>VZRQ01018917.1:1613671-1746063 GCA_013397975.1 Machaerirhynchus nigripectus | reverse complement strand
AAAAAAAACCAGCAAAGAAGAGACTATTAGTTATTTCCTAATAGAATTGTTCAGCAAAAAAATAGTTATAGATAAAAATATTGATCATACATTGTGACTTGCAGAAGATCTTGAGATTTATTAAAACATTTATTGTTTGTCAAGGGTTTGCTAATTAAAGGTGCACATCAGGGATTTTGTATTCAATAACTGAAAATGCCTGCTCATATATTTAAATGAAGATAATAAGGAACTTGAATAGGTTTGTTTCCAGGTTCCAATTTGCTTATCTCTGGTAGTTCCAAGACTTAGACACATAAGACACCTAGACACACCTCAAATATAGGCAAACTAAAAGTACTGACTATCATTTGCAAATTAATTTAGCTGAGAAGGTGGTCTCTGCTGCCCACCTTGCCCATCCTCTGGAGCTGTGTCTCTTCTAGCCACTATAGTTGAACCACAAATGAGGCTGTTTAATACAGACCAAAACTTCAAGGCAAACTGAATGTGCTTCTGCTATATATTAATATAGATGTGGGTGGGTTGATTTGGTTGGTTGCCAGATAGCGACTCAGCTGTTTTCTAATTCCCTGTCCTCTGCAAATAATAAAAAAGAAGTGCAATAAGACAAAAGCTTTCTTGGGTCAAGATAAATTCAGGACGATCACTTACCAATTAACATCACAAAAATGAAAAGACTCAACTTTAAGAAAGTTAATTTCTTGCCACTTAAAATGGAGTCGGATGGTAAAAAGCAAACAGCTTCACCCCCATCACCCACTTCTTTTCAATCTACTTCACTGCTTCATTCCCAGCTCCTTTGCCTCCTTCTGACACCGATTGGTGCAGGGGTGACAAGGAGCGGGGATTGAAGCCAGTTTGTATCAGTTCCTTTCTGCTGTGTTTCCTCCTCACATTTTCTTCCCTGCTCCAGCATGGGTATTCTCCAAAAGCTGTAGCTTCCTTCAGGGCACATCCATCTGCTCCAACATGAAGTTCTTTACAGGCTGCAGCGTGGTTATCGGCTTGTCTCTAGGTGCTGCAGGGGAGTCTCTGCTGTGGTGCCTGGAGCACCTCTTCCCTCTCCTTCTTCCCTCACCTTGGTGTTCACAAAGTTGTTTCTCTCCGTTTCTCTCACTTCCACCACCCTCACCTCCCCCTTCTCAGTGATAAGCAGAATTTTGTCCTTTCTTGAATACATTTTCCCTGAGGCACCCCAGCCCTGACTGGTGGGGCTAGGCTGTGTCCTGTGATGGATCTACCGAATCCCGCTGAAAATGCCTGTGTCATGAGTGGGGCATCCCAGTCTCTCCTCACAGATGCCTCCCCCACACCCAGCGCCGGGGCACATAAACCCAGTGCAATTGCACACTGGGCACTGGTATGTCAGGTGCCACAGGGGAGGCCTGTCTTTATCAAGAGGGAATCACTTTTGGAAGTAGGGCCAAGGGGACAGGCAGAGCTTAATCACTCACTGTGGTCATGAGCCAGCTCTCTGGTCAGTCCTGTGGACTCAGCTGAGAGTCTACTGCTGCACACACACACACACACACAGGGGTTTGGCCTGTCAGAGGGCAAAATCTGTTTTTCTACAGCTCTGTCTGCAGTAAGTTACCAAGTGTTTGCTTGTAGAGCTGCTTATGTACACTCAGGACTTCAGCTGCTCCCTTTCCTGTGCCAAGTATTTTGGTAGATTCAGGATTAGGTCCTTCGAGACAGTCACCAGCTACCAAAATCCCAGTAGCTTTACATTGTGAAAAATGGCCCCATGATTGATACCAGTGTTAACAACTTCCATAAAAAAAGGGAAAAATTCAGTAGATACTAGAAAAAAATGTAACTTCTCACGACCTGCATTCGGAACATGTGCAGCCTTTAAGGCTCTTACAAGTAGGCTGAGGAGGTTGCTGCTTCTGCTTCTCAAGATTCACTTATTTGAATGTGCTGAGCAAGACATGAGATGCATAATGACATAGAATATATCAGAAAAGGAAAATATAATCTATAATTAAAGAGACAGTGATTAAAAACTGTGAGCTCAGTAACATTTTTACGAAGTTATAAAGTAATTTTCTAGTAAAATTTCCAATGTAATATTCAGTTCATTAACAACTCTCATCATCCCCAAATCCATAAACATTAATTTATTTTACTGTGTAGCAATTTCTAAGAAATGTAAGTCATAAAATGTAAAAGAAAGTGTTTAGATATGGATTCAAAAAGAGAACAATCAGATTTTATTTCTCTTCTAGTTAGTACTATCTATTGCCTTTTTTCTTCCTTTTTTATTGCTCCTTCCTTTTTCTAATTAAGTACCATTTGTCATTTTATGTCAACTGACATATAATTATAAGTCATTATGTAGGATACTAATAGCCTTAGGAGCAGTTGCCTCACACATAAACTCTTGTGTCCAAACGGCCACTTAGCGAAGAAGTGGATTTTAATTTCTTGCCATTCATTACTGTTTCAGTTGCTCTAAACAGAACATTTGAATAACAGCAGGTGCTTTTTATTTCAGTTCTTTAGTCTTGTTTCTTAACTTACCTTTTTTAAATAGCAATGTTCTTTCACAGAAAGAAGGCAATTAATTCTTCTGTATGCCAGAAGATGCCACTGTAGCACTCGCTTACAAACAGTAAAGACTGATGACAGGGGAGAAGGGCATGAATATTATCAGATGCAGCATCTGATAAAATGCACCTGAGAAGGTATTGCTGTGAGTATCCTAAAAGTACAGGGTCTTAATCTGGTGAGAGAATGAGATTCTGCAACCTTTATTTATTTTTAAATAAATAAATAAAAACAGCTACATATTGGGAATTAACAGAAATAGTTATTTTATGGCATAATTTCATTAGCTGCGATCCTAGTCCTGTATTTGCTACCTTGGATATTTGTGTGCTGCAGAAGTGTGTACCAAATACTAATATGAGTGAGCCCATGTTCTTTCTCCAAAGGATTTTTCTAGAAAGGATTTTCCTGCTGTTTAATATACCATATAAATCACTTTGAAAAAATAGTCTTCTTAGGTTGCTATTTCATTTTCTTCTGTATCCAGTTAATCGCAAAGAGGTTTGAGATCATCTGTCTACTTCAGTGTCATGGTTCTTTTTTTTTATTTCTTTTTTTTTTCAACTTTAAAAATTCTTGTAGTGAGCAGTCCATCACTAGCTTTAGAAAGCAGGTTTTTCCCCAGGTGATAAAGAAACAGGGCAGCCAGAAAATATTTCCCCAGAAGGTCCACCTAAAAGGATGCTTTATTTTAGTTTGATTTTTTTTATTTTAGGAACAATTTGAACATTTTGTCTCTTGACAGCTATGCTACTTGCTGGAAGGGAAGAAGAGGAAGGAAGGTTACTGTGCAAGGCTGTGATGGTCCAAAAGGTTCAAATAGATAATCTATAAAGAGTTACAATAGGAAGAAACACTTTAAAAGCACTTCCTTTGAACAAGCTCTCTATTAATTAATTGTTTGTCCTCAGGGTACCCACATAAGAAAGCAAGCAAAGTGTGTGTGCACTTAAGCTTTCCAATGGGACACTGAAATCCACTGTCAAATCTGAGTGTCATCAAATGGACAACCAGAAGAATGCTGTTGTGGAATTTAAGTTGGGCAGGGTCTTCTGCTACAAAAGGTGGAAAAAATACTACTTGCAAGCACTGTACAATGCAAATTCTATGCCATTTATTATCAATATTTTCTTTTTTTTCAGTTAATATTTAGAGACCTCATGTCTTGAGGTCAAGCAGGTTTATCAGCTGGCTTTTAGAGTATGTCAGTCCTAGGGGCTGGCCACCAGAGAGGTGTTACCTCATTCACTGTAAGTCCTGAAGACTGACCCTTCAGCCAGTTGTTCACCCATCATGTTGTGTGCATCTCTTGCAGTATGCTGGACATTTTACTCACAAAAATGCTGGGAGAGATAATATCAAAAGATTTTTTAAAATCCAAAACACCCTTGTTTACTGTTTTCCCTTTGTCCACTGGTCAAAAGTGATGTGTTTCCACATCCAGCACATCTATTCAGCCTGTTCGGTGTACTCAGTACCTTCTGTTAGTAATCATCTCTTTCGGGAAACAACAGAATTTTTCATCAAAATTCAGAAGTTACATATATTATGGAATAACATATTATAATATTATATTGTGGAATAAAAGCCTGCTCTCCGTGCCGTGGCTTTGAAAGGCACATTGAGCACCATCAGGTGGTGGGGAAATTGGGGCTGTCCTTTACACTGAAATTTATGCCTTCTTACCTATCTTCATGAAACACTAGCTGATCATTCTGTCCTTTCTTTCAAATTTCTCAAGAAGTATGTAGGGATGAACCAGAAAGGATATTAAGTCAAGTGTCAGATTATTGAATAGTTGATTACTTTGAGGAAAAACAACAACTCTGCCTATTATTATTTTTGATTAAACATCTTCTAGCAAAAGTTTTTGCTGAAACAATCAAATGGCTTGAATACACCTATGAAATTGGTCTAATAATAGCAAATGGTCAGTCCTATGGACATTAGTCTTCTCACTGGACCCACCAATAAAATGTTATATAGTAATTATGCTTTGAGACTTCTTGTTTTTCTTAGTATCATTTCAAAACTTTCTTCATTACTTCTCCATGGCATCTCATTTTTGCATCTTTTTGTTTTGTGAATACTAAACATGCACCCTAAAGTTGAGGCTATAAAATGCACTTATATTTTTAACTTATATTTGTATAATTAAAAGATGAAATTGCACATTAAATGCATCAGCAGAGTGCATTTTTGGCAAAAAAGGTAAAGTATATAAAATGCGTATCCCATCTGTTACAAATGTAGGGTCTTTTCATCAGTAATTACAACAATCTTATCTGGAAAGTAAGATTTATTCTACCCTGAACACAGTTAAAAATAACTGTGAATAAAGGTATATTTGGAAATCAAATAGAACCCACATAAAACCTAATTTTGATATTAGCAAACACTAACTCAGTTTCTGCCATAGTTTTCCCTGGGTTTCATGTTTACTGGCGTTCACATGCATTATTCAGAAGCACCAAATATTAAGTACCTATGAGACAAAGCAGTGTGGCTGAGGCATTTACTATGCAATAGAGAATTTTCTGATGACTCATAAGCAGGGCCAGTGATAGAGCCAGTGAATATTATGTCACTGTGCACATCAGTGTTGCAACAATAAACTGCTTATTCCTGTTTTGCCACATTGAATTAATCTTTATCTGTAAAAAAGGACCATGGATCCAAAACCATTTGTGATGAAGCATTTAGTCACAGCTGTGCCCACATCTTGTTTTGGAAAACATCACTGGTAAATATTGTGATAAAATGTTGAAAGTAATTAAAATTAAAGACTTTGATGGACCATTCCTGAAAATTCCTTTTTTTGAAAGAATCTAAATTTCACTGTGTAGTGAGGTGACTGGGCCTGGATGCCATGTGCCCACCAAAGTCATTTGACCATTCCTCTCCTCATCAGGACAGGAGAAAGAAAATATAAGGGAAGTCTTGTAGGCTGAGATAAGGACATGGAGAGGTCCCTCACTGATTACCATCATGGGCAAAATGGACTTGACTTGGGGATACTATTAAAATTTAATACCAATGAAATCAGAATATGGTAATGAGAAATGAACCCAACTCTTAAAACACTGTCCCCCTCACCCCACCCTTCTTCCCGGGCCCAACTTCATTCCTTATTTTCTCTACCTCTCCTTTCACCAGCAATGCACGGGGACCAGGAATGGGGGTTGCAATCAATTCATCATGTGTCTCTGCCTCTCCTTCCTCCTCAGAGGAAGGACTCCTCACAGATTTCTCCTGCTCCCTTCCATGTGTGGGTCCCTTCCATGGCATGTATTCCTTCAGGAGCAGACTGCTCCAGCATAGACCCCCCATGGGATCACAAGTCCTGCCAGTAAACCCTCTCCAACAGGGGCTCCTTTCTCCATGGGGCCACAGGTCCTGCCAGAACTGTCACGTCCTTTAGGCATCCATCTGTTCTGGCATGGGGTCCTCCATGTGCTGCCAGTGAATATCTGCTGTTCCACCATGGACTTCCACAGGCTGAGGGGCACAGCCTAGGTCACAGGGTCTGCACCATGGGCTGCAGAGAAATCTCTGCTCTGGCACACGGAGCACCTCCTCCCCATCCTTCTGCACTGACCTTGGTGTCTGCAGGGCTGTTTCTCTCAGATATTCTCCCTCTTCTCACTCGCTGCCATTGCACTGGGGTTTTTTCACCCTTATTAAATAACATTATCCCAGAGGTGCTACCCCTGTCACTGATGGGCTCTGCCTTGGCTGCCTTGGAACCAGCTCACATTGTTCCTGTCAGACTGCAGGGGAAGCTTCTGGCAGCTTACAACAGCCACCCCTGCAGGCTCCCTGCTACCAAACCCTGGCGATGCAAACCCAACACATACTAATATTTTATTAAAATATAACAGAAATACAAAGCAGAAAGCAAGAGAACATGAATGTATTTAAATTTAGTTAAATTTTGCAGTGTGGTTGGGATTGTTTTGTTTCACATACTTTGATTTTGATAATCTACTAAACCAGTAGTTAACATACAGGACTGAAGTATGGTCATATAGCATATTTTATTAGGGTTGTGTGAGGCAATATGTCATGGCATTATGTATGGAAGCATGCTTCTTTTTAAGACTGTGATCTTTCTCTTTTTTTTGTCTATTTTAAAAGGCTCAGTTTTCACCAAGAATGCATTTTTCCTTTGACTTTTTCTTTGCATTGAAAGATATCCTATAAATACAATCTTAGATTGTATACAGTTTTTTAATCCAGTAATTAAGTCAGTATTTAAAACTGTAAATATCAATTATTTGATTGAATAGTATATTTAGCATACTTGAAGGTTTACCAATTAGTAGGTCATGTAATCCTCAATCTTGAGAATGGCGGTTCTCATATTAAAAGGTTAAAAAACGTTTTCTCTAATTATCTATTCTTGCATGCAATATCAATTGGATTTTTTCTTATTGCAGAAAAATTGCAATCATTAATATGTTAATTTTCCTTATATAATCTGTGATAAATTTCTACTGTAATCTAACTATTTAGTGAGTCTTTCTTCAGATTTGTGTACACTTTCATAAGGAATATAAACTGACACTGAAATAACCTTTTTTTTTTTTTTTAATTACTGGAAGTACATGTCTCATTATTTTCCTGAGTACAGTAAGAAGCAAATAGCAGATTTGTTTGTTTTGTCCATAATTCAGAACATCTGTCTTGAAAGTGCTCTGTCCCTTGGTTCTTTTTCTGAAGTATATTAGCAGTATTTTTCCTTACCATATCCTTTGCTTTCCTTCTGTCTTCCCTGACTGTTCCTGGCACAGAAAATTTCAGTTTCACCCATCTATCTGAAGCTAACTACTAGCTCTCCTTTGCTTTGGACATAATCTCAGAGGTGTCATGTTACGCACAAGGAATCCCTCATGCTTCTTTGACAAGGTTTCAGTGAATATACATTGCAAAAATTAACAGCTAAAAAATTGGATTTTGAATAGGTTTGAATTTCCTCCTGAGTATTTTAATGCATTTTGTTTCCTTTTATTCCATTTTTATTGTTCTTGTAATTTAAAATTTTCAGATTTTCTCCACAGCAATAATGCTAAAATATTTATTACAGGACATCTTCCTGTAACCCCATGACTCATGAAGCTCTGCCTTTACAAGGGCAGCAAGTATCCAGAAACTGATCATTTGAGACAGCTGACACAACTTTAGCTGTCTTAATCCTTTCTACAGACTTTGGGAGCAGAGAGGAATACAGCCCTGTTCATAACCCTTACTTTATCTATTCCTATTCTCAAGTTTACCTTTACAGTCAGTGAGAGTAAGGACAAGAAAGGAGGAAGGGGGTATTACATACTATGGTATTACCATGCATTTATATGTGGGCAACAAGCCCCATTCCTAAGCCAAAGACTCCAGTAAATACTGGAGTCTAAATCTTTTATTTTTTATTTTATTTCAGTAAATACTGGTCTAAAACGTTGTTATGTTGATCATGTTGTTGAATTCAGTGAATGTAGAACACAGATATCTGCTCTCTTCCTTCTCTCAACCTGTATAAATGAAAAACCAGTTTTCTCCCAAGAAGTTTAAGAACTGAAGAAACAGCTAATGGATTTTTGCTCCTTTTTTCATACTTTTCTGAGGCAATGAAGAATGAAAAAGTACTCAGAGGCTGGACACTGGTTTTGTAAAAATGATCAGATCTTGAATTTTTCTTTTATGCATAGAGTATTTAGCTGAGCCATACAGTATGTAGAATGAACATTTTTAGCTTGTTTGGTCTGAGTACACTTTTCTTTACAAAAAGCAATCAATTTTTTTTTTAGTACATTTAATATCAAATATTGATTTCTTCACTAAATTCATTTCAACTACCAGGCTCTGATTCTTTAATTATGAGGCCCAGTAAAAATCTAAATAAATAAACTACTAAAGATTTAATTGAATCAGCTCTATTTATTGGAGTTATTTTATTCTTTACATTGAAATTAATGTCCTGTTTATAGTAGTGGTTTTGCAGCATATATGCAATAGCATACATTGACTAACAGCATACATCCTTTTTGCTTTATATAGCTTAGTTAAACACACAAAAGTACTTGGTATGATGCCTTATAATAAAAGTAAGACAGTGCCTTTTTTACATGAACTAGATCCACACTGAACAAGAATGTATTTTTCAAGAGAAGGCAGTCAAAGACTGAAAACAAGAGTGGCCTTTTCTGTACTCTAAAATTATGTGAATCATCTAAGGCCATATGCTGTCTGATGAAACTATGTAAGAGAAAAAGGAGGGAAAAAATAGATAAAAGATTATTCTGTTTTACTAGCTGATTATTGAAAGGAAAGCTTGTAATGTGTTTAGCTTCTAGTAAGGTTCCTGTATCATGTTTATCATCACAGGGTCGATAATAACCTTAAGCAATATGACATAGCCTGTCACATCATGTTTGCTTTTCCCTTCTGTCCCCATGGATGAGCTATGTGTGTACACCGGAATTTTTAATTCTCTGCAAACCAAGGTCAAAGAATTGTGTCTCACACCTGAAGTGTGAGAAGCTGTGCTTCTGGTGCCCTTTATCCAGCTTGGCTAAGGATGTCAGTAAGACTGATGCTACTGAGGGGCCAGGCTAGAACTGCATATTTTCTTCTAACAGCTCCCCTCTGCACCAAATAAAGTTATCTGTTGGGCTGTTTTGGGCTGGGATAGAATTAATTTTCTTCATAGTACTTTATATGGCGCCGTGTTTTGGATTTGTGACCAAACCAATATCAATAACACAGCAACGTATTAGCTATCAAGTGTCAAGGCTGTTCCTGCTTTTCACACAGTCCCATCACCCCAGGGGCTGAGGATGCACAGGAAGCTGGGAGGAGCCACAGCTGGGACAGCTGACACCAAGGGACCAAAGGGATATCCCACAC
The DNA here is from genome assembly GCA_013397975.1 of Machaerirhynchus nigripectus. Lineage (NCBI taxonomy): Eukaryota > Metazoa > Chordata > Aves > Passeriformes > Dicruridae > Machaerirhynchus > Machaerirhynchus nigripectus. The sequence continues at coordinate 1,736,607 of VZRQ01018917.1, read as the reverse complement.
CATTGTGGTGCCCTGCTGAGCAATGAAAGCTGTGGAGGAGGAAGGAAGGAGGAAGTCGGGGGTATGTTCAGAGTGATAGTGTTTGTCTTCCCACTGTTGCATGGAATCCTGCTTTCCTGGAGATGGCTGAACACCTGCCTGCCCATGGGAAGTGGTGAATGAGTTCCTTGGCATGTGTGCACAGCTTTTGCTCNAATGAGTTCCTTGTTTTGCTTTGCATATGTGCACAGCTTTTGCTGTTTCTATTAAACTATATCTCAATCCATGAGTTTTCTCACTTTTACCCTTCCGATTCTCTCCATTGTCCCACTGGGGAAGGATGAGCTAGCATCTGTGTAGGGCTGTGTCTGCTGGCCAGGGTTAGACCACACACCTACACAAAATTTTATCTATTTACTCCCTAAGTGAATATACTGATCTTTGCTTATTTTCTACAGCTATTTACTATACATATATCTATCTATCTAATTTTAAAGCTCGAAGACTGATAGAAATGAATGCATGGTTTGTAACTTTGCTCTGTGTTGTCATTAAAGAGAACTTTTCAGTGGAATTGAGCTTAGTGCAGTTTTCTCAGTTGAGAAAATAAAATTATACTTATTTTCAGTGTATGTATGCAGGGCTTAAAATAAAAATGTTTGAGGTATACTAAGCCTGCTATCCATCACCTCTTCACAGGACTTTATAAAGCTCACTGTACAGTTTAATATCGAAACAGAAGATACCTATATGATTTTAAACTCTCGCATAGCAGAAAAGTGATTAGAGAACAAAACTACATTGAGATGAGGATTAGGAATTTTATTAATTTATTAACTTATTTAATTTTTATTTTAATTTATGTAATTTTTGTTTTAATTTATTAATTTTATTTCCTAATTAATGAATTAATTTTTAATTAATCATTAGGAATGAGAATGGGTAAAAATGGATATGAGGAACCACTATGGCCACACTAAGGTATTTCAGAGAAATGACTGTTCCTGCTGGTGAGTTTCCTATTCAAGACCAAACCGAACCAAACCCCTCAAATGCAGTGTGGTATGAAATTGTCTAACATACATAATTAAAGAAATACAGTCTTGAATAATATATTTTAGATTTATTTTTATCTTTTCTGATAAGATCTGTAGAGATTTTCAGATTTTCCCTTCCAAAGTGTTAACATTCATTGCCTACAAAATTAGGAGCTGATCTTTCCTTGGTGAATAATTGAAATAAAATGTCTGCAAAGGAAAATGCAGAAGTAGATGTTAAATTAGTTAGTGGTGGAAATTTTTTTAACCAAATAAGTGCACGCTTTTCTTTTAGAGACATTTATAAGCCATAATGGAGTTTTAGGAGCTTGACATATTATCACTTTGCATCTGAGTCTTAGCAGGTATTTTTAAGAGTAGGCTGTAAGCTCTTCCCAGGTACAAGACAGTATAACTTGTTCTGAACTTAGAATAATTTCAGAAACATCCTTCCTCTGGCACATCATCATTTATAAGTCAAGAAGAAATCTTCCAGGTGAATCTGCTACCAATAAGGAATGGTTCCAAAGAAGAGAAATTCTGGCTTTTTAGGAGGAATCTTTGCTTTTTGTAGAGAATGCAATAACTTTTCATTATCTGGTCTCTAAGCCTTTCCTGTTTTATTTATTGTTTTATTTGTTTGGGCTTTTTCTGGCCATTTATGTAACACAGAATGTGCAACAACTCACTCGAACAAGTGCTTCAATGTTGTGAAAAACATTCTAGTCAGAATACAGGCTTTTCTACCAGTAAATCACTTTATGGATCTTGCCATCTCACCTGCAATTCCAGTATTGATGTTGGTTCTTCAGAGACAATTGTGCATGCACACATGAATACATCCAAACTAGAAATTAAATAAATGTACTTCCTTCTCTGTTACCCCTTTGTTTTATTTTGAGTACAGTAAAACAGTGCCAACCTTGTACTCCCATGGTATTAAATCATATTTCCTACTTTAAACGTCTATAAATCACCTAATGCTTCAAAGCCTTACATCACTTTTCTTACTCTGCCTTATCCTTAATAAATAGCTGTTTTCCAGACTTTTACTCCTGTATCTTCCTTTTCTGTAGCACCCTTTCCTATATTCCAGATTACTCTTAAAAAAATAACTCTTATTCTTAAATCCAATTGAAAGGCTTCTCCTGAATCTGTGCCCATTTGTTTTATCCTGGATTCATGGTGCCTGCTCTGCTTTTGGCATTCTGACATTTTTATTTTGCTAAAGCACGTCGATTTGGAGAACCATAGGAAGGAAGTAAGCCTCCACTAATTAATCAGAACTAGCATATAAAGGAATATAACCAGTGCTAAAAAACATCTTATCTTCAAATTTATTTGATTAGATAAATTAAATTTTATATATTTTTATAATTCTTAAAGACACATACGGTAAACTTCAGTAACAGGATTTTACTTCTGTAATTTCTGAAAAGTGAAGATAGAGCATTGCTGTACCTGCCAATATGCTGCATAATTAAAATATAGGAAGACTCTCCACAAAATGTCATAATTAAAATATAGGAAAACCCTCCACAAAATGTATTTGGTAATAAATATTAAGTTAGTTTAAATAAGGTTTTTCCTTATACCAGAATTTAGGATTAATACCTTGAATATTAACAATTGTCAAATTGAACACATATATTTATGGAAGTAAAGTCCTTGTCCATCACCAAACCTAAAGAGTATTAGACAGATCAGTTTGAGGGCAACAGACATCTCCAAAATGTAAGTAACAGAGTTTGTCTTATTTTTTGTGTATTCCAGTATGATCCCATCCTTACAGAATTCTTAAAATCTATCCATATCCCAGAGAAAGGTCTTCAAATAAATGAAGTTATTGAAGTCCTGAATTAAATCTCAGTGTACACAGTGCCACTAACTTATTTTTCTAAAGTATCAACTTCCAGAGAGAAAAACCACATTTGTTAACAACCATATCAAGAAGTATAAAAACTTATTTTTAGAATGAAACAATTATGTGAGCATGGATAATCTGAAAGGACATACAAAATTTATATGGAAATGAAATAACTCAGGTTTTTTAAAAAGAAACATCCTTAATTTTCAAAACTGTGATCAAACTTAATAGTCCTATTATACATTATAACTTGAAGAGCATTATATATTTAATCTTTCTTTCTTTTTCTTTCTTTTTTTAATTGAACATAAGAACTGCATCAGAATAAAACTGAAAACAAATAATCATTAAATTATTTGAAGTTATAAAATATTTAACCAGTGCATTAAAATCTACAAATAAACATAAATTTAAGTATATTTTGTATTTGTCTATCAGATACAATAAGTCATAAATGGAGAAATTTTATTCTTTTATTTTGTAGCTTTCTTCTTCTGTTTAAAGGTGCTGGGATTACATCACCGAAATTTGATGTGACAAGCAATACTCTTCTTTTAGTACAACCTTTATAATTCAATAATTTATTTTTAAATCTAATGACACAGATTAAGAAAAAGATTTTGTAAGTTTTTTTTTTAAATGGTAATTTTTTTTAGTATTTGTTTCCATTTTGCCTTGAGTATAGCATAATGTCTATTAGCTACAGGTGCTAATCCAAAAGGAAAGACTGTGTAATAGCAGACTCAGAAGTATATGTCAAACTAAAGCCAGTGAAATAATTTTGTATTTTCAGTTGCAAAGTCTGCTATAGATAGATTTCCTGTCACTTGGATCCATGCTGATCTGTAGATTTGGTAGACTTGAGGACCTTGATATAACCTGCATTTTGCAAACATTTAAAGAAACTAAATTAATTCAGACTTTTTGTAAGGTTGCCATGAACTCATATAATTTAAATATGAATGAGATGGAGCATTTGCTATAAAGCATTTTGCAGGCTGAAAAGGGAGGATCTTAATTTAATATGCTACATTTAATATCTAAAAGTCTTCAGCTTGTAAAATTCTTTTCTTTCTTTCAATCCTTTAAAGGGTAAATGAATGGGTTATTCAATCACTGGTACTATAATTGTCTCAGATTCTATTACAGAGAATTTCCTATTTGTTGCTTAATCTCTGTCAGGATTCTTTTCTAAATCCTTGTCTTTGAACAAACTGGTTACATTTTTTATTATATTTGCACAGCTCCTAAAGCACCATTAACTTGCAAAGAAACCAAAATAATGTAAATATATTTGAAAAGCTACTTTTCCTGTAAAAGAAATACTTCTAAATTAAATAAAAATAAATCCTTCCCAGCCCAGTTTTCTGGCTGTTGAGTGGTTCAGTACTTGTCACTGTATTATAATAGCCTTACTGAAGTTTTTTCCAGTTTTCAGTTGCTGCCATTTCTGCTGATAACGAGTGGGTTGCCTAGAACTTGAAATAAGAAAAAGTCCATTTACTGATTAGATACTTATGTAGACTTTTATAGACATGTTTAAAGAAACTAGTTTCATATATTGTCATTGCCTGAGCCTTCTTGCCTTCCTTCTATTTCTTCTCTGTCCTGTGGGAGAGTGAGAGGCTTGGAAGGTGTTTGGCTGTTGCTGAGGTCAACCCACCACGAGTATATTGTCAGATAATTATACCTATACACACCGGTTATAAATGATACAGAATATCTAAAATCCATTCCAGTGACATTTCCATTAATTCTTTTTATCTGCTATGTAGCTTCTGTGTCATTTGTCCCACAAGAAAAATTCTGACTTATTTTGCATGAGCACGACACATTCTTATCGCATTATTTTTTTGTAGTGATGAACCCTGAGTTATTAAAGAGTGACTTAGGATCCTACCTAATGTTATTCTGTGTCTTTGGCTCCAGGGAAAAGATAATTTTCTTGCAGCTTTTATTTGGCTTACTAAATAAATAAGGCCCTGTGTTACATCCCTCTAGAATTTAACTCTCTGTAGCCACTGTAAGTTACTGTGCCCTCAGGAATGCCTACAATATAGAGAAAGATCTTTTTCCTGTGTTGTAAAAATAACTTCCAAAGATGCAGTGCAGCATACTATAAAGAGTCCTAAGTTTTTAGGCTCAGAGAAAATTGATTTTTTTTTTGCATTTATCAGCATTTTTAATAATCCTTTTCTCAAATATGTAACTGAAATACAGGGTCCAAATTTTATTATTAGCCAGCTTATATATAATTAACCTTCAGTTCAAGTAGAAAAGAAAATATGAAACAAATAGAGATTTTTAAAAAATTCTTTTCTTGTTCAAACAATGAATATAAGTGACATAAAGTGGGATTTGTCTCAATTTAAAGCTTAGTTCATAAATCTAGAGTTATCTAGATTTACTTTATATTTTTTCAAGAAAATTGGATAATTCCAAATAAAGTTTTCTTGATCAAAAACTGTGTAATTAATAAAACCTGGATTAATTTTTCCCCATATGTAGATATTTTTTATGATGACAAGAGACTCTTGATCTAGATCACTCAGAAAACAGAAGAATATCTAAATATATTCCCATTAAAATCCAGCCTCATGCATAAACCAGATTTTCAAAAATATCTTAGGCATTTTAGACAAACTTCTGTTGATTTCTAAATGCCCAAGCTTTTGGTTTTCTTCATGGAAGCTAGGATTCTTATAGACTACATCCTCAGAAATAAATATGTACCTATATATGATTTACTTTTCAAGAAAGGAACCAAATTTATTTCTGAAAATGGTTATGTGAATTATCAAGTACTGTATCGTAACATAATAGAAAACACTGGAAATAATATATTTTAATTTCTGATGAAACAAAGGCATTAAGAAAACCTTAACCTGGAAAAGGGCTGAGTTAGACTGATAAACAGATTATAGATATGTAACATAGAAATGCATTTTTAGAAAAGACGTGGGAGATTTGAACTTCCAAATATGTGATGAGGTTAGCGATACATAGCAATAACTCTGACTACTTTTTGCCTATCGTTTTTGGTTGGTTTGGCACTTTTCTTTTTGTCAAAGAAGTTGATGTTGGTGAAAACTACCTGCTTGTAAAGCACTGGCTGCTGGTTCAGTAAAGACAGCTAATAATAACCTATGCTTTTCCACCAAAGAAAATTCTCATTTTTAAAAAATAATGACTCTAATAACTTGCATGCAGTTCATTACATAATATTGCAAATAACAATTCAGTCTTCCTTTTTTTTAAAAAAAAGCAGTGTTTGTATTTACTTTACCGAACTCTCATAGTGGGGATACTGGCCAAATTTTCATTACTAACATCTGAGAAGTCCTTCGAGAACTCAGTGCTTATGTAAATTTCCTTAGCAACACTGGAGAGCTAAGTCTCAAGTACATTAATAAGGAAAATTCTAAGAACATAAGTAAACAGCTGGAAAATTATTAATATCTTGAGACTGTTTCATATAGTATAATAATGGCTGCATGTCATTTTCTTCATACTTTTGGTATAATTTTTCATTTCTAGTCTCACAGTATAAACATGCATGTTTTCTGTCTGTTCCAGTAAGAACAATTGTTACAAGAACTTAATAAATCAAATCCAGTCTGTTCCATTTTTTATCCTGGACAATGCCGGTCCCTGCTCAGAACTCAAATTACGCACATAATTGATTGCAAAAGAGATTTCTAACTTAAGCAGGAAACAGTCTTTGCTTCTTTGCAAGGATAAACTAGGCATTAATATTACAAATGTAGAAGAATGTTTTACAACCTCTGAGGGAGTCCTACAGATCTGACCAGTCAATTATCTGCAGACCTTTAACTGTCTAAAACAGTTCCTCAAAGAAAACAGCTGTCTGATACTTAAAGAGTCAGGATGCCCAAAAGAGGCAGTGGAAAGAAATATGCTTTCTATAAGTAACATGAATTAATTTAACTATGAAAGAAATAAACACTTAAAATATGTTTATTTTTCCACAGTATTTAATTTACTTTCATGTATTTTTTAACTAAGTGTTTATTGAATGCAAACCTTAGCCTCTGGTGAAATTGTTTCTTTACTTACATAGACTTGTTGAACTTACAGTGTCTCAAAAATGTTTGCATTAAGTTTTGCAAAGCAGCAATATGTAATTTTTCGTTTTTGAAATTGCTTTCCTATTAAAATATCTATTTAAAAGCAAAATATCAGACAATGCTATGAGATTAGGAGACTAAGAACATTCCTAGGTATCAGTTAAAAGGTGTCGCGGTGTACCTGGATGGTGAAACACCACGACCTCCCCAAAAGCGCCTCTAGAGAAGCCTCTCGGTGCAGCCAGCACACTGCACACACACGTACACACACACCGGATAGCTGGTGAAACAGTCCAACGAGGAATGAGCAGGAGAGGCCTTCGTGTGGGGTTCTGCAGGAGAGATTTTAATGGCGTCCGTACTCGAGCCAGGTCTCAGACAAATCCGAGCGACACACTGGGAGAAACTCTGAGGGTGTATCAGGTAACAAGGGGTGTAGTGGCCAACGGAGCCAACCAGGGAGGAGAACTGGGGTACATTAACATAACAGAACAGAGCATTCTGGAGGAAGCTGGAAGGAACCTAGGCGTTCCTTGTCCACCAGGCCCACCGGCCTCCACAAAAAGGTAGTCATATTTCTTTAGCTTTTGCTCTGTAACCAGCAATTGGACTCTTTGTTTAGAATCAGAATGGGTCTTTTGGACAGAAGCTTTATTTTTATTGCATTTGTCAAGGTTTTCTACATTGTCTCTTTCTGGATGGGTGCAAGTCACTCTTTCATAAACCAAGTATTTTTCTAAGTCTAAGTCTTGGCACTTTCCTCAAGTTTTCTGTTTTAAAGTGAGGTACTGATGTAGGTGCTCTTTTAACACCCAAGCACTTAACAGAGGTCCTCCACCCTGAGGCTGGTCATACAATTTCTCAGTGATCCTGTCAGCTGGATAAAGGCCCTCATTTCTCTCACAGGATCCTTCTGGACAAAACATCCAGCCCACAGCTGGATAAACACATCATGAGATGGGTGACCACCTGGCTCACAGGTCTGGCACAAAGGGTTACAGTGACAGGGGGGACATCAGACTGGTGACCTGTCACTAGTGGGGTTCCTTAGGGCTACACTTTATGGCCAGTTCTGTTCACCATCTTCACAAATGACTTGGACACAGGACCCAAAGGTATACTAAATAAGTTTGTAGATGATACAAAATTGGGAGGAGCTGTTGACTTGAAGGCAGAGAGGCTCTGCAGAGAAAATTAGAGCACTGGGCAATCAGCAGCCATATGAGGTTTAACAAGGGAAATTGTGGGATTCTGCACCTCGGATGGAGCAACCCTGGATGTGTGGACAGACTGGGGAGCGAGATGAGAGAGCCATGGAAAGGACCTGGGTGTCCTGGTCGATGGAAAATTGAATATAAATCAGCAGTGCCCTAGCAGCTGGGAGGGCCAAGCGTGTCCTGGGGAGCATCAGGCACAGCATCACCAGCTGGGCAAGGGAGGGAATTGTCCCGCTCTGCTCTGCACTGGGGCAGCCTCACCCTGAGTATTGTGTGCTGTTTGTGGCACCAAAATATAAAAAAAATATAAAGCTATTAGGCAACATCTAAAGTAGAGCTATGAAGATAGTGACAGGTCTAGAGGGGAAGCCATGAGAGGAATGGCTGAGGACACCTGTTTTTTTCAACCTGGAGGAGACTGAGGGGAGACCTCATTGCAGTCTACAACTTCCTCATGAGGGGAAGTGGAGGGGCAGGCACTGTTCTCTTCTCTCTGGTGACAGTCACAGGACCCAAGCAAATGAAGTTGTGTCAGAGGAGGCTTCATTTGGGTATTAGAAAAAGGTTCTTCATCCAGAGGATGGTTGGGCACTAGAACAGGCTCCCCAGGAAAGTGGTCACAGCAGCAGCCTGACAGAGTCCAAGAAGCATTTGGACAATGCTGTCAGGCACATGGTGTGATTCTTGGGGCTGTTCTGCGCTGGTTCAGGAGCTGACCTTCAGTGACCCTTTTGAGTCTCTTCCAACTCAGGGTATTCTATGATTCTAATGTAAGTGTCTGTTCAAGTGAATTGAAATGCCCATGCTTTCCATAGTGGCCTAGAGTAGGTATAATTATTACTAGAAGCACTAGTGCTCTGTAGAAAAGTGAATAAACAATATGGAGCAAGAGACTTTTAGCTTGTCGTCTCTTTAGTGCAGTGCATTATCTTCTGCATTCTTCTTTTAGGATTAGTTCTGTTCTGGGGCCTATCATTCTGTCTTGATCCCGCCATGCTTTGCAACAATATCGTGAGCCACTTTAATGTGCTTGTGCCTTGCTTACATATTCTTGCTGCACTCCAGCAGCACTGGTCTCTCTCTACATTCATTCTTTCCATTTTGTAGCCAAGTGCACCTGCAGCCAAGAGCTCTCACAACTGCCTTGTCGTGCTGTCATCTTTCCTACTACTTCAGTAACTGAAGTAGTAGGAAAGTTGCTGTAACTCTTCAGTAGAGAAGGGAATATATTAATGTTAGAGTACCCTGACACTTCTCAACAATGATCTGAGGCACAATACAGATCAGAGGGTTGCTATAATAGATTTTGGTTGCTCTTTTCAGGGTTAATATTTAAGCACTGAACAACAAAGTGGAGTATTTTCTTTGCATTTAGGTACTATCATCTACACACTATAACACTAATAATGATAAGTAGCCAGACAGCAGTAAGATTTCTTTCAGCCCCAAATTCATTTGTAGTAATCAGAGAAGATAATTTAGGGTGAAGTGGTGATCATTAATCCAGGATTTCTAAACTGTCTGAAGATCTCCAGCTGCTGTGAGAAAATGGAAGAGTTCTTTTACTGGAGTAGTTCTTTTACTGTAGAAGCTCTGCTGAGATGAAAAATTTGGCAATTTCCCTTATTTGGTTAATACTAAACACATAGCCCTGCTGGTTCCTTGTGGAGATGTGTCCTATGCTCAGTATGCTTGCTTTGTATCACTCCTAGGCTGAATAATTTACAAAGCTGCATCTCTCCTATCCCTTATAAATTGTGTCATTAGATTATTTTTTAAAAATAAAATATAAGCTCTTTTTCTTTTTGTGGAATTGTTTGTGAATTGATTTACATACTATCAGATGCAGGTAGATACTGTGCTGTGAAGAGACTGACCTTTGGCAATGTACAACACAAATGGTAAAAATTAAATTACCTTTTCCTTTCTCAGTCTTATAATTCTAATGTTATTAGTAGCTAAGGAAATGACATCCACTTAAAAAATATGACTTTTATCCTGCCAGTGTCCTTTTAACTTTGTATTTTGCGACTTTTTTTTTTGTCTGTATTCTTAGCAGAAAGTAAGTCTTGTGACCTTTCTTATAGGTGATTTTTTTTACAGTGAGTCTAATGCAGTAATTAAAATGCAAACTTATAAAATAGCCCAAAAATAAAAATTACTCTAAGCAATGCCCCCTCTTCAATATTTGTGAGGTGTTTGCGATATTCTTTGCTCTTATACAATGCATAAATAAACTGAAAGGAGACAGTTTATAATTGTGAAGCCCCATATTTCTATGGGGACAGTGCAATGTAAATCTCACTGAAGATGCAATGACTGTTGTGACATGACATCCCAATAAAAATCAGTGTCCTACATACAGAATGTGGGACTTAAACTGTGGGGAAAAGACCTTGGAGTTGGTAGGAAGCCCTGCAGCAGGCACATGTCTGTGGTAGCATATGTTTAAATAAAAGCCACAGACTCACTGAACTTTCATATTAACAGAAGGACAGAGGTGTATCACTCTGAAAGAAGCTCCCTGGTGCAACTGTTCACAACAGAGAAGTTACTGTGCATTTTGCTTTGGCAAGTTGTGTTTTTTGCAACAGAAGAGGTCTCTCAACAGAGGGGAGTACAAAATAGGACCAGATCCTTTATCTCCCTCTCCTGCCCAGTGGAAGCCTTCCAGTGCAGTTAAAGCATCCACTCCTTAGACTCACTGAGTGTTTAAGCCATACTTAATTCCTTTTAAGGTAATTATTCGCTTTATTTATGTTGAGTTCTCATCTGTGTTGTGGTATAGGGTACAGTTATTCTAGCTTATAGGATAAAGCTTTAGCAGCTTGTGAGGATCAATATGGCAAAACAATAGTATTAATTCTGAAAAGCCATTTTTCCTTCTGTAAAGCATTACATCTTTATCTCTACCTCTTCTTAGTGTTATTATTCCCTTTTTCAATGGTTAATTGAACAAAAGATGTGATAGGGACTTAAAGCTGTTATGGCCAACCTTGACAAAATACCCCTTGTACACATGGATGTTTTTTAAATGCCACTGCAGATTATTTGTTGACACAAAGTTGTAGACATGTTTAGAGGACTATGGATAATTTAAAATATTTCTGACAATTTTGAAATTACACGAGTCTGTCATGATGAACCTATTTTCATTCAAAACCAGAACAACCATAACCAGGCACACTAAATCTTAACGTATCTATGCATTTCCAAAGTGTAAAATAATTTTTAGACTACCTGTACTTATCTGAACTCCTTTTCTTTCAAAATCTGAAACAGAAAGAATGTACTTTTCTTGATAGTTGAATTACTGATTATTTCTCTTTTCTTTGCTGAGCTTCAGACTGAGGAACATGTTTACCACAGAGTTATGAACCTGTGAAAGCAAGGGCTACAGTAAAACTGCTGATGCAATATTAACTACAGCAGCCTGAACAGTTTAATAGTTATTTTATTCATGATGAAAATACTTTAAAGGACTTCCTAAGATATTTGTAAAGGTAGCAGACAGAGGACTGTGGGCCAAGACTATGAACTTAATGCTCTTGTAAACTGCAGCAATACCTTTGTTTAAACTAAGACCTTCCCTCTATTGTTTCCTGGTAATTATTTCTCCTCATTTTTAACCTTCTTCTATGTTTTGACCATAAGTAAATTGTTATCCTATATAATGAGAATTCTTTGAATTCTTTACATCTGCTTGCTTGGTAAGAATACCACAACATGTATGTCTGTGATTCTTGCCTTTATGGGACATAAGAAAAAAACTTACACATGATCATTTGAATACCTTAAGGCACATTATTGTGTTAATCGATTTGGACTGATCCAAAATAGTTATTCTAAGGGCAAATTAAACTAAAGTTAGAGAGGAAAGAAAAATGAGAACAGCGTCAGAACAGTTCTGGAGGGAACTGTGTGGTCAGTAAGGTGTTTGATTGGGGAAGAAAAGGAAAATAAGGGAAATGAACCATGCTGGGTAGAGATTTTGGGTGCCCTATTAATCAGTCTTAGAAGTAAAACCAGAAGTAATGTCCTTTATTTTTTTTCATGTCTTTATTCCAGCAACCATTGGGTCTGGTAAAAATCTTTGCTGGCAAAGGATTTGAGCTTGTTTTGATACATATGATCAATCACAGGATTGATACAAAGAAATATTTCCTTACTGTTTCTCATCATGTATTTCAATGTACAGTCCCAGGGACAATGATTATCAAAGTAACACAAAGACATAAGTATGTAGAAAAATGCACACATAAGATATAACTAATTCAAATCTGCTTAGTCACTCTCCTCACAAGTTTTAAAATTGATGTTTCTCCACAAATTCTACACAATTTCTCCAAAGATATCTTTTGCCTTTACTCATCCTTCCCCTTGCCAGGATTTTAATTTTATTACTGAAATATTTGTATGTTAAAGCACAATTTAGGCCACTTTGCTCTTCTTTGTAGTTCATTAACCTATGCAAAACTATTTTAGGTATAGTTTTCTTTACTCAATTTCAAAAGAAAAAGCATAGTAAAAGATTTCAGAAAGACTGACAGCTTTTTTTCTGAGTAAATACATACATGTCATTGGCATAACTATCAACTTTTCTTCTCTGTATTGTTACTTCAGAAATAGATTAATTAAACTTAAAAACACCTCCTTAACTGGTGTGACAAACTTTTACTGATGCAGTCAGGGCCACCATATGTACACGCAAAATGTGAATAATTTTGTGGGGGCAAGATGGATCTAGATTAAGGTAGCAATAATCCTGTGCCTATTTTGATGCCTATTGTGCCTATTCCTTCTCCAAAGGAAGGAGAGCCAAGTGTTTCTGGTCCAAAAAGTCATGCACTTTCTGCATAAACAGCTAAACACTTGGGAGGACTGGGGAATGGTTGATGCTACTATGATCATAGACTCTCAGCCTTGTATGGCTTTCATAAATCCTTTTATAAGATTTTTGATACAGCCAATTTTTCCTTCTCATTTGCTTGAATAGAACAGCTTGAATCAAGACCTTGCCTCTGTGTCTGCCCCATTTCAGCACCTCAGTACTGGGAAACTGAACTGAAAAATGTCAGAATCATCTATTTGGCAGGCTTGGGAGAAGAAAAGTAGATTTTTGTGATGAAGTGGTTCCTCAGGAGAGAATGACAGAATTGCACGTCTTGGAGATGCAGGAGGAGGTGAAATGACTCCTGGGAACAGGAATGCCTGGGGAAAGAACCTCCGCATCCTGGGGCCTGGCTAATACCTCTGAAACTTCTCATAGCCACGTGACATCTCACTTGCCTTGAGCAATGCTTAGCATAAAATAGGAAGCACAACCAGTATCTACTACATGGGGTGGCAGAGCTCCTAGAAAGGAGATGCAAAAATAAACAAGCAAGAGAAACTACCAGAGAAAAATGAAAGCCAGAGACAGAGGCCTAGAGAAAGAACGTAAATGATGAGCATTGAGAATAAAAAGAATAAATGCCAAGGCTATAAAAAGAAAGGAATAGGTCTCTAAAGAAGGTCAGAGATCCAAGCAGGTATGAAAATCCAATTTGTATTTTGAAAAAAAATTCTTTGTCTTTTTGAAACACCAGTTTCTACATGGTGATGAGGAAATTACAAACTCAAGATTGTGTTTTTACGATAATGACTGATTTGCATGCAGTAACAGTGGTCCTGAACACATACCAGGTGGCATATACTTGTGATTATAAGCAATATTTTACCTATATTACAGCTGGATGATGCACTAACTCTTGGGCTTTTCTGAACCCTTTCTTCTTGAGCAAGCAGAAATTACTTCATACATTATGTTCTATATTTCTATTATACAAATCTCCTTCAGTTAGATGTAAATATTGTGATTTTGTTTTTTTAAAAAAAAACCCAAGCTGGTCCAAGGTCAATTAAGGAACCTGAAATAAAACCAAAAATGATTCAATGTTAACTTTTCCTACTTAGGGAACTTCATGCTTCTTCACTGTCATTGTATTTATTGAAGAAACACCTGACCTTAAGCATGCCAGTCTCCCTGCCCCTCACAGGCACAGACTCCACTTCTCCAGTCACACCACAGGACCAAGTGATACAGTGGTTCCAGAAATGCTGCCATTCAACACCATCTCACATTTAAATGTGGACTGGTATGTTCTTATGGACTATGTGTTACATGTTACTGAAGACAAAACCTGTAACAGCCTCAAACACGAATAGGCTAATTTAAACACCAATAACAAAAACCCCCAAACAAATCAAAAGTAGTAACATAAATGAAAAGTAAGAGAAGACAAGAATAAGGGAACTTTAGGTCACCTGAATTCACAGACTTGCCATTGGCAGATATCTCGTGTTGCAAGGTACTCCATTTTGTCTTTCAATTATATGAATGAACTCAGGATGACAGACAATTTTGTAGAGTGTTTATAGATTCAAAGGTCTCCTGAGTGCTTTTGATGCACACTTACTATGCTTTATTTGTTCTAAAAAAATCTTACAAAAAGCATTTTGAATAGTTTTTGAATACTGAAACATTTTGGTAAGAAAATGTACAGCAAAGCAGATAAGATAAAAGGATAATATTTACAGTGGATGGGGTATCAAGTATTGCATTTGGTATTTCTCGATTGATGTGTTGTATTAAGCAAATTCACTTTGTTCAGTATCTCAAATGTCTCATTTTCAGTGTACAATGAAGAGTTATATTTTCTTTTCATTAAATAAATCACAGTATAATTTCTCAGTTTCTACTTTTTCCCAACCCATGGGCCATAGTTTTGTATTCTCCTGTCTCTCCCTCCATCCGAACAACAAAAAGAACCAAAAACCCCAAATGAATACAAGCAGTGAAAAAACCCAACCCTTCTGTAAATGGGTTTATTTTCTGAGCTGATAATTTTATTAAATTCAAGTAATAGAAATAATTATAATTTTTAAGATTTAAAAATAAAATTAAACAGCAATACCTTTGTTAAAGGCCAAGTTGAAAGTGTCAAATTAGACACAATTAAAATATGTAGCTCCATGTCATCTTGTCTACCCTCATGTTAATGTAGAAATGTTTCTTAAAGTGTATAATAAATCCCATTTGGCTTTAACAATTTTAGTAGTGTAATTCCTACTCCTTCTCTTCAGGGATCACAGTGTAGCACAGGAAATCTCCTAGGACCTAGTTCTGCCAGTTTTATCCTGAGCAGTTATTTAATCCACCGTAATCCCAAGAAATAATTTTATATTAAATTATATTTTTATATAAATAAAATATTATATACTGTATAAATATATAATACATATTAAATATAATATAATATATTAAATATATATTAATATATAAATTATATATTTTATATGGAAATAATTTTAAGGATTTGCAGAGAAAGATGCTAGTCAAAATGAAAGTTCTGTCCTATACAAACAAGTTATGACTGCTGGTTTTCTTTCTTTTCTAAAGAAAGAAAACTTTCTAAAATAATTTTACTTCTAATGTGTACTCTTAATTCAGAATGTGTTGTGGGAAGAGGAGGAAGGCTGATTACTAACCTTGATTATTTACAAATAAATATAAATCATAGGTAATCAAGGTGATGTAGTAATTTCTTTTAAAAATCTCTGCTCTTCCCTTCTTGTTGATTGGCCAAACATTTTACTTCTCTGTTTAAGGTTTATTTTCCTGTGTGTGGAAATCTGAAGGAAAAAGAATTATGCCAGTCATTTCCAAAACAGTTAAAAAACAAGAGAATTTTTTTCTGCTTCCATAGAAATGTCTGTGAAGAATTTCCATAATTTGAAGCAGTTCATGTGTTGATTATCAGCAGATTCTGTGTGTGTCAACCTATCCAGATCTGACCCATTTGAAACACTAAACTCTTAAAATCTATTGAGTCCCCAAGCGGTAAATTTCAGTGAAGTAGCATGGGTTTCCTGGTGGTGTACTGTTATTATGTATGTAAGTGCAAAGCTAATTCTTCACACAGACCACGGTCCAACTTGAGTAGAAATACTTAAATTTTTTTTTCTGGGGGAATACTTGTTGGATTTGAAGCAGGAGACCAGAACAGGTGAAAAGATAAGATAATTATACTTGCATTTTTCACTTTTACTACTCATTAAATGCTCATCTTATTTCATTTGACAAGGTAGGCAAGATACAGTCTCCCATTTTATAAATGTTGCAGAGGCATTTCTCATTTTTTTCCCACACTGCTTCTGAAATGAAGATACTCATTCAGAATATTTCGGAGGATCTGTTGATTATATTCCTTTTCAAAGCCAAATAAACCTCATTGACAAAATCCTGCTTTCTAGCAAAGTTTCTAGTTTTGGAACATCATATAATATACAGAGAAGAAGATATCCTCAAGTCATGACCGTATTTCCCCAGTGGGCTTTCTGAAGGAAACAAATGTGTTAAATGCGCATTTAATTCTGCTGAGATTCCAAAACCCAGACAATCTACTTTCTTCTTTCAGGCTTGAGTCCTTGCTTCTAGTTTTCCTCAGCAGTGTGTGTAATTACTTTTAAATTAGTGATTTCCTTCAAGAACACCTAGTGGAGCATACCTCATATTTATCTGTCCCTGTAGGGGACATGTGGGCAGAATTACACTCTACCAATATATGCATTCCTGTTCTGCACTAATCCAATATGAGATATTTTCCCAGATGCCCCCAAAGAACTTAATATCTCTGTCCATTTTAAACAGAGAGCAGAGATTTCAAGTTTTCTTAAACAGGAAACTTGTATGGAAGTAATAGGTATTTTCATTTTCAATAGCTACTTCATTCTCATTTTACTTGAATTTCTAGTCCATCATAATACAATCTCGCATTTCAGAGGCTTTCTTGTCAAAGCCTTAATAGCCATGAATCAAATACTACATTAGTTCCTCACACAAATAACAACTGAAGTCATCAGTGGAAGAGAAAGCAGCAGAATTAAAAGATTGGAAGGACAGCAAGTTAGAAGGATAAAAATAACCATGAAAAACAGCATGACCACCTGTGACAAATTACTAAAATGGAGCTCAGAATCTGGCCTTCTCATTCTACAAAATTAGGAGAGCTTGGCAAGAATTTTTTGCTGCAGAACTGAAAAAAAGTAAGTTTAGGGTGGTCCTGTGCTTTTATTTCTAAAGAGTACTAAAGCACAGCGATGCTGGCTTTACCTGGCTTTTTCCTTACTATGAACTTCATCATTTTCCAGCCATGGGGCCTTCAATTTAGCTTTTCATTAAATTAAATCAAATTAAATAATGTGTGTTCTTTTGAAGAAATTTATTTAATTATATATAGGTTTAAAATATAAATCAGTTGTAGCCCATATTTTAATTGACCATAGACTGATTATTACATACTCCTACTTTCTCTCCCAGAAAATCCAGAATTCAGGTGGATCCTGCAGCCTTCCCCCAAATACAGGGAGAAATAAAACTAACCCACTTGTTTGTTGATCAAATTGGATTAAATAAAAAGAAAAAAAGTGTTTCTGAATTACTTGTCTTGGGCCCAGAAAATAAACTGCTTGTCTGCTGTCATCCAGACTCAATTCAATCAAAACTTACCTCTGGAGTGTAGTTTTTTTACAACCCATAATGAATGACCTAAGGGTATGAGAAAGGCAGATTTGTAGGTAGATATAAAGTCTTTAATTAGATCTATTTTTTTAAATTATGAATTACTTAACATATGGCTGATATAAAACCTACTGACTTCCGACCTACTGTGTTTCCAGCATAGCAGTTTCAGATCTGTGGAAGGTAATATGTAGCCAGACATTGGTACTATCTTGTTTGGTGAGGACAGAATGTTTCCTTCTTCAAATATCCATGGGGTCCATCATAATACTAGCTGTAGGAGTTGCTTTCTCTGGAGTGTGAGTGCTTGTCTTGCACTCACATACTTGAGGGAGCAAACTGAGGCCAACGTGCTGAACACGTGAGTCTAGTGAAGACTTTAGTTTGGTCAGTGGTTCACTTGTGCTGGATCAGCATCTACCCAGAAGTCGTGTGAATATGACAATTCCTGTGAGAGAACCAGATCAGTGACTGCTGTTGTTTATTCTATTTCAGATCTCACACGGCCCAGGAATTTTCTTAGTCTCCCTCTGCTGAGGATACATAAGAAAATCATGTTTTGTTTAAAGTAAAGGGGAGATGAATAAAGCTTCTAACTGTTATTGGGAGGAGCTAAACAAAATAAATAAATAAATATTATTTGCATATTAGAAATAGAAGATAACGAAATAATGCTTTCATGATTACCTAATCAATTAAATTGTTCATTAATAGTGGGATTCATTCAGCTACAGGGTGAGCTGTCCCTGATGCTGTAATGCAAAGAAAATTTAATTAAACTATTTCCACTTTTACATGCAAGGAGTACCCAGAAGCAAACAAGTTGCAATGTAGTTATTAGCTCCTTCCTAATCCAGTTACTTCCTTTATACTGTATTGTATATAGAAACAAATTAAAATGATTTAATTGAGATTTTTGAAGTCAAGCACCTGGAAGTTAGGGAATAATAGAGGTGAACCTTAATTTTTGTCCTATGTGCTTGAATGAGCTTGAATGTGCTAGGATCCTGTGGAAATTCTCATAAGGTAGAAGCTTACTACCTTGTGCCACAAGCTTTTATAATGTAGAATTTCAGAGCAATTTCTTAACACTTATTCCTTCAGGAAAATAGTAAACATTTCCTATGTGTAATTTAAGAGTCATCTTGCCCTACACACCACATTGCTTCCACATATATAACAGCAATATTACATCTGCCATTTGAGTATCTGAACCAAAGGACTATCCTAGAAACCAAACAAAGATGGTCAGAAGAAAGTTTCAGTATTTCCTATGTTTTTTTCCCGTGTCCTGAGATTTAAACGAGCTCCAGCTTCCCAAAATCTGGATACAAACTGACTGTGACCTATGGCATTTGGGAAGAGCACATTGTTCCTTTTATGCCTTGCTACTCGTCCTTCTATTTTCTAGTTTATTAGGCATAGTTACTATTGTTTTATTGGAAATACAAATTGAATCCCTAAATAATGTATTTTGTGTTGCTCGGCATACAGGTACCTTTTTCTATTAGTACGGGGACTAGGAAAAGAAGATGGCAATTTAACTGTTTGCATCTTAGGAGAAGCTCGAAACATCATGGAGAAAACAGTATCTCTGTAACAGAGAATCTCCATGAAAACACAGAAGACTTTCACACTAGAACTATGAGGTGAGCCTCTAAGTAGAAGGTTCATGGTTAGTTCCCCAAGCAGCGTCACAGTAAACTGAGAAAAATGTTACTGCATTCTTATTTGCTACTTTCTAGAAAGAAATGGCTAAATGAGCTTCATCATTAGGCTGAAAAAGAGAGGAAAAAAAGACATCGCTTCTAAAAATGGTATTAAAAAAGAAAAGAGATACTTTTTACTTTAAGTCCTGCTGGTAGGTATGCCTGAAAACATTCCCTTGATTTCTCTGGAGTGTTTCTTAGAAGAAGGATTCTTCATTCGTACAAACAGTAAGAATTTTAGATTGCATCTTGGCTTTCACCTTATTTACTGACATGAAATATATACTTTGGGAAGGAAAGGGCAGGAATGCTGTCACTACCTGTCTGTATGTATTTCACTCAGATTTCTAAATTAACAACCCTAATTTACTGCAATGTTAATGGGGCTTTCATGTGATTTCAGCTGTGACTCATCATTAACTTTTTTTGGTGTCTCTTTCAACCTGTGAATCTCTGTCCCACCCCAGCTACCTCTTCCTGTCCCTGCATCAGTTCTGTTCTGTCATGGACATTTGTGCAGCTGTGCAGAAATTAAGACTGGGAAACTGACTTGTCTGAAATGACAACCATTCAAATAAATTTTTCTTCTATGCAATCACACAGCTTTGCCAGGTGAACACAGGGCACTTCACCCAGCTAAGCAAACAAGAGTAAGGAGCAGATATTCAAATTACCACTGAATGTAAACCTATGTTTTTGGGGCACCTGAGATATACCTAGAGAATTCTGATTTCCTAGTAAAGCAAAAATGTGCCGATAGTATGCTAAATGTTTGTTATTAGCATTAATTTATTATATACTGTGGTGAGATTGAACCTGAGTTGATGGACCTAATTGATCTTGATATTATTCCTAGAGGTTCAGTAAAAATAGGTATTTTTTACACACAGAAATTTTGAATTTAACTCTTTGAATAACTCTGAACATGGTGTAATGCCTAACGCTTAATTTCAGTAGTTGAAAAATAGCGTTTTGACTTCTTAAACTAAGATCAGCATTTTGTTTAGTGTTACATTTACATTTTTAAACTCCCTAAACACTCTTCTATTAAATGTTCAGAAAATGCTGATTTATAAAATCTCTGGTTAGAAGAAGCTATTTTCCACTACATTTCAAGTTTATTACATTACTTTTCATTATTGATTTTTAAATTAATTCATCTTAATTAAAGAAGATTTGGTACACTAATTCTTATCTTTTCATTAAATAGCAACACTAAAATTTTCAGTGTCTGACGTATAGTTTATTCTCCATGATAATGGTATGATGTGAATATTCCTTTTCTGTAAGGATGTTTTACTGAATAGTCTGTTAAATTGTCTTGCTTCCATTTAATTCATATGCATTGAGAATCTTTAAAACTTATTACTTGTGATTTTTCATGGTACTTCTATACCAATGCAGCCAGCATAACAAATATAATTACCCCTGAGCTTTCAAAATTCTAATTCTTGTACTCTAATTTTATGATTACTTTAAAAAAATAAAATAGTTTTTCAATGATTTTTTAAGCAACATAGAAATTTATGTAAACATTAAGGTATTATGAGGAATGATAATAAGGCGTATCTTACCTTCCTCATTTATAACTTTGAATTAATTCATAATCCTCATTCATAAGTTTGAATTACGCTGCTGTTATTAACCAAAATGACACTGTACAAATAAATAAATAAATAAAATACTGCCCTGTATACTGGAAAATAAATTGAAATTATCAATTCAGAATGCTAAATGACATTAGCAGTTAATCACTATTTACCTGTGAGAGTGGGGTTGGAATATTTATGAATCCAAACAGATTTGAAACTGTTTTATGACTTGTTGCATTCTGAATACATAAATGTCAGCCAGATCATTGAAAATCTAATCTAGTTGTTAGAAATATCCATTTCAAATGCATATCCTTGTAGCTGTTTTGATACTGTATTGAGCAACTTTCTGCAACTTCCAGGATATAAAGAACTTGAGCTCAGTGTTTAAAACATTGCAAATAAAAGTGTAGAGCAACAGAACAGGAAACAGATAAAGAGAAGGTAGTTCAGCATGCTTGTTACTATAACTTCCAATATGCTTCTAACTATAAAGCTTTCATGTTTTCCCAGTTATACTGCTTTTTGAAAAAAATATTAAAAAACGGTAGTATGGAGCTCGAGCATTTTCTAGTTTGTGGTGCGGACATTGCACTTGGCCCTATATAATCAAACTTCATTCAAAGAATAGCTCCTCATGAAACGGACTTTAGTTTTGAAATTATATATTCTTTTCTGGAGCTTCTTTAGCAGTATGAAACTGTATCTTTCAAAAACAGTCTTCTCTGTGTTGATGCAGCGAGCTAATAAAAGCAAATAAAAGTTCTGTTTATGAAGGCATATGGCAAGCTTTATTTTTGTAAGATAACAAAACTTGCTATGAGGTTCATATATAAATAAAAGCTTAATTCAAGGAAAATATGAACAGTTGAGAAGAAATAAAACATGGAGAGGCTTAGATTTATAAAACCTGATAAAATATTATCTATATTGAAAATGTGGAAATGGGAACTATTTCCTTTCCTCCCTTCATGATTCATATACATTTATATATTCTTGACTAAATGATGAGTATATATCTTCTAATAACCACTCACCTATTAATAAACCGGACATGATATGCAAGTTGAAATAAGAAGAATTTCTTTTCCATGGCACTAAATCTTTTTGCACATTGCAGTTAAATTAATGAGGTGTATTAGGACTTGAACACTGGAAAAGAGAACCTAAATAAGCAAAAGCCAGAAAAGAAGAGGCTGCTGAGACTAAATGCTTCAACAAACTTGGTGCATATTTCCATCCACCTGTGATATGGTGATTATTTTGTTTAAAGAACAAGCAAACCTGCATAGTGGATTGTGCAGATGGTCACCATTAAATGATATCTTCACTATAATGATTTCATAGTGTTTTCAGTTCCACTGCTGCAGACTGACTTGTTACCAGATGCCAGTGGATATTTAGGCCCATAGGAGCATGACAGAGGAATAGGGTAGGCCAGTTCAATTTCAGGATTGCAATCTGTATTTAAAGGTTCATATATTTAGGATAAAAATATAGAAAATTACAGAATTATTAGAAGGGAAAAGCGGCAGCAAAAAAAGGGGTGCAAATAAGTGAGTAATGGGTAGAATTTAAAAAGAATTTATCCTTCAAAATTTGGCTTTGTTTTAAATACACATCTATTATAAAGATTATTCTAATTAGTTTCTTTATAACAGTCACAGGTCTGGTTTACAATATTTTGAAAGCAAATTCAAGTTTTCTTATTTATCTAGTTGACCAGTACACTGAAGAAAGGGATTTATTAATATATTATTAGGTTATTGATATTGCAAAATGTAGTAAAGTGCATAATAATAATAATTGATATTGCAAAATGTAGTAAAGTGCATAATTGAAGGAAGAATATCAAGCATATATTTTATCCAGAATCTTCTTTCAATGTGCATTTTATCGAAGTCTATTACATCTTTTAATAGGGATTTTATTATAGCAACTGGAATGCTTATTGGGAGCACTTGCTCTAAAATCAAAAGGCAATATTATAATGCAGTTACAATGCATGGACTGCAAGAAATTAAAGTGTGATTTGTTCTTTGCTTTACAACAGAAGTAGTCTCTTCTGTGCTGGAAGAAACTGAAGTGGTTCATGTTCTTTGGAGTTGAAAGTTCATTGAATTCATTGTCAATTCAGCTTCACAATATCCAACTACCAAAGCCAGGCATTTATCATGCATCCAGTGGCAGAGGAACACAAATGGTTTCCTTTTCAGTGTAGCCCCTATCACTCAGGGGTTTTTCCAAGTTACCAGATATATGCAGTAAATCATCAGTTCTAACATCTCCTGGATCTTAATCTTCCTTATGTAACGTGAAATTAGAGGCCAACAACTTAATTGAAATTTAGTATGAAAGGTGACTTCATAATACCTGTAGCTACAGTGATACTGGATAAGTAAGGATGCAAAAGAGAGCTGGGCTTTGCCCTGTGCCTACCTATTGCACATCTCTTGGTAAAGTGGTAAGTAGTGCTGTCATGTTAGTATATGTGACACTCCAGATATTTTGAGAACCCTCTTCATACTTACACAACCATAGTCAAGACTTTGCTTCACAGTAGAGTAGTGAGCAAACCACATCCCTGATCTACTATTTGGTGTATACTACGATTCCTCACCTTTACCTTACCTAGTCTGGTACAGACTCCTTAACTCGTGCAACCCAGTTCAGACATCTATTGAAGAACGAACTGGACTCCGGCAATATCTGCTTCTGTCCATGGACTGTACAAAGAACTATGAGAGATACGTAATATGTCACAGAGATCAGGTTATATGGCCACAGTTGCTCCGAGAGAGCATTTTCAAAGTGATGACATAAAAAAAATTAGAATGCTCTTCCACTTAAGGAAGATTTTAATCAGAATTGGGAGAGCCAAACAAGCAATTTAGACAAAGTGAAGAAAAAACATTTTAACTCAAAAGCTAGCTGAGGATTGTAAGTAACTGAGGGAAGGAACCTGAGTGTTACATGTGATACAGACAAGCAGCAACATTACCAAGTGCCTTGTGGTCTAGACCTTAATAGAAACACAAAATGAGTTTGCAGATACAGTCTTCTTTCTGCTTGGGGGGCAATTTGTAAGGGAAGGATCTATAATCAAAGAAGAAGTCTGAGAAAAAGGGATAAGAATGCTTTGGTATTCTTGAAGGTAAGAGGAAATAAACTTGAGGAGTCAAATTCAAGATCCAACAAAGTCAGCAGCAACATTCCCATTTACTTCATTAGGAGTC
Organism: Machaerirhynchus nigripectus; assembly: GCA_013397975.1. Taxonomy (NCBI): domain Eukaryota; kingdom Metazoa; phylum Chordata; class Aves; order Passeriformes; family Dicruridae; genus Machaerirhynchus; species Machaerirhynchus nigripectus. The sequence continues at coordinate 1,712,320 of VZRQ01018917.1, read as the reverse complement.
AGGATGAACAGAACTAGGAACAGAATATGACTAAAGGAAGATTTCTCCAGTTTTGTGATGCAGCATCTTATGTTTATGTACAATCTGTCTTCCACAGGGAAGGGCTTTAGAAACTTCATATGATAAATAGAATTCATGTTTCTCTGAAATGCAAGTGGATCACAGATGAAAGGTATAAACTTTTCAGCACAGCACTTTAACAATACATAACTGTTTACTACAGACAACACAAAGTTGTTTCAATGACATATTTTGAGAACAGTAGAAACGTCCTTAATAAACTCGTGATCACCTTTGAAAGTCTGCTCTTGAAACAGTTCATGAGCTAATGCTGTAATTTACATTGCTGTAACAGCAGATTCAGAGAGAAAAGAGTCTACTGAATGTCAACATTCTCTTCTTTTATCATGTTTTTTTCCTACAAAAGATGTGATTCCACTTTATTTATTTATTTATAGTTTAGAGCCAGATAGTACCTGAAATTCCTGGACCCAGTAAGTAGAGTTGTGCTGTTTAAAATATTTTTTTTACCGTTGCTGTTTACTTTACCCATATAACTATCTAACTGTATATTTCTCATTCAGGCTGGGTGTTCATGCATGTATGTACCACAAATTTATCTATTTTTTCTCTCTACATGGATAAAAATTTCCTAATTTTTTTGGAAGCTTTTCAACTGATTTATTGTATTAAAAAGCCCCAAAACCATAGACTGAGGTCAGTTGTTTCCTCCCTTCCTTTCCCTTCACTGAAAAATACATGAAATATACATAATTAAGCATATTATAATATGCTTCTCATATAAATAAGCCCTTGGTGATCTGGGGTATGAAGCTTCTTTTTACAAAAGCAATCTGTGAGTTTTAAAAAAACAATTAAAAAACCCATTAATTTAAAATATTATCGGTATGCATCAATGACTACATCCTAAAAAATTCTTGTAAACTGTAGCTATATTAATAATTAAATAACTATGGTTGATATTTTATCATATAGATAATATAACTTGATTCCTAATGAATCAACATGTTGCTGTTAACCATTGTGTGCCATACATAGCTACTTCTTTATTAAATAGAGAAGTCACCCAAACTTGATTAGATGGATTACATTTTGTGTAGGAAAAATTGATTTCAAAATACACTTGGAAAAGGACACAACAGAATAGCTTTCAGTGGCTTCACAGAACTATAAACCACCTGACCTAGTTCACGTAGAGCTTTGGAAAGTATGAAGTCATGCTGAGGAGGGGACATGTTTGATTTCAAGATCTTAGGAAATATCTGATTGCAAAGCTAACTTCAACCAAAATAGAATGGAAAGTTTGACTCTGTAAGACTCACTACTTGATAAAATTGATTATAATATATTTATCTAAGCTATTGCCTACACTACAGAACATCTATATTCTGAATAAACTATTTTGTAACCTTTAGGCATAAATAAGTATTTTAGAGAATTATTCATCTGATATATTTAACATCTTATGAGAAAGACAAAGTTTTAGACCAGTACTTGGGAGCAACGATCTAAAATTCTTACATGTATGATGTGGGGCAGATTACTTGTACCCTTAACTGTTATCATGCAAAGCTCCACTGCTTTCTGTTCAGTATTTTTGTAAAATGTGCTATGTATCATCACCGTTGCATTAAATACTCGAGGAGAGTATGGGTTTGTTATTAGAATAAGTTATTAGGATAAGTAGGTTAAAATACAATTGTTTACTCTTATCTTTGATTTATATTTATCTTCTGTTCCTTCTACATTTTTCAGTGCCTTTTGTGTTTTGTGGAAATTATTTGGCTTACAAAGCTAATCAGCTACGCCTCCTTCAGTTATAATGCCACTGTCCATGATCTGAATAAAAGAGATCAATTGATGACTAAAATAGGCAGATCACCCCTTCTTTCTCACACCATTGATCTATTCATTACAAAGTCCTTTTTCACAAGTGCAGCTCCACAAACTGTCCTGATTTAATGAAAATTTAGTAGGTGCCTTATCATCCTTTTTTTTTAACATTTACTGTTAATACTTATTGGTACATTTGGATTAAAAAAAATTTCTCAACTTAGTTGCTGCTAGAAAAGCTGCTTGTTATTATGCTTATACATACAGATACATTTATTATGTTTTCTGAAACGTTGAATATAGCTGTCTGAGAAAAGTTACAAAGCCAAAAGTGGCTTATATTCAGTGTTAGGCAATTGGTTAAAAAGGAAATGTTATGGTTGGTCTTTTTTGATTGTAGCTGTACCCTACCCAGTGTTGCAGACAAGCTCCTGAAGATGTTGGCTATAAAACTTAAGGAGTTTTTGAACATCCACAGTCTTCAACTCAGAGAACTGTTAAAACTCAAAGAAAACAGTTAAAACTCAAAGAACTGGTAAAGCTAAAAAGGCAATCAACCAGTGAGCATTACGGTAGATAGAACACTTCTGACAAAAACTTTCAAGAAAATAGTACCATTGGGGATTTTAAATGTATAAATTCTTTATTTAGCTACAGTTTCCTGGAAATATAATTATATAAGTATTAAATATTTATTCAAAGTAGGTACTATTTTGGAAGTGAAAATATAATTTTGTTTTTCTTTCCTACAAAACTGTATCATTACTGCATGCCTTTTCTTCAATAAGAGCTAGTTGGGTTAATCTTAAAATTTGTATTTAAATTAAGGTATTGAAACTACTCTAAGGGAGCTTTTATTAATGACTTCTGACTTTGAAGAAGATATCTACTATTTTAAAGAAAATAGATGTAATGGATATTTTTCAAAAGACTGTTAACTGGAAATATGTTTTCCCTATGTTTAAATGTTTGAAGGTGAATCTCATGTTCTGAAGGAAGAACTACTAAAAATGACAGAAAAAAATTTGTGTTTTCTTCAATAAAGTCAGAAAGATTTGCATCATATGCAACCCATACAGGAATTCATAACCATTTTACCGAATACAATTTCTTAAAAATTGAATTGTATTTGACAGGATGTTGTGAATTCCAAATGTATGTTTATACAGATTATGCCAGAATGACACTTTTAAATATTAATTAGCTGTTCCAACATGTTGCATATCAAAGCACATCTGGTCCATGGCAAAATGTGAAAAGAAATGGCACATCAGCTTTTAAGATACATTGATAGGGTCACATAGATCAGCTTGTTCATATCTCCGCTCAGGGAGTTTCATCAGCATCTCACTTTTTATGACATAATTTGCATTTCAGGAGACACTATAGCGTATCCTGACACGCCAAAACTTTCTCAACAAAAAGTTTTTTTTCTGAGTGATGAAGAAGAGCCTCAGGACTGTAATGCCTGGAGTTTTTCATTCCTGTCCCCAGGGGCTTTAAACTTGTATCCTCATGGGAGTCTGACTGTTCTCAAGTTACGGACTACACAAGCACATGATGTCTTTCTGTTAAAGCCATGCCACTGCACAGCCAGCAATGTGTGAGGTACAAGGGGCAAAACTGAAATCAAGGAACAGAAGCATGTTAATTGTCTTGGTTTGAAAGACAGGTGTCTGCCAAGGAAAGCAGGAGCCACCCTTGGAATGGAAAACGTAAACCCCTTCCCTCCAAATTATTATAATTTTGAAATTAAAGGGCTTTCAGGCAATTATATGAGAAATAGGAATAACAGTTCTTTACTAATATATATATATATATATATATAAACAATAATACAGAAATATGAGCTTAACCAGACAGAGTCAGGATATGACCTGACACCCTGCCAGGCAGGGTGGTGGCTGCAGTCCTCTTTGAAGTGGTTCTGTTGAAGCAGTGATCCTGTAGAAAGGTCTGGTCCTCCTCAGAAGGTCCAGTGGTGGTTGTGTAGCTCTTGTCCTCTGGGAACCCAGTAGGTAAGGCAGCTTGTGCAGTTCCAAACCCCAGATTATATCCAGGTGGGAATGCTTGGTTCCACCCCTGGGCGGAGCATCTCACAGTGGGCTGATGTAATTCTGTGAGTCATGGGGTGGGTCCTTGATGGCCCATTAAACAGAGATAGCTCCCAGAGGGAGTTATCAGGGGTGAGTCATGGTAGGAGATAACGAGTGCTGCCCGACCTGCTTTAACAGCTTGTGAAAATGATAACAGAATACATACTTTTCATTATATCTTATATTGTAACCTGTGACAGTAGTTCCACTGGATAATGTAGTTGTTCCCATGGGACATGGAAAAGCTACAGTTTTGTTTCTGTTCCCACAATGACTTCTTCATCTTTGTAGTGTGTTGGCCCTGGCTGGAGGCCAGACACCCACCAAAGCCACTCAATCACTCCCCTAAGCAGCTGCACAGGGGAGATAAAATATAATGAAGGGTTCATCAGCTGAGATACGAACAGAGAGAGGTCACTCACCAAATACCATCATGGGCAAATCAGGCTAAAATTAGAGGTATTAATTGAATTTATTACTAACAAAATCAGAGCATGATAATGAGAAGTAAAATAAACCTCAAAAACACCTTCCCACCACCCCTTCCTTCTTCCCAGCTCTACCTCTTCCCCCAGTGGCACAGAGAGACAGAAAATGGGGGTTATGGCCAGTTCAGCACCCAAGGCTTCTCCCATTGCTCAGGGAGAGGAGTTGTTCCCCTGCTCCGCTGTGGCATCCCTCCCACATGACACAGTTCTCCGTGAACTTCTCCAACATGAGTCCATCTCATGAGCAACCTTGTGAACTGCTGCAACATGAGTCCACCCTGTAGACAATATTGTTGTCCAAACTGCTGCAATGTGGGTCACTCTTCCATGGGGTGCAATCCTTCAGGAACAGCCTGCTCTGGTGTGGGTCCCCCACAGTGTCACAAGTTCCACCAAGAAACCTGCTCCAGTGTGGGCTCCTGTCTCCATGGGTCTGCAGACCTTTGCCAGGACCCTGCTCCAGCACAGGCCTCCCACAGGGTCACAGCCTCCTCTCAGGCATCCACATGCTCTGGTGTGAGTCTCTTCCATGGGCTGCAGATGGATCTCTGCATCCCCGTGGATCTCCATGGGCTGCAGGGACACAGCTGCCTCACCATGGTCTGCACCATGGTCTGTGGGAGTATCTCAGTTCTGNCATCTCCGTGGATCTCAAGGGCTTCCAGGGCAACAGCTGCCTCACCATGGTCTGCACCATGGTCTGTGGGAGTATCTCAGTTCTGGGGCCTGGGGCACCTCCTGCCCCTCCTTCTTCACTGACCTTGGTGTCTGCAGAGTTGTTCTTCTCACATGTTCTCACCCCACTAGTCTTTGGCTACAATTACCACTGTGCAATAACTTTTGTTCCTTCTTAAGTAAGATATCACAGAGACATTACCATCATTTCTGATTGGCCCAGCCTTGGCCAGCACTACATCCATCTTTGCAGCTGCCAGGGATTGGCTCTGGCGGACATGGAGGAAGCTTCTGGCAACTTCTTATGGAAACCACCTCTGTATTCCCTCCACTGCCAAAGCTTGGCCATGCAAACCCAATACAGTCTTGTTCATCCCAGAGCTCCCCAATAAAAGCACATTAAACACCCTTGTTGTAGATCAGATAAACCACATACTTATTGTCTGAGAGGTGCCCTCTTCGACCCTAGTCCACTTAATTTTACATAAACCCCTTTCCAATTTAAGGTCGTGATAACTAGGTCCCTTAGAGCCATATTGATTCCCTTAATCTTTTCATTTCCTTAGATCTGGAGTTATTTTCAGGACAGGTAAAAATTTTAAGTGAAAAGTCAGACTTTCATGTCAAATAGAATTGCTCTTTTACAGTGATTTTTCAGCTCTGGATGCCCTCATAATATATGGAACAGGAAAATGCATGACACACAGGTATAGACCTATCTGGAATAGGACTGCTACTATGTAAATACTTCAGGGAAAAGTGGTAAATGATAAAGCAGGTTTGGAGGTAATATCCTCCGAGATGATTTGATACAAGCAGATAAATTTCAGACAATGTCTTTACTATCTAAGAGTCAAAATTAGGTGCCAAGATGCTAGAAATAAAAAAACTACCTTTAAATAAATATTTCTTTTTAGTTGACATTATTCAACATGAAGTGCTAAGAAATCGATATGAATTAACACTTTTTCTGATCATTCACTGAGATGATAAGAATTCTCTTGTGGCAACAGCTAGAAGTAGAGAAGCAAGAGTGTTATTGACAAGGACAAAAATGAAAGAACAATAGTTTCCTTTACAAAATTCAGCAATACTAGGGCATGCAGGAAAACTTCAGATTCTCATAGCTAATTAGCTATTACATTAATAACCTGTCCAACAGTAAATAATAGAGATTTTGAATTAGTCTGTATTTTATGTGATTATAGTAAATTTTAGGTATTATGTTAAGCTTTGTGACAAAATTTTATTAAATGAGATTTGTGTTACCACTTAAATGAATTTTTCTGCTTCATGAATACGTTAAAGTTCTGCTAGAGTAAGCACTGATTGGCAACTTTTGTAAGTTTTTTGTCTGCGAAAGATGAACAATAATGCCTGTAAAATTTGCCCTGCTTCCTATGCAATGTCCTTTCACAAATCTGTGAAAACATTTTGTAAATGCTTGGAAATAAATGGATACTCACTTGAAGAATTAGTTCTTAAAATCTTTGAAAATTATGTTGTTAATACATTTCATTTATTGTACCTCCCTTCCTCTTTTCTACAGCATTCCAATTTTCTTTTTAACAAATTCCAAGAAAGATTAGCCAGAATTCATATTTTATGAAAGAAAAATCAGTGATCTGTTAAGTGATTGATTGAGCTGTTCCCCAAGTAAAGCTCCAGATTGTAGGCATTCACAATGAAGTAACTAAACATAGGGCCTTTTTTCATTTGAACCAAGCTAATCAGGTAGTGCCCACATATAATGTCTGCATGTGGGCAGCTGAATTGAGTTCTGGGGATCCCCTGACCTAACTCCCCCACAGACAGTTATGTCATGGTCCAGTTGATGTAAGGATGGTGTTTAATGCATTCTGAGATTCAATTTCCTTCTCCTGCTGGTCCAGAAGTAAAAAGACCTCTCACAAGACTTCTGCAATATGTGCCAACCCCACTGGAGGTTTTGGATACCCCTGACTTCTCAAAAGGTGTTTTTGTCTAGGTATAAGGCAGGCTTATGAACTTTTATCTGAGTCAGTGGAGATCAAGGGCTTAGTCCACTCTCCAGCCTGGAATGGCTTCGCTACTAAAGGCAGTGCCACAGGCTAAATCTTGAAGCCTATTTCTGCTGTCCTCTTTCCTAAAAAAGTTCAGCTTGTGCAGTGAACAAGCATTAAATCTGAGGAATTACCCTTGGGGCAACACTCTCCCTAAAAGTATGCATTTTTTATTTCCTGAGAGCTCTCTCTTGCCTTCTACCATCTTGTGCCTGAACCTTTAGCTGACGCTGGAGGCCAAGGGGAGCACTTTAGAGCTGGGAATAGGCTGTTGACCACTGAGAAGTGCATATGGTCTGCATGTTATTCAGATGAAGGACTATAAAAGAAGCACATACACTACACACTCTGCCATGTGGAGTGAAAGGCATTACCTAGGATGAACACAACTCATTTACATTTGTCTTCCTTGGGCCTGCCTTTCTGCCACAACTGAATTTTTCCCTTAAGCATCTAATTTCATCATTTTTTCTGTTTCTCAAAAGTACTGCATTGAACAGTGAAAAATAGGAGTTCAATGTATCTAAAAGGTTTTGACAGAGGCAACATGTTTTGAGAGGCTATAAGATAATAATATAAGTGCTTCTTCCAACAAGCATTAAAAAGATGCTTGGAACAATAGCAGTTTCTCAGTTCAGATAAAATAGCTTAAATCTTTGAGAGCTAGTAATGAGAAAGTAATTAATTACTCAACAGCCCAATAATTTTACTAACTCTTTATGTGTTGTGCCACATACGCTTAGAAATGCAAAGAGAAAGTAATATTCAGACTAAGGAGTCACAATTATGGTAGTAAAATAAGTCCTATTCAAGGAATTTTATTTCTGACTATTAGAAAATTGAACACACTTCTTCAACACAGTGGAGTATAAAAGCTACTTTTAATTCTGTGGTCAGTATTCTCAGTGACAGTAAATTACTCCTTGTACTTTTTTGAAAACAGATGTAGACACAGAGTAATTTTAATTTTTTTTTTTCTTTTAGGGAATAAGCTCCCTTTTTAAAGAGTAAGTTATTCTTAGGGCATTTTCTAAATGGCTGCAAATTGGAGTTACAGAATGACACTCAGATAATTAACATGGTTTTTCTGCTTATATTTATTGAATGTTTCGAAATGGGTGTTCCGCGTGAGAAAAGTGAAAGAAAACCTTATTTACACCACCAGGCAGAACTTCACAGCTAGTTTCACTGCTAAGAAACTGGAGAATACCATGAGTTTCTCTAAGTTATTATTAATTTTTTCTCTTCTACCACAAGGAGTAATATTTTGAGGGCACATACTAATGTTAAAAGAATTTTTTTTTACTCCTAATAAGGTGAATGTTCCAAAAGCAGTCTAGGTACTTCTGGAAAAAATATTAACCATTCAGATTATCTGCTACCTATCTTGGGGTTAATGATTTGTTGCTTGATTTTTTTCTCCCTTAGATGCTCGGTTTGAAGAATTATGGTTGAAATGTATATATTTTCTTCTCACTTTTTTCTTCTGCTCAAGAACTAACTTGCAATATATCACAGCTGTCATTATAATGAGAGAAAACATCATGATGCAGCAGAACTTAGTCAATTCAATTATATAGAAAATGCAGTGAAATTATTTTGATAGAAATGCACCTGCTGAGGCTGCCTGCTAGGCTATTCCACAATTAGATACTGTGTAGAAAGTTATTTAAAAGTTCATTTAGACAATTTATCTCTCAAGTGTGTCAGGGGAATATTTCCCTGAAGAAGGGGTCAAAACTCTGGAGAAATGTTTATTTCAAAAGTAAAGGTAAATTATGCAGCCCTGTCCTAGTAATGGTGAAGATACACACTGTCTTAAAAAGAAATTCAAAGGTTTAGAAGATTTTGTAGATGGATGGGATCAAAGCACCCGTGAACTACATAGCCTTGGTCCATAGGCCTACGAAAAACATCAAAAACCCGAGACTTTCTTTAAAAAATAGTTCAAATATTGTAATATCTCTAATGAGTATTCCACTGACTTTGGATTGCATTGGTAGTAATAACACAATAACAAAAGGCAAAAGAAACTTTCTATAGAAAATGACCCACAAAAATAAATGAGTGAAGGCGTATTCTCCTTTCTCTGAAGAGCCATACTGGTAGCATTTTGGAGTCAACTTCTCCATCTCAGGAAGAATAAGATATTTCCCTCTGTGAATGGCCTTTCGATGCAGCTCTCACTGTTCCTGGTTGGTTGTCACATCAGCAACTGAGGCAACAGCTTATTGAGCTAACATGAAGCAAAAGCTTTCCGTAAAAATATTCATACTTGCAATTAGTTCATCACACTTGGCCCATTCACTTCCCCAGAAAGGTAGTAAATCACTTCTGGAGCTTAGATCTTCATGACTGCTAGAATCATTACTCCGTGATTTTTCTTTTATAGCTTATTTTGCTTACAAGTTATGACAGCTTTGTGCCATTTTTCTCCTAAATGAGAGTGATTGCTATAACAATAGGACACATTCATACAGTTCATATTTTAAGAACTGCTGATTGTTTTAACCAATGTTTTTTAAAACTGCCCTGTTTCAGTAGGTTCGCAGCAGTGTGAAAGAGACACACAAATCATCTTCTCTAGTAATGGTACTGTAAACTGTATGTTTTAAGTGTATTTTAATATTTTCACTGTAAAAACTGATTTGTACCTTTGGGGGTTGTCTTAAATTTTCAGGAGTATTTATCCATGACGGAAATATCAGGAAAAAATGGTATTTTCTTGGTGCTGGAGGTTGACAATTCACTTCTTAAAGCTGGACAGCAGATGGCCAGCGTGCCGTTGGCATTACTCCTCTACAAATGCATGAATAAAAATCTAGGAAAAGATATATACACAGAGCTTTTTAGTAACTTCCCCCAAATTATTATACTAGTAATCAAAGAAGGTTCCAAAGAAGGTTCTCATAGAAGACTTTCTAGATGACATCTTTTCATCAAGTATATTGAATAAATGAATTAAAATATATACATATATAGTAAAATTTTACGTATAGCAAAAATATTCTTTGTATGTTGTTTATGTAAGAATTATTTTAATGTGATACCCAAAAGGAACACAACTGACAATTCAGTATGTTGTCTGCAAAAACTGTGTGGTATGCAGAGAAGTCAAGAAAAAAAAGTCTTGAGTTGATTTATTTAGAGAATCAAACTGTGTGAGTAGAAGATGGAGTCTGGGTTCATACACTCTGCTCTGAAAGGCTTCTCAGAATAATTTTGGTTCCAATTCAAAGCAAACATGGCAAGTATTTGAACACATCTTTTTTTGGTTTTGTTTTTTTTTTCTGCAGCTGCTGGCACAAAATGATGCTGGGCTTGCAAAAGCTAATGAACTTCGGAGATTTTTGTCTTTGGGGGGCTGCAGTTGTATAAGAAAATGTTATAATTTCTGGCATCTTAGAATGCCTATCATGTGATGTATGTCAAGGACTATCTGAGATTTGCAGTTCATTCATATCTGCAAAATATCAGGGTGTCCCATTTTCATACACATTTTATCAAATATTTTAGTTTACAGTTGAAAATGAGAAATATCCATTGTTCAGCCTTGTTTTGTAACAAAGATGAAGGTGTAAATAACAGAAGACTCAGGAATGCTAATGATAGGCTGAAAAGCCTTATTTTCACATTGAAAAAGAATGTATCACAGAATAATAGATTCGTAAAATCATTTAGGATGGAAAAATATCCTTAAGGTCATCAAATGCAACCATGAACCCAGCACAGCCAAGCCCACCACCAAACCATGTCTCCAAGGTGCCACATCCACCCATTTTTAAAATACCTCAAGGGAAGGTGAGTCCACCACTTCCCTCGGCAGACAGTTCCAACATTTTGGTGAAGAAATTTTTCCTAGTATCCAAAGTAAACCTTCCCTGTTGCAGCTTGAGGCCATTTTCCATCTTGTTCTATCTCATCCTATGGTGTATATATACAGAAGACATTTGAGTAAATGTTTGTGCATAGAAGAGCTCAAAACTATTCCTTCACAATAATGAAGGAGACTCAAACTGGCCAGTGAAAATTATTATGTAAATACTATTAATGATTAAATCGTAGTTTCAATAATAGGAATAAATCAATTAGATTTCATGGCTTTTTATAGCATAATATATGCCCTTGTGTTCATGAATAATTGATGCAAGCAACAACAACGATGACAAAAACAACAAACAAAGATAAATAATCCCGTAAGATATGTTGGTTAATTCCTGAAAAGGTTAAGAACATCAAATTTTCAAATATCATGACCTGACTTTAATGACCCAGTAACAGGCTGACATTTGCAGTACCGTTTTTATGTAATAACACATCACATGCAAAGATCAGCAAGTGCAATGTAACCGCTTATCTCAAAGGAGAAAAATAAGTAATAATGGTACAAGAGAGGTTAATAACAGGTACAGGTCCAGCCTGGCTTTTATCAGCCTCTTTAGAAAATGAACTGGGAATTGCTGTCAACCTGATTGGAAAATGGAGAGGAGAAATAGATACATATGGGAGACATCAGTCAGCGTGGAGAAGACTGGTCCGTGTGAAGGTTGTTTGCAAGGTTACCTGTTCTGACGCAATGGAAAGCTGGAATTTGCATCTCAAAGCTTTGTTCCTTTCTCAACATAGTGTCACATAAATTGTCCGCCCTGGGGTTTTAATTTCACAGATGTCTAAGCTCATTTAGAAATTAAAGTGCAATAATCTGTGATCCACACTGTATCTCATCATTCTGTTTTTTTCTCAGCAAATGTTACATGGTGATTGTTTTGTTTACACATCAGAACTGTACTCAAAGTTATAGGCTTGGGGTTTGGGTTTTTTTTTTGTTTAATATATCTGTGCTTTTATGCAAAGGTTAGAACATTATATAGTTTTTCTCTATTATTTCTGTTTTATTTTGGAGCAAACTTCAGATTTACCTTTTTTTTATGTTTTATAATCTGTGTGGTTTTTAGAGTCCCTAATGAGTATTGCTGGATGACAGATGCTTTATAAAGGTTTTAATTATCTCCTTTTTTCTTTTTTTTTTTTTTTTTGGTTAACAGAGATATTATCCTCTAAGGTATTGGCTCTCGGTTATAGAAAAAAATCCATTTTACTGTTCAGTAGACTTTTCAGCATGTTAATTTTACTGTGAATCCTAGTAAAATAGTGTATTATTGATTTACTGAAGGAAATTATGTGATTAATTTTCATTTTACACTATGTTTTTAGATTTCAATAAAAAATATAAACATGCTTATTACAGATTGTGATTGGCAGGACTGAAGACAGAAATAAGCAAGCAATTCATCAGCAAAACTTGAGCAAATATTAGCATGTAAGGATACAACTGCAACCTCCCCACATTAGGAGCATATTTTAAAAAATAAATTAGAGATACAGTTTTAATATATAGGTAACCCAGTTCCAAATATCCAAGGAAATAAAGATTATTTGGAAATTTCTCTTGAAAGTCTCTTGATTTTGCCTTTGCAGATCATGTGCCGCAGGTCTAGAGTGCCTGAAACTGTCCTGCCAAACAGAAGCCTTTCTTATTTAAAGCTAGTTTGAACAACCCTCTCTCAGCTCTGGCACCACTTCATGGAGCAGATATGACCTCTCCAGTAGTCTGGTCTGCCATTATAACTTCATAAACTGAAATTACATCCTAAAAACATAATACAGGTCGTGGAAATCCATTAAAGTACTCAACTGGCATGCTTCATTTTCTGAAGGGTTTCCTGTCTCGCAGAGTTGCACAGACCTGATAAATGTACCACTCCAGGTCACCCTCTAATGTTCCTAGACACCAAAGGCCCTTTACATGTTTTAATATGGTCTTAAAAATAGTATAAAACCACAAATTACAACATAGTCTATAAGCATCCTAATTAGCCCTTTTAAACTGTGTCTGTTTGAATTAATTTCCTTTCTTTCTCCTGTCTATGCTGTTTGTTGATAGCTGGCCAGACAATCTTATTAGAACAATGGAATTGCAATAAACTGCAGTACTAATTCAAAGCAGCAGTGAAGAGCATTGTATTTACTACTGATTTACAGTTAAATTAAAAAAGATAAGGATATGGTGAAAAAGGGAGGTTCTGACTGAATTTTTTATAGCCTTGTTATTGCTAGTAAATTATCTACACCATTCTTGAGTATCTGCAAATATAGTTTGCTTATCAGAACCTTTCCCTAAGAAAGAACAATGAATAGTATTTATGCCCCTTACAGTATGATCATCATGAAATGCACCGTATCAGGGGCAAATTGTCCCCAAGCCAGAGTACTGAGACACCACGATTTCCCCAGCATAAAGACCTGGAAGTTCTGCAGTTTCAGTTGCTTCAGCATAGCTGCAGGCAGGGTAGGAGAGGAGTAACAGAAGCACTCCAATACATTTTGTGGTTGGTATTTTCCCAAGCAGTACCTAATTCCACTGACAGTGGTATTCATCTCACTTGTCTCCAGTCATCTGTATCTGATCTAATTACCCTTGAATATCTTTGCGAAGGAAAGGAATAAGCATTGCTAGGGCACATCTTAGTCTCGTATAGATATCTAAGGCTAATTTGAGGTCTTTAAAGGTATCTGAGATACTTTAAGGCATCCAAAACTTAGGGTTGGGCAGATGTTTGAAACTGCTTTCCTGATGCTTCCAAAAAATCCCCAACCCCAAATATTATAGGTTCTGCCACAGCATTATTCCCTTCTGGCACATCAGTGGAAGACCATGTGGGATATCCTAGCCCAAAAGTCAGAAAACCTGTTTAGGCAGTTTAACTGAGTCCCTGGAACGGAGGTGAATAACTTCCTAGTTGAGCACACTTCTCTCCATTGTCTGTGGAAGGAGCCTTTGGAGTCAGCTTGGATGTGTATTTCATCCCATGAATTCTCTTTGGAAGCTGCAAAATGACCCTCCTTAAAACACTACTGGACTTAAAGTTGACCTGGAGTATGTAACTCCTCACTTACATTCCTTGTAGCCCTCAGAATTACCTTTGCATTTCTCCCTGACAGCTGACCAGGACTACAGGAGCACCAGGGGCTGGACTACAACAGGAACCTGAACAGGACCAAATGCTAGAAAACTTCTGTATGAAGTTTTATAAAGTGGCGATGTGGAGGTTCAGCAGGATAGTGACAGTAAAGGGCCAGAAAATTGTAATCTTATTCAATGTGAAAAATAATACATGAGGCCACAACCTGATAATAACTACTTTAAAGGCTTTATTTTGAGCACCTTGGTTTTCCCTTGACTGTACTGAGAGCTGCAAGACTCCTCAGAGCACAGTATTGTGTTAAAAAGGCTTTTAATAAAATTTGGAGCAATGGCTCCTCCAAGATACAGTGTTCTTAACTGCTATTGGAAATAGTAAGAGAAGACTGTGTCTCAGTGCTGTGAGAAATGAGCTTAACTTACCACAGGATCCTCCTACAAACTGAAGAATTATTCTGCTTTCTTTCAAAAGATTTATTGCATTTGAAGACAGGAGGCTCTCTGGGCATTAATGAAATATTGAGTACCATTTTTGTATTCTTTGGGTACTTATACTGACTACAACAGTAAAATCAACTGTAAACTGAATAATTCATTCACTACTCACCACGGGCAGGCAGGTGTTCAGCCGTCTCCAGGAAAGCCTAGCTTCATCAGCCATCATGGTGACTTGGAAAGACAAACACTATCACTCAAAAGGTTCCCTTTTTCTTCTTACTCAATCTTTATATGCTAAGCATGACACTATATGGTGTTAGATATTCCTTTCTCAGCTGGGGTCAGCTGCTCCAGCTGTGTCCCCTCCCAGTGTCCTCCCACCCCCCAGCCTGCTCACTGGTGGGGTTGGGGTGAGGAGCAGAAAAGGCCCTGACTGTGTGCAAGTGCTGCTCAGCAACAGCTAAAACATCCATGAGTTATCAACACTGTTTGCAGCACAAATCCAAAGCAGCCCTGTACCAGCTACTATGAAGAAAATTAGCTCTGTCCCACCCAAAACCAGCCTATGTAAAACAGAAAGATAATATTACATACATAGCATAGCACAGTCCTGAGAATGTGCTACTGTTCATTCTGGAAGGATCAGACAAGGATACAGTGCAGAATGCTGGAATACATGTATTCATGTATTTATTCAGCAAATGAATCAGCAGAAATTGCTGTGACAGAAATGTACATGCCATGGCACAGGGGCTAAATGAGACCAGATCACTAGGATAGCATTTGTCTATGTCTGTAATATAAAACTTGCATAAACTACTGAAGAATTTCTCTTTAAAGGGAAGAATTTCCCTGTATCAGAATATGTATCTGTACAATGTGTATATGTTCTTCTGTATATACAGGGTATGCGTGTGTACCAGTTCTTGTTTCCACACACAAGATCCCACATAGATCCTAACAGCATGACAACTTTATCCCAGTTTGTTAACAGAAGCTTTCCATGAGTAAGAACAACAACCATCAAAGGCATTAATTGTAATTGCCTCCATTGCTTATCCTTTGCTCCTCTACAGTCTCCAGATTTAAATTAACAAAAATCACAAAAACTTTCTACTTTGTACTTTGCAAGTACATTATGCAAGTTGACAATATTCCCTTCTTTTCTTTTCACACACTGTAATAGAGGTCTCTGCAAAGATACATTTTAAATGATGCCTACCAGCACTTCAAAGCCATCTCTTGAATGGTAGACCTAAGTTTAGCTTAATCAATGTTTGATGTAATGAAAATCTCTTGACAGAAGTTGGTATGCTTAGAAATAAGTCTCTGATGCTTCATTATATATTCACAGAAAGGTGAAATTTGCAGTGATTATGCACACCTCTGAAATGTGTCTCATTGGATTAGCAGCTATAATTAGCATTCACTTTTATGAAAGTCAGCTTAACAATATTACTTTCCTTACCACAGGTAATATTCTTCTTGGTAATAATATTTTATTCCATGAGCAAAAATAAAGAAAATACTATTATTGTGCAGAATAGCATGTATTGTATTTAGTTTATATCTATTTTAAAAAGCCTTGATTTTCTATCTGCCTGAATGCCTTTGCTGGTCTAAATTAACTGTATATATAAACACACATTTTCCCCAACATCACCCTTAAAATGTTGAGGAAACCAGGGTTCCCCATAAGTAGGGAATCAGCTGGGGACACTGGGGGCAGTCAAAGGCTACCTTTTGTTCCATTCACAGTGCACTGGTTTTGTAGTGCAAATTTGTATCCACCACCTCTACTGGTAGACTGGTAGTACCAGATTTTTTTCATTTGTCTTTGTATGAAGTCCAATCTGAGGTAATAATTTTTGATATATCAAAATGTGTTTTCACAGAAGCCCTGTAGAACTAGGCTAAAAATACTTCATGTGATGCAGCCAGCACAATGCTGTTGTCCACCACTGCCTCATTTGATGGGTCATAGTCATTTCGCAGTTAACTAACCTAAGCAATATTTCTTTTTTGTTTCTCTTCAGTCCGTATGTATTTCAGTCAGTCTATACCACTGGTGATTTTCATCAAATTACTGTTATTCATACATCAGAAACATCCAGTTATTCCTGTGAGAGATTCCAGTCCTTCTCTGTAGTGATGAGAATGTCATCAGTGGACCTCATGAGTATGGTCCCAGTCTTTGTGCCAAGGTCATTTAATCAAAAATATTTAATGTCTTCAATCATAAGAATGATTGCTGGGAAACTTTGCCAAACAATTCCTTGTGGGCAAAAATTTGCATACATATGGCACCCAGTTGTCTTCTTGATGTGTAATCTACCTGTTTAGACAGATCAAATCAAAACCGGTAGCACTCATATTTCCAATAAACCAGCAATAATAGATTTTTAATTAACTCCCACTATAGAATGAAAATTTGAGGCTGTAGTTAAATTATCCTTTAAAGAATAATTTTCAGCATCATAACTTCATTGTGTCACAGAGAGTAGGTGAAATTACAGAGAAATGCTGGGGGCTGTATCTACTGTACACATTTCTACCTGTGCTCTTCAAGTGTAATGGTGGACCAGATCCGATACACAGCACTTAATTGCTATCACAAATATGTTCTGCTTTCTCTAAATTTAAAAAGGGGAAATATTAGTTACGCTCATTTCAATGTGAAAATAATTCATTGTCTTTTGCCAGGGTTCCCATCAAACAAGTTTGTATTTAAATCTACACACTAGCAATGCTTTACAAACTTTTTGATTCATGTTAGACCTCATCCCAAAGTGTTTCCTTAAGTAAGGTGATTACACCTATTACTGTGGAACTCCTAGATTAATCTCACTTTTGAGGCATTTTCATGAGAACTCTATTAAGAACAGGTGTTTTTTCTAGTCCCTTTACAGGCTTTCATCTTTTAGCAAATCTCATTCCTAACACAATGCTATAAAATTGTATCAACAATTAATCTGTTATAAAAAGCAGCTAATATCATTTGTTGTACCAGCAAGAGTCACAACCCACTGGTAGAGGCTGTGATGTTTCTTATTAATTCTCATGAGGTTGAAGAAAGACGCAGACCAAATGTTGGGGAAGTCTTACGTTTTATTGTACAGTCATCAAAACTTTGGCAACCAGCCCACTATTTAGCCTGAAAAGGTGCTGGCTAACAAGCCCATGTATTCTTACAATAGACTTCCATAAGTGGCGGATAGCAAGCCCTTTATTTTGTCCAGTACACGTCAATAAGTTCTCAATTCCCACCACAAACTCCTCACATGTCTGGCTCACAAGCCACAACACACCATTACACAGGCTCCCCACTCCCACAGCAGAGTCCAACATGGAGTATGGAATAGAATATGATAGCTGTGCTTTACTCAGGCAAAGCAAGGGGAAAAATCAAAGAATATCACCAGTCCCTAGATTCTGCATTGGTGCTGCTGGGTGGATGGTCCGCAGTTGGGGCAAACAATGAGATGAAGAAAGCGAAAGAGAGGAGAAGGAGAAGAGAGAAAAAAGAGATGCCAAAGATAAAAAACAGCAAGGAAGAATCTTTCTAATCTGCGTCTTTTTTTTAGTTAACTTGGTGCATGTCTCTTATGTAAATTAGACTTTTCACATGTTTTCTGTATCATGCACAGCCAGCCCTTCTCCAGGAAATGAGATGGGAGGGTGGGACTGAGCACCAGTCTCAAAGCAGAGCAGGAAGTTGGCTCAGAACAGCACTGCCCCACCTCCATGGGACCCTCACCTTCAATCACCTCTCCTGTAGCGATACGCAGAATGTTTGAGACAAAACATGCTGAAGTCTCGTCCTCTACAGTAAGTTACTGCATATTTACAAGGGTGTATGAAATAAATGATGTTTGACCGAAAACAAGCTGTTTGTTTGACTGTTTAAAATATTGTTTGGCCCTTTTTGTCATATAAAGACCGGAGGATTTTTCACTTTCCATAGGAGTCCTTGCAGGATTTCAAGTGCCATTTGTCTCAGTGAACTTCCTGTTATTTATCTTCTTTATTACATCCTGTGTTATTCTGTTTGCAAGTAACTCCATTGCACTGTATTTTTTGCCTGAAAAATTTATAAATCTCTGTTTAATGTAAGTTGCCGTGTAAGGATATATCTGTGATACGTAAGAGGTTTAGAGTCTGCACCAAAAAAAGCAGTCTTAAAAGAGTAAAGCTTTAAGTAACACTTACCAAATAACATTTAGGACAGTGTTTATCACTTTAGCTCAAACTCTAGAAATGCCTGTGCTCTGTGAACAACAACAAAAAAAAGATTTATGGAGTGCTTAATCATACTGAATTGGGAAATAGTTCTGTATCTCTTCTCTGTAAGGCATTTCTGGACCCCCGTGGAACACCCATGTTCACCAAGGTGCATTTAGATTGCACATTAAAGTTTCCATATGGAAAAGCTCAGCTCTTATGATCTCTGTGAACAGCTTGTGTTACTCATCTCATTAGAAGCAAACAACTCTGAGATGGCCAAGTTGTGAAAACACTGGTATTTCACCATCAGGCACAGAGGATTAGTTTCAGATTATCATTTGAGGCATAGGTAAAGTGGGATCTGAATTTCAGTGCCTGATTCATGCTATCACTTGTTTGATTGTAATGCCTTCTTAATATGCAACTGTAGCTTAATATAATACAGTAGATAATTAGATGACCATGTCATATAACAGGTTTTTTTTTTTTTTGCACTGCATACCTTCAATCAGTTAAAATAACTGAGCTGCTGGAAGTATATTCAGTATATACTCACATTAATCTCAGTACAGAAAAAAAATAAGATAAATCCGTTTGGTATTTTTAATTTCCAGAATCCAAAATGTCCTTTTTTCTGCATTTCTGGGGTATCTTTTTTTATATATATTAATTTTAATATTTTTGCTATCTTTAAGAATACTTCCATAATGCTTTTATTTTGTGTCAAATGTATTTATTTCATATACCCTTATTAGTCTGCAATAACTTACTGGCATGGCAAATGATATTAGCTGCCCTTTATAATAATTTGTTTCTAAATACCTGTATAGTAGTGAAGACTCTATGATTTCACGTTCTCCCAGTACTGCTTTAGGAGTTGCAGAAATCATACTCCTATCAGGCATTGTTGGCTATTGAAGACACTTGTCCTGCATGACTTCAAAGGCTCACTGCACTTCAAAATCAGTGAACTCCTAAACAAGTACATTATAAGAATATATAGAGGTTTTGGGGTTTTTAAAATTTTATGTACAGCTTATTCGATAATGTCTATGAAGACTTTTTTCTGTTAAAATGTACAACCGCATTTACAGGAAGCATGGATTGAATCTCCTCCTTTTTTTTTTTTTTTTTTTTTTTTTTTGTTTTGCTATTGCTTTCTGGTACAGAACAAGTTATGGTGAAATTGACTTTCTGTCAGTTTAATAACTATTAATGTATTGGAAGCAGCGAAGCATCACCCTACATGATCCATCTTTAAAGGTAAAGTTGTTTTGCAGGAAGGTCACAATTTATTTATTCTCCATTCATTCTTTCATCTTTGAAGAGGAATCATTATATAAACATTGAGCATATTTGCGAATTCATAACAAAATTTTATGTGGTCTCTGCTTAAAAGTTTAAACTGGTAAAATTCATAAAGCTTTCAGCAATATAGTGAGGCAATTTTTAAAAATTTTCTCTAGTGACTGATACTATTAAATATTTTTTCAACATGGAATGTTTCAATTCAATTAAATGAGTCTATGGAGGCATCTAATGATGTGCTTATTTAATTATATTCTTTAACAATTATATTTAGTATCTCTAGATTTTCCCAAAGTAAAAGGGGTCTGAAATCTAACTTGGATCAGCATTATTCAGTTGGCAATATAATAATACTGCCAGACAGATGCAATTATAAATTCTCAACATTTTGGAACAGTTTCAGAAGCAAAACCTTTATTAGGTCTTCAAACTGATTGCAAGCCAAATGCATTCCAGGTTCCAAAAGGCAAGGTTCATCATGGTTTGCACACTCCCTAGGTCTGATATAATCTAAGTGATAGAAGAAGAAAAAGGACTACGACAGAAGGCATTTGTGATATGTTTTGTAATTAAATTTTTTCAAGTACCTTCATTAATCCATATCATAATTAATCAAAATTAAATTAATCCAGAAAGGTAAAAGAAAACTTCAGGTTGGAATATAACAGCAGTGTTGCCTTTGGCTGGCAGTCTTTAAATAAAATTTCCTTCTATTAAAAAGCTTCTATTAAAAATGACCATTACTGTTTAAATTTCTTGTTTTGAATTAATCATAGACTATCAGTGTTCCAGGATAAATGCAAGCATATGAAAAATGGTTTGAGAAGGGTGAAAAGTCTGATTTGTCCTTGCTGAGTTAAGCTATTTGTATTCATTTACTGGGTTTAGGCAGAAAATTGTAAGTTGTCTTAACATCTTTCCACAGAAAACACTGCAAGATTCCTTTCTGGTTTTTGCAGACTGTATGCAGTAATCTCACTTCTCTGTTTTCAAATCCAGCTCAGTTTTCAAGTGCAGCTGTTAATCATAAAATGCTTGTTAAGGGGCAACTGATACAGCCCAGTGGATGAGAAGATTATTGAAAAGTGTGTTGCAAGAGAAAACAAAGTTTTCAAATAAAACTTGTTCTCTTGCTGTAGAATTCTGTAAGATAAAGCATTTTTTTCCATCACTTCCAGAACATTTTAGAATACCTTGGTTTAGGACCATTAAGAGCTTTCTTAAATTTCTTATGCTACGAGGTAGTTAGTCTTTAAGACTTTTCCTTAATAAGCAGTTTTAAAGCCCTGTGTTTTAACCAAGCAGGACCTTCCCACAGTTTAGAGGTGCATTATCACCACCACAGGAACTTCAGGGGAATAGCCATCAGCAATTTCCTTAGAAAGAATCATTCACTCTGTATCTGGGCATCACATCTCTGTCTTTCAGTGGTATGTGCCTACTCTGCACCAAGGTCAAACAGCCAGAAGATTGCTTTCACTCCCACATGCAAACTGGAAGGGTGCAGCAGCCACAGAGTCGCCTGTGCTTTTGGAAGTTGTTACAATAATATTAACAATATCCAACACAGAGCAGTGAGCTGCCGAAATGAGTTTATTAGAAATTGTGAGGATGGTGACAGGAGTGTTTGCAGCACCTCTCCAGGGACCTGCGTCAGCAGATAATATATAATACTTACTCCTTGCCTTAGTAGAAGCATTTGAGCCTTTTCAGAGGAGGAAAGTAATATTTTATTTTAAAACTGCCTCAAAAGAGTAGGTGAGGCAAAAGGTACTGGAAACACTCATTTGCTCTGCAGGTGATGGAGATGTGATACCAAAAGTCCAAAAGCTGCCTCTTCCAACACTCAGGAGAGTGTGCTAACCTCACTCTTTTGCCCTTCCCATTCTCTCTTCAATAGTTTTAACTAGCCTTTGCTCCCACGACTAAGAAACTCAGCATTTTCCAACTAGAAGTAATTCTCCCAGGTATTCCCAGCCGGTTCACTATTACAATTATTTATTATATTGCTTCTTATACCAACTACTGTCTGGTTTTCTTTCAGTAAGAAATAGCAGTGCACTACTACCAAGAGTTGAAGTTGCAAATGTTTAAAAAAACCTTGATTTTCATGTCATCTTTAGAGCTTATTTAATAACTTCTTAATACTTTTACCTTTGCTGTTTCTTTTTCTTAGTTACTGCAGTAAAAATAAATGGTTTACAGCAATTTAATTAGTCAGACCTTTTCCTGTAAGCATTACTCACTGAACTTCATAGTTTTTCAGCACTATGAAAAATATATTGAAAAAGATTTGGTTATAATGTCTCATTTGGACTGGTTTAAACCTAGTTTCTGACTCTCTCTATGTGCACTTAGACTCCAGAAGTAAGAGAGGGAAGACACATGGCAATCTTTCATTTAGCAGTGGATATTTGGTAGTGGTTCGATTTCCCCTTGATCAATCCATTCCATCCATCTACATTTTAATACTTCACAATATAACCAATTTCTGTGATACTGCATTGCAAAATGATATATTATTTTTCATTCCTATATATTGTATCTTGTCATATATGGCCTTACAACAGTTTCAGCGCTTTTTTTTCAATACTTGTTCTAACTTTGAAAAATATAAGACCTTAATTGTCTTCATTCTCTTCTTGTACTGAGAGAGTATTTTTAACCATTATTTTAACCTGTTAAACATTATTATAGCTTTCCTTCCTCATCAGAACCCTTAATTTAGCAAGGTGTGACTTTCATAACCTGTTTGCTTCTACTTGCAGATAACTTTACCTTGCCAGAAAGGGCAAAAATAAGTTTGTAACAAAGTCCCAGAAATTCAGCCAAAATCCTTAGATTTTGGACATTGATGAAATAGAAGTTTCATACTGAACAGCTGTGGAAAAACAAGGAAGAAGAACATTTCTCATTTGTTAGCTTAAAGACAGAAAATATCAAACACAAAGAAAAAAATGGTGCATTTATATGAGATAAACATACTGAGCTAAATAATGTTTGAACAAATAAACCAGTTTAAAGGGAGTCCAAAGTAAAATGTTAAAATCTGGAGTAGTGATGCATTTATAAACAGTTTTATTTTGCTTTCTCTAAAAGTTCCTATAAAGAAAACATATGGAAGTTGAAGTACAGGGTTTCCTCAATATATGATGTTCAAATATTTTTGAACATAAACTTCCATTCAGCGTGAACTCTAAGTATTTTCAGCTTGCCATCTAAATGGCTGATAAATGTTTCTTTTCAAAGCCCTTCCTGCTTTTTTAGTGTCTAATTGACTTTTATTTTATGTTCCAAATAATGGAATAGCACATTAAATGCGAGGAAAAGAATGTCCAAACTTCTTATATCGCAAATTCCTTTGCACGAGATGCAGTTCCCGAGTGAGTTAAGACCAAATGCATACTAAATAAATCAAAGACCTCATTTCCTCAGATGAAACTGCAATATAACCATTAATAGTACTCCAGAACTGTCATTGTAAATAAATGAATTTCTCTTTTCATTTACCATTCTTTCCACATCTTTATAGATGTCCCAGCAATTATCAGTGTCCTGAATACAGCTATTAAACATTCTCCTTGTTTTTCCATGTTTTTGAAACCCTGGGAACATATATAGGTCTATAGTGCTTGTTTGGCCTTAAAATAATGACTTTCATATGTTCAGAACATACCTAGTTAAAAAATGGGATGTTAGGGATTACCCTTTCTAAGATGAACTACCATGCAAAAAAAGTGATCCTAGCTGCCCCTTGACATTCTGCTGCCCAGCCCAGAGAACCACACCAGGTTTATTTTATTTAATCTTCCAATTTTTCTCACTTTGATTTACAGTTCTTTAGTAGATGGAAATATTAAGCTTTAATTCCAATGTAATTAGTTGCACTCTTCGTCGGAAAAGTGTTTCTCCAAGACAAGGCTGCATAAAGTAAATTAACTTGATTACACCTGGATTAGACACAGAATCATGTAGACTTTTTCTTGCTGAGAGTCAAAGCAATTCCTTCCAGGTATGAGGGATGGCTGATATCTCATGGTATTTCCTTTCTCCAAACTCCTATGAGGAACAGAGCTTTGAAGACCTTCTAATACAGCCAATGATTTAGCAGGTTCATTTTTTTAGGGAAGAAATGCTATTAAATATGAAAGAAAACAAATACATAAATTGACTTAAATATGAGCATTCACTAAATATTTTGTCTGTAATATGGCACATTTGGTTTGCCTTAATCTCTGTAGACCTACTTTCAGAAATTTTGTATGTGTGGTTTTTCTAGCTAATTTTCCTCCTTTAGAATTTCTTCCATATTACCACTACACTGTGTTGCATGTGTTAGCTTGGTTATTGAAAAGAATGTGGAAACGTACTCTTTACTTGAATACATTTTTTCCCTCTCATAAGCATTTTATTAGGGTTTTAATGAGTACCAGCTTGAGTGCTGTAAGAAACTTTTTCTTATATATTGACCCTTGACACGCATGAAACATCATTGTCTTGAATCCCTATTTAATCAGAAGAAAGGCCTCCTCATCCAGTCATTCACCAAATAATTGTATGTGATCAGCAGCCGGATTAGCCTGAAGCCAGTGTTCTAGTTTCTCTAGAGGCTGCCACTCACACATGCAGACACACAAACCCCAAGCCCCAAACCAGCCCAAACTCATTTTAAGTGTTGAAGCTAAAGTGAGAAATTGGAGTTGTGGGATGCTTTTTCTATTTTGTAATACAGAAGGGAAGGACTAAACCTCATTGCCTTAAACCCTGCATGACCTGCACACTGGATAACTAAATTTCCATTTGGGTCCCACCACTTCATTCTATTTACTTTCTAGTAGCACCTAACCCTTTAAGTACTTACCAGAAGGCATCTACCTCATTGCCCCAGAAGCATCCCAGAAACCAACTTTCAGTCACTACCAGGAAGCACAGATGTAACCCGAACCTTTTCAGTCCAGATTAGGTGAGGGTCCCCAGTGGGTAACCAAAATATCTGCTACAGTAATTACAGCAGTGACACCATGAGAAGAGTCCAAATCTTGAGTTCTAGAGTATGAATAAGCACAAAACTGTTTGAAATCAACAACAGCTTTTAACTGAAAGAGGGTGCATTTAGATGAGGTATTAGGAAGAAATTCCTTAAGGATGGTGAGATACTGGAACAGGTTCTCCAAACAAGTTGTGGACTCCTCATCTCCCCCATCCCTGGAAGTGTTCAAGGCCAGGCTGGACAGGGCATTGAGTAGGCTGGTTTGGTGAAAGGTGTCCCTGCCCACGGCAGGGGCATTGGAACTAGATGATCTTTAAGGTCCCTTCCAACCCAAACCAAATTCTATGGTTCTATGATTGTACGATTCTAACGTGATGTATGTTCTTTTAATGGAAAAAAAGCTTTAATAAATAATTCTCATTGTGAAGGAGCCTGTCTCTACATTTACAACTTTAGTGAAAAGCCTAAGTCCTGTTGCTAACCAAACAGCATTTTCCACAAGGTCAACATATTTAAAGGCACATTATATTTTGAAAGTTTGACACATATTATATAAACCTTTGTCTGGTGCTTGTAGTATTCTATTTGTGTCTTTTGAAGCGCCTTTATTGTTATTTATCTTCTTTCATTTTGAAATAGGATATTTAAATTTCAGACTCTCATAGAAGGGTTACGTTTCATGAGAAGTATTGCTCCTTTAAAAGGCATTTTCTTTTTTTCTTTCTTTTTCTAAATGGAAAAATAGTATTTTTTCCTCTGCTCCCATTCTACACAAAACTGATACATACTAAAAAGAAATGTTCAATAAAAAAGATGAGTAAATAAAATAATAATTGTCTTTATTAATGAAATGGAAAAGTTTATTGGTTTGTTGGTTACCTAAGTTTGCTGGCCAAATGGTCACTGACAAAACAGTCAGTGCTTTTCTTTTCAAAAGTGTAAGTCTTTTAGATACTAACAAATTAATTTGTACTCACTCCTGGGAACCCTTCTGTGGTTGGTTTCTCATGTTGTATGAGTCTTGGGCCTGTGAAAAGTGTTGCTTATTTCGCTCTCTTGGCTTTGTGTTAGTTAAATTGGAATTCTGTTTGAACACTGTCCCATGTTAAATGATTGGAGTTACAATCAAGTCTCCACAGCTGAACGGAGAGATCTGAATGCTCAGAGTGTGAGGTTATGTAAGGGCAATGTAAGGACACCTCGTTTGCGAGGCCAGCTTGTGAATGGGCTGCTCAGTGTAAAGAGCCATATGAAGTAATAAATTAAGCAGCCAGATACACAAACTAAGTACCAGGACATAACAGAGACACTGGAAAATCCAGAGCTCTCAGATCACTGCCTGATAGGCCTTAGAAGGAGTCAAGCAAAGCCTTGAGGATGTCCAACCGCAACTTTATAACTGGTAAAAAGCAGTCTCATAAAAACCTGTCCTGGGGTATGGGAAGGGGTTTGTTAGACTGAGCAAAACTTTACTATGGAATGCTTACAGGAAAGGCCAAAGACAAGGAAGGAGATGTCAAGGTAGACTGAGGACAATGAATTTGGGAGGAGAGGGGATAAAGGTATCCACGTTCATGTAAACAAACTGCTGATTAATGCTCTTTTCTGGCCAAGACCTTGGCCTGATCACCACAGTTTGTCTTCCTATTGAACTCTGATTCTAACTTTTTTCCCATGTGTGATAGTAGAAAACTTCCAGCCAGAGTAGATGTTTAGCAGGCTAAGAGGTCTGGCCTGTTACATAACTTTATCAAATAAGCAGTGAGGCACACAGTATGACTCTTGAGTCAGGAATCATTATCTCTTCAAAATAATTTTGAGAATTACTGGTTGGAAGGAAGAGCCTCAAAATAGATTCTAAAGCTGAGAAGTGATCACACAATTTATGTGTGCTTTAATTCTCTACTTCACTGAAGTCCCATTTATGCCATTTCAATATCTGTAAGAGAATCAGACCTCACATGTCTTGAACTGTTTCACAAGACCATCAGTTCCTTTTCTGCTCCTTCTGATTCCCTTCCTTTTATAATATCAAAGTCCATATAAGATGCTGGTTGTGAAAAATGTCAAATAAAGTTTCAATCTTATATTCAACATACTGCATGTAACCAGGAAAATGGAGTTCCACGGAGTGTCATCACAGCCCTCATGGTACATGGATGCACAAGGGACAGCAGAGAGCAGTTTTCTTGAAATGGAGGCTCACTTGGATTTATGCCCTGAATTTGCAGTTGCAAGTCTCTGAAACTTACGCCTGCATTCAGATAGGTATGTTCTCTGACTCTTCTCTTTTTCATTGAAAAGGCAGCCTTTTTGTTCTTACATCACCAAAATGTTGTGTAGTAACCGCGGATACGGCAGTTTTTCAAGAGTGGGTACCTGAGCTTTGTCTCAGCCTAAATCAGGACTGGGTTGCAAACTCCTGCTATAGGTTAGGGGGGAGTGGGTGGGAGCTGCCTCTTTATTTCCCGTTGAAGCCAAACCACTTTGCATACAGGAAGTTCAAATTTCCAACATCCTGGAGAAAGCTTCATGAGGCAACATGTTTCAGCAGCTGGGAATTAGGACCTTCAGCTGTGCCCAACAAGAGCTAATGTTTTCACCACTATTCCTTTTTCACCACTACTCCTTTGCGCATTTTATATAATTTGAATGTTAAAGAAGATATTAGTCTATAAACCTCTAAAATCATTTAGAGTCATTATTTTAGGACCATGATCACAGTCTGACATTTTTGGATAATCATAGAATCGTAGAATTTTAATGGGAAAAAAAAAAGAGGGTAGTGCGAAGATAGAACAATTTAGACGTTGCAATAATATCAGCTCTGTCTGAATGAATGATGATAACTTATTAATATCCAGTACACTTCAGCATAATACTAGGCTAAAGAATGCAGTACATCTCAGGCTGAACTCCAAAAGGGATAAATACATATCATATATTATCAAGCACAGCAAGAAAAAGTTAACAAGTTAAAAATAGTAATTGCTTCTATGCAAATAAACAGGCAATTTGTAATTTTCTAAGCTTTACAATTAAAGATAGCTTGCAAAGTCACTTCTACAGCTTGTCCTAACAGCCAAAATAAAATGCCTAGGAAAACATGTAAACATGAAGAAAGTATTGCTCTGAAGAATTCTTTTTGCTCTGTCATTCCTTTTTATTGTGATAACCTCAGGGTCTTTTGACTTATGCGTCAATGAATATTTAAAAAACTTTTGAGCTAAAAAGGACCCATCAACTGCATATTTTGGTTTTCGAAATGGTGATTTTGAATTGAATTGAAAATACTTATTTTGAGATTGTGAAACTGTACAGGGAAAAAAAATTATCTTCTTTTATTGTGGAAGCACCTGATGAACATCACTGGCTGGATGTAGCCACAAAGATTATGGAAAGCTTTGCAGCAATCCCCTGTTAATAATCCCAAACATGATAAGGAAGAGTGGGAGACTTCAGGTCTATTTGCTGCTTTCATCTTCAGTCCTGTAGCAGATCCCCTGGTTCTTTAGTGTCCCTGTCACAGGCACCACCAGTAGAAGCAACACTGAAAAGTCTGCTCAAGTCTAGGCAGTCATCATGCACATTGCATTTGTCAGCTAATAACACCCATTCCATTGGCTGGCAGTACTTAATGCACTCTGCTCCTAAGTGTCCTACTGAGTTCTCACAGGCCATGAAATCATAGAATCATTAAGGCTGTAAAAGACCTCCAAGATTATCAAGTTCAACCATTGAAGCTGCTACATTCTTAAGACTAATCATGAGACTAAGTACAACTCAGTCTTTAGGAGAGTGAAGCCCACTGCTCCCATTAACCTCTTTCTGGAACTGGAAACAGGACTTTTGCCAGCCCCTGATGAATCCTTCCTGACTGGGCTTCCTTCCTGCCAGCATGAAATACATTACCACTGCTAAATCCAGTCCAAAGCCTTTTTTCAGGGTTCTTGGGGGTGGGTGTGGGGAATTTTTTGGCAACAGGAATTGATCAAACCATACCATTCTCTGCAGTCAGATATTTTGGGCACTATTTGGTATAATATAAAATATTGACACACATGGATTACTTTTTAGTGCCTGTGGAAGGAGAATAAATATACTTTGTAACCTGCACTATTCAGCTACATGAAAAATGGCATTTTTCTCATGTCTGCAGGACTACTCAAAAGACTGGGAAAAGGATCAGTGAGATGATAACAATGCACAGCTAGATGCGGGTGGACCTTTTCTGCTAGTTTCATACAAAGATGTGATGCCACTACTCTTTGTTCAAGGGAGTACAATGACTACAAGAAGAAAAGGAGATTCAGAGTGATTTCTTATGTAGCATTCTTCTGCAAATTTGTTAGAGCTGGTTCTGAGAGCCTCTGTTGAGATTTAGGAAAAGCATTATTCTGACAATGATGAGGATTTAACAGAGCGCTGAGATCATGCATCTTCTACCAAAAATTAGAATACATCGCTTTTCTGTTTGTTTTGACTTATAGAGGAAAATAGGAATGAGATAACAACAGCAATGTATAGGAGGTTGAACACCTATCAAGTATTTGTTACAGTTACCTGTTCCTAGACAGGCATCTACTTTCAAATGAAAACTATATTATGTGTAAAATCCACTAGAAAGAACAGTGAGAGGGGGTTTTTTTGTTGTTTTTTGGGTTTTTTTAGTAAAAGGACTATAGAGTCTGTATTTTG
Organism: Machaerirhynchus nigripectus; assembly: GCA_013397975.1. Lineage (NCBI taxonomy): Eukaryota > Metazoa > Chordata > Aves > Passeriformes > Dicruridae > Machaerirhynchus > Machaerirhynchus nigripectus. The sequence continues at coordinate 1,682,525 of VZRQ01018917.1, read as the reverse complement.
AATTCCATAAACCTAACTTCTGAAATAGGGCAGTATTTTGGTACAAGAACTTCAGAGTGATGTTTTATTTATTTATTTATTTATTTATTTATTTACTGTGTGTGCTCTGACATAATACTTCATTCATAGAATCATGGAATGTGCTCAGTTGCAAGGGACCCATCAGGACCACTGAGTCTGTCTCCTGGTCCTGTGCAAGATATCCCAAGAATCTCACCCTGTGCCTGAGAGTGTTGTCCAAATGCTTCTTGAACTCAGACAGGCTGGTGCTGTCATGACTTCGCTGGGGAGCCCATTCCAGTGCCCAGTCACCCTCTGGATGAAAGCCTTTTCCTGGTATCCAACCTAAACCTCCCCTGACTTAGCTTTACGCCATTTCCTGCAGTTCACTGGTCATGAGAGTGAAGAGATGGGTACCTGCCCCTCTACTTCCCCTTGTGAAGATGTGGAAGACCACAGTGAGATCTCACCTCAGTCTCCTCTTCTCCAGGCTGAACAGACTGAGTGAATTCAGACATTCCTCATATGCCTTCCCCTCCAGACCCTTCACCATCCTCCTTGCCCTCCTTTGGACATCGCTAATGGCTTAATGTCTTTTTTTTTTTTTATATTGTGGTGCCCCAAACTTCCCCCAGCACTCGAGGTGAGGCTGCCCCAATGCAGAGCAGAGCAGGACAATCCCCTCCCTTGCCCAGCTGGTGATGCTGTGCCTGATGCCCCCCAGAACACAGCTGCCCCTCCTGGCTGCCAGGGCACTGCTGACTCACATTTAACTTGCCGTCAACCAGGACCTCCAGGTCCCTTTCCACAGCACTGCTCTCCAGCCTCCTGTCCCCTGGACTATACACACAACCAGGGTTATCCTGTTCCAGGTGCAAAATCAAAGGGATGAAATAGGAGGAGACAAAATGCTTGAAAAAGTGTTCAATGTTTTTTTTGTTTTAAACTGAAATAGTAAAGTAGAATTCATAGTAACACTAGACTGCAAGTATGAAGGAAACTCATCTTTCTAAAACAAACCAGAAAATTAACAGTGTATTCCTACACTGATTGTCATAGAATAGATTGGCAGATGACATTAAGGTCAAATTTAAACACACCTAAATAAAGCATACAAGTAAACAGTTTATTTACAAATCATGGAGTTATTTTTTCTGCATTTGAGCAGTCAATGAATCTTCAGGAGCAAAATATTTCATTGTTATTTCAGTTTTGATCCATCTTGCATACAGTACCTTATCATGTAGAAACCACATATGCCATAAATGAGGTAAGTTTCTCAGTGAGAAAACACTGGGGATCTTCCTGTAATGTTTATTTTAAGGAGACTAAAATTAATGGTTCTCTTGGGTAAATAGCATCACTATATTTTCACAGGTGAATTCAAGTGTGAGGACAAGTAGTAGGTACAGTTAAGAATTTCACATATGAAAATAAACAGATGCATGATAATCTCCTCCTCTGTGTTCAATAGAAAAAAAAATATTATTTATTTGCAGAACATCTAAAATTGGATTATTGTGGTTTAGAAGTAGACTCCTTGGGTGATCCAAGAGGCCAGTAGTGGGAAAACATGCTGCCACTATCGGTAGGGCTCTTCATGAAATCCAGTCCAGGTCAGCAGTGGTTAAGTATGTAAAGTTATGTAAAAGGAAAATGTATTTTAACTCCATTCCTAGAACTGTAGTGTAACACATTTCTTCAGGAGCTCTTACAAAATGAGTGAATAGTCTGCCCTTTTATTCAAGGATGATTGAGAGTCATGAGCCATCTAACCTTTCTTCTGCACCTGACAGCAACCACTCTTTTGACCCTTTTGAAGTACTACTTTGTACTGGAGCAAGTAGTGGGGCTTGGTGAGATTTGTAGAGAAAAAAAATTGTTTTCTGGGGCCAGCACTATAAATATTTGAGGGGTTTTAATGAAGTCTAGCTCCAGCCTGGATCTATTATTATTATTATTATTATTATTATTATATTAGCTGTTGGAGTGCACTAGGTAGGCTCCTAGAGTGCCTCTTCCAGTTCAATTTCATCCTGACTTGAAATCAAGTAAAAGGGCTTTGAAAAAACCCCAAAGCTAGCAGTAATCTATCCTTCAGGTATCTAGAGTCTCATCACACCCTTCATCTCATAGTGAAAGAGTGAGAAGGAAAAACAAGTCATATATACTAGATATCAGAACTCTTCTGCTAATCCTTAACTGGAAGGGGTAGGAAGACTGCAATTTCTGACAAACTCTAATTGTAAAAATGGACAGAGCTGAATGAAAGGAAGACTTATGAATGTATTTTGTGATATAAACACTATGTTTTCTAGACACACTCATCTTTACAGAAATCTTGAACTCTTAGTATGTCAGCCCTCTTTCCCATTTTACTTATAACTCTTGTAGGTTACTGTTAGTCTTTAAAAGTAAGTCTTCAAATTTTCCAACATTGTACTTCTCTACACTGTTTAGTTTAAATAAAGTAAAAATCAACAGGTTGGTAAAATTGAATGTTTTGTGTCTCTAACCTGGATAATATAAAGCTAGATGGGAGAAAACGGTTCATAGCATACAGCTCACTGGTGTTCAGTAACCTACAGTATATGTTCTGAGTTTGTTGAGTTAGGAGATAAAACTTGTAAGTCATTGCAACAGAGGGAATATTTTTATTCACCTTGTTTGAATCTGATCAGCAGAATATCTGCCAGATATCGAAAGAATTGTTTTTAAAATAGCAGAAATAAAACACTCTCTAATCCTTAAGGTGCTGTAAAAGAGTTCTGAATGCATCTGTTAATGTTCTGGGCACATAATACAAAGCGGATTAGTTTTTTCTAATACATAATAAAAAAAAGAAAAGAAATAGAATGAAATTAAGAAGAGAAGGTGAGGTAATAAAATCAAGACACACAAAATTATTTCCTTATCTCTTGGGAAAGCACAGGAACCCTAAAGGATATCACTATTATTTTGTTGATTCCATGTGTATTTTACATATGCACTCCCAAAACCAGGAACGACTTCAAAATTCTGTCCTTTGGTAATCTGTGCTCTATAGTAGTTTTAAAAAATATATTGGTAAATGAGAAAAGGCATACCCAGGACAGTGTTTATTACCTGAAAGTTGCATATTTGTTGCAACTTATTGCTTTTAAGAGCAGTCTTTCTAAACCAGGCAATGAATTCCCTGTATTTTTAGGCCTTTTTTTTTTTCCTCAGTGTAGTGGTTGTTGCATTTGTGTTGCATTAACAAACAACTGGGAGTAGGTACTGCTTTGTTCTCAGTGAATACCGGAAGTCCCCCCAGTCCATTTGGAAGTTCCTTATCAAAACAGGCCAGGAAATTGGCCTTATTCTCTGTCCTCCAACAGCAAGATATACCAGCTGTATACTGGGGGTTGTTGACTTCTACTCTAGCAGTTCATGGTGATATAACTACAAAGAATGAATACTATTTTTTAACCATTCATTTGTTACAGAAATATACCAAGATTATTCTAACAAAAATATCATTGTACCACATGTACACACAAAGCTCAGCTAAAGCTAAAACAACTTGGGGCAATAGCCAGCTCTAGTTGCCGTGAGGGCTGCTAGCAATGAGAGGGCTGCACTTGGACCCTGTAAGGCTGCAGAGTCTGACATCAGAAGGCTATGTCATAATTTGTACTTGGTTTCTAACCCTGAAGTCAAAGTGATGGAAAAAGTCACATGACATTTTTCCTACTGTTAAATCACCTGTAATTCGTACCTTTTAAACTACCTTTCAGTTCTTAACTTCTTGAAGTACAAAATCATACAAAACACTGTTTAAATTTTTTACTCCCTTACATATCTTCTGTAAGATTTTACATTACAAGCAACTAATATATTTTATTTTTGCAAACTCTATTTTTTGGCTTATTTATGAAGGACTGAATAAGAATACATATGTTTATTTGAGAAAAATTATGGTCTGGTAGGAAAATCCTTTCTTTTCCTACCTCCCCCTGAACCTGATGAAAAGGGCAAAGTGTTGAAATAGCATCCAGCCATCTCTTGCCATTTGATGCTTTAGTAACATTTTGATCAATGTGTCTGCCTCTTCATCCAGGAGCCATAGGAGGTAGTAAATTGATAATTGGTGATGCAGTTCAAAAGATCACATGAAACTCTCTGTCACAGGAAAATGAGCACTTTCTGTTTTACTGATGCTGTGAGATTTTCTCAAGACATATCTCCTCAACCTAAATGGCAAAAGGCTTTTTGGTTTGTTTCTTTTTCTTTTCTATTTTCAAATAGAAGTCTTTTTCTTGTGTTTGGCCTTATTCTCTATTGTTTCTCTAGAAGATCTGTTCTGTGTTAAGCTCTGCACTTCCCTGACAGTGAAGCACCATGGATACACATTAATCCATAAACCTTAATTTACAGGCATTTCCTTAGAAGTGTTGTTGATTTTTATTTGTTATTGACACAACATGGCTGCTTTAGTTATAAACAATTAACGTTGTAACTGCTCAGCCTCTGCACATAGTCATTACAGTTATTTCTTTCTCTTAGATCTCAAATTTTCCTTTAACAATGTTTTTCATACATAAACCCCAAGTAGACTAATATTTAATGGCTGCACTGTTTACTCTTGATGTTTTGTTCTACTGACTGGAATTATAAAGAGTTAACAAATCTTAATACACTAGATTAATCACTAATTATTAATTAATAATTAATTAATGCACTAAATCTTAATAAACTAGAACTATTTCCCATGAATAAAAAACTCACTTTATATTAAAGTATACAATTTTGGAATTTCTTCTTGCATTACACTAAGTGCGCTATTTGAAGAAATGAGATTAGATAACAGTATTTTAATAAGGAATCAGTCTTGATTATGTTAAGTTATTGGACATTTTTTATCTTGGGGTTGGTTTTTTTTTTTTTGTTAGGTTGGGGTTTTTTGGATCGTTTTGGTTCTGGTTTTCTAAGCTGTGCTTTAAAGAATCAAAAGAAAATTAGTTAAAATTTCTTAGAGACTGAGTGGTGATGGAAGGTGCTTAAAGACAATCATTGCCTTAAATTATCTAGTACACAGGGTATTCACATGGAACTCCTCTTACTGTCCTGATCCCAGTTCAAGATGCTACTAAACTGGGACTTGAACACTGAGTGTGTGTGTGCAAAAGTACTTAAATATAAGTTATAAAATGAAAACCCTTACATGCCTACACCTCTGCCCACACCTGCACCTAGACCTAGACCTAGGCCTATTTTACTCTAGAAAATGGTATTACTAGTTTATTTAGGACTGTTCTATTTAAAATTATAATAAATTTAATGTTCCTTAAGTAACTGAAAGGTAGCATCAGTGCAAATTAATCAAAATTTGTTGGAGTACTGCACCACTGATGCTGCTTACTTTCCCTCAAAGACAAAGGAGAAAAGATAGTTACTGACTTGGGGATGAAGAAAACCAATCTATGCCAAGAACATTTCACTGTTGGTACTTTGAATCATAGAAACACAGAATAACCTCAGTTGGAAGGGACCTGCAAGGACCATCAGGTCCAGCTCTTAGCCCTGCACAGAACATCCCCAAGAGTCACATCATGTGTCCAAAAGCATTGTCCAAACACTTCTTGAACTCTGTCAGGTTGATGCTGTGACCACTGCCCTGGGGAGCCTGTTCCAGTGCCCAGCCACTCTCTGGGTGAAGAACCTTTTCCTGATATTCAGCCTAAACCTCCCTTGACTCAGCTTCGTGCTGTTTCCTCCAGTCCTGTCACTGGTCATGGTTAAATACCAGCTGGGCAATCTGGAAGACAAAGCAATCGCCTAGGTGTTAAGTCCATAGCAGTATGGTTTTGTATACCCATATTTCAAAATTACCTGGAGACAGTCATTGGTTTTAGCACTTTCACATCATGAAACACTTTGACATCGTGAAACAGTTTCACATCATGAAACACCACCTTAGAAGTGAGCCATGGAAACTCTCAGTGGCTTTGTCTACAGAGCAAACCTACATGTTCATATTAGAACAGATAGTTATATTTAGACATAAATGCCATCCTGTGCTTCTCAGTTATTTCAGCGTATTCTTTCTTGACTTATGTTGTACTCTTACACTTGGATGTCGATCAGTAGAATTGCTTTCACTGTCTCATTCCTTTCACAGTTATATAGGCTTGCTCAGTAGTCGTAGGGAAGAAATAGACCCTTTCAGAGGGTGATTATTCCTCCCAATTGTTTTAGATATTTATCTTCAGATTGGATGAATGACACTCTAAAGGTCATTCATCTCTGTCTTTTTACAAAATTTTTTAAAAGCCTGATGATAGGTTTAAAGTAGGTTAACAATTCAGGAGCTAAATACATTTGGGGTTAATTCCAGTGAAGGTGAAGTAAGCCCAGATAAGGGTCATTATATCTAAAATCTGTTTGCAACCTTGTTGTTACATGCAGTTTAAGAAAGATTACTTGGGCCGCCACACGTCAGGTAGAAATTAAAATGAACTTTTTGCAGACTATATTCTGCAAAAAGACACGACTGTTAAAAAAATTAATGTCTATCAAGAACTGTTGTCTTTAGAGTTCTAGTGGTGATTAAAACATATGAATTTTCGAACTTCATCAGATGCAAAGATGAAGTTATCTTTCCATTAAGATCTGACTACAAAGTCCTTTCTAAGAAGAAGAAACTTTTTAAAAAGTATTATATTTAGTTGCAATTTCTCTTGTATCATAGATACTTATAACAATACTGTCTGATTCCTTTACATTTCGAATTTCTCAGTTTGTCACAACAGTTTTATACCCAGTTCTAAAGATTTAGAGTCAGCCATTATTTTCTTGAGGCGTGTAAGAAAATAGCAAGCCTTGGTTATGACCTGGCCTCTTCACTGCTGTATTTGTACGCATTTGAGGGGTTTTTTTTTTTTGTTTTGGTTTTGGTTTTGGTTTTTTTCTTTTTTTTTTGGTGCAAATTGTTTTTGGGACCACTTCTCCTGTGAATTGCAGGATTTTTTGTACTTTGAACTTGATATAAGAATATTTATATCTCCACAGTTCTCTATGTAGCCGTGAGAAATTTGATATATATAAATACACCTTTAAAATACACAATTAAACCCAGTTATGTTGTTACATTGAATATATATTTATCATATTTTAAAGTGACACTTGGGAAAAAAGTCAAGTTCACTAACTCAGATAGTTTTGTCAAGTGAGAATTTATCACAATTGCATATAGATTCATATTCATCACAATTGCTATTGCACGTCCAAGAGTTCGGTCACAGAACTAAGATGTGGTAGATGGTGAGCAGGAACCACACTGCAACCTTCACCAGGAAACTAAGGTGCAAAACCATGACATTTAAAAACAAAAAATAAAGAATCACTATTTTAAAAGAATTTCTGGATTTTGAAGGAATGCTTACCAAAGAATTAAAAGTGAATGGCACGTGGAAGGGACAGAAATGTGAGCTGTGCTCTGACAGCAGTAACTGTGTGAATTCTATAGGCAAGCGTATACTACAGGCAGACTGATTTATACTGGGATCCTGGTGAGTTAAGAATAGTCTCCTTCAGTTGGAAACATCTGCTCTTCCCACTGAATCTACAAGGAACCTAAGGAAAATGCTAGTATAATGACTCACTTTTTGACAGCTATGTTTATCTAAGGTAAGTTCTATCAAAAATAAGTAACATACAAGGTTTTCTGAAGATGAAAGAAAGCTGTAAATGTGTTCACCTATCACTCAGTTACATAAATAATGACTTTCCCTTCCCACTTTAGACTGCACTATTCTTTCTCAGTTTGTAAATCCCCTAGAATATCTCAAACTAACTGCAGATTAATAACTCAGCAAAGTGTATGTTGACTTTTTTCCTCTCACCCCCCCGACATGGAGCAGCATAGATTTGCCCAGAAAACTCGTCACTCATCTTTAACCAGACAAAAAAGCAAGATAGCTTGGAGGAGTGTAATGAAAATTCCATGTCCAGAGTAAAAAAAAAAGCACCATGAGACAAGGGTGTAGAGTTTGATAGATAAATTGGTTGTTTCCTTAACGTTTTTCATTCTCATTATGGTTTTTATAACAGGTCTTTTTAACAGGGCTCCTTTTTGAATATATTACTCAAGGTGTTAGAGTGAAAAGGAATAAAAAAAATTTGTGGTTTTCTGTTTTTTAATTCAAATCTGGTTTGTTTGTTTTGGGGTTTTTTTTTTGTCAGCAGAACAGAATACTTGGGTACCATTTGCCAATCTAGCCAAAATCTTATCTCTGGGATAAAACTCAGAGTTCTTAAAGTACAAGGAAAGGCACAGAAGGGTCTGAAGTCTTCTGATAAAAATACATTTCTCTGCAGAGTATCTAACTCTTTTTCTTCCCAGTTATCTCACTCCTGTTTGTGATGGGAGCGTTTATGTAATTCTAACCACCGTAGCCACCCTCTGACAATGACCTGGAATTAAAAGAACTGATTTATATTTAAAAATTTTATATTAATTATTTTTCTTTTGATGTATTCATCAGAAACTGATGATATGTGTGGCAGATATGACTTTCTTCTCTTTCTCTCTTCAGCAGCTCACTTGGTTAATTTACTCAGTTTTTAGATTTTATAATTTTACCTTTGCCTATATGGTTATCTTAAATTAACTAGGAAAAATCACCACTGAGCTTAGCATTCATTTCTTTCTCTCCTTTTCACTTTATTTTTAAATTTCTCTGGTGAAAGCACCAATAAAAGATATATAGACTGCATCTTTTCCTTCCTTCCCTCCTTCCTTCCTTCCTTCCTTCCTTCCTTCCTTCCTTCCTTGGAACAGGAGGATTGACCAAGTTGCTGGCCAGGGTCAACCCACCCCGCCCCGCTATAGTCAATGAAGATCAAGAGTATAGGGTGGGATTTAGTTACCTGGATGTGCCATTTGAGATGCCCTAAAGTATCCTGCCTGGGCCCTGCTACTTCTCTAGAGGAGTTTGCCATACCTCTGCTGTTGTGTCTATCACACCCTGCTTTCCTTACCCATTCCCCATTCCTATGATGACGGGGCTTTCTTTTGCTAGGACCTAAGAAATTATTAACAGATGTGCACAGCACAGTTTGGAGAGCTACTCCTTCATCCCTAAAATAGGTCACCTGAACATGGAGTCTTTGGAGTCCTTTGAGCCAATGAGCCTGGATACTGTGATCCAGTGCCAGATCTCAGATATGAAAAAGAAGCTATGGTGACAGTCAAGCATGGAAAATTACACAGTGTGCCTCTATTAAAGAACTGGAATAGATCCCCCGATGCCCTTTGACTGTGATAGATGCACAGATAATTAGTGTATAGTCAAGCTCCAGGCACTTAGATGTTGAATGCACAGAATTGAATCTAACCTTGTATATACTCACCATTCATCTAGGATGAAGAACTGGCTTTGGATTGCTTTTCGTTATTTAATTCTAGTTTTAAGGAGAGAACAGCTAGAATTAACTATGAAGCTTAAAAACTACTTTGCTAAGGCCTCTACAAGGAGAAACTTACAGCACTCTTTTTTCATTGTGTGCTGATATACGACAATATATACAGCATAATAAATTGGGGAAAAAACCTGCAGAGGATGACATGATAACTATGCATATTTTATCTACATAATCTATGTCTGTTCTCTGGGCCACAGAGTGATATTAAATTAATACGTTAGAATTTACTACTAAGATTCATAATGGAAGACTAGTAAAGCATCTGCCCTTTGTTTAACAGTGTGTTGAAATCTTTTACTTTAATTCAGATGAACAAAATAAAATCTCTTTAAAAAAGCAGATGAGAAGCACTGACATTGGTAATAGGTGAAGGGGATATAATAGGAAAGTAAAATTTACTGGACTGCTTCTCTTTTATCTAGAGAAAGTCCATGCTAAATGTACAGGCAGGAGAATATAAACCCAGGAAATTTTATGAGAGAATGTGAGTGAGTAGGCAGAGGAAATAAACTGATTTATTGAAAGATCACAACAATGCAGCTACATAAAGAAATTTTTAGAAGGGTGGTCGTGGCAGAATTAACTTATATCTTCATGACAAATAAACGAAATAGAGGTGAGACAGTAAGAACCTAAAATTTTTATTCACACAGTAGTCCAATCTGTACATTAGTAGTATGATATTTATAATCTAGAGTCCCTTTAACTTTCTGAGGTCTAAAAGCATCCATATATCCATCGTTAAGATATGAGTATGTAATTTATTAAATAATATACCTGAGAAGGTAAAATTAAAAAAAATAAATTAATTTTTTTAAAGGCATGTGATTTTGACTCAGATTACCCAGAAAGAAGGAGGAAGAGATTTTTATGGGTGATGTGAAGCAATAGAAACATTAAAGCTCAGATGAAAGGTGAAAAAGTATGATACACTGGACAACAGAAACTGAAGTAAGCTGTAAAGCACATGACTGTGAGGAGAATATACAGGGAAACTGAAATTACAGAAGGGTTTTCTTTAGTGAGATCAAAATCTAGAAAGTTAATAATTGCGTGTACGCAAGAGTGGATTAGGCAAGCAAATTACCATGTAGATGAGTTGTTAAAACAGAATCGGGAGCACAGAAGACAGTGGTTATGTCTCTTACTACCCAAATGACTAAATAGATGGGATTCCAGACAGCCTTCCCTGAGGATTCAGAGTCTGTTCATGGACTGAACTTTGACGTGCTTGATTGCAGGTCAGACCCTGCTTTCTTGGTCGTTTTAGTCAAGTGGTATCAAAAGGAATTAATTCTTGAGCTGGATGTCATAGAGAAAAATGTGATTTGTCTTCAAAAACCAAAATCTGCTTGCTTGGAATGCCTTCTTTTTGCTAGACTTACAAAAATTTAGCAGCCTTTTTTCCTGAAGAAAAATTAAGCAGCATTCATTTTCTTTTTCCTCCAAAATATAATTACTGACTTTCCAGAATATAGACTTCATCTGTGGAAGGACAAAATATGTATTATTAAAAACACTTTAATTGGCTAACTTGTAGTACTGCACTGTCTGTAATTCCATGTTGAGTACTCAGAGCTTTTTGACCTTTGAAAATGTAGCTCATAATATATCACAAAGCCTCTTGCAATAATTCAAATATTTTTGTGCCGTTTGTTTCTTTGTTGTGTCCACGTGTGCACTGGTAAATGTTAAAGTGTCTTGCTATAAGGATAGCACTCAGATTTCATTCTCTGAAGTGTGTGAACAGATAGACGCTGTTTTATAATGCTACTACTGACATTTCGATTCAGAGCCAAGGCCACCAACACTTTCAGCCCCTGCTGTTCTGTTAAATATTTGTCAGTGAAAGAGACTGAGGATTGCTTTTCATATTTCTTGTACATGCTGAGCTACACCAAAGGCAAAATGTCAGGTAAAAACCAGTGCATACCCTTTTTCTGATAGCAAAACTCTTAGCTTGCATATAGAGACTGTGGCCTTTCAAGAATATGCTATCGCCATGTGCACCGTGATCCTTTAATTGAAAAGCAGTGTAGGTAGATAATTGTGCAGATTAGAGGCAGACCCACGATGTGTGCCAATTATGCCTGAAAAAAAATGGAGACTTTGTATGACAAGGGGAATAAAATCAGGCTGATATAATCGTAGTAGAGACAAACTTTCCAGATAACTCCCACATGAAATTAGAACTTGTAACTTTTAAGTGACACAGTGGGGGCTGGTTTATTGCTAATGCTTTTGAATAGGCCCTGCAGGGCTTGTTCACTTTTAGTTTCTTGGTAAGTACTTTGAGCATAAATGGAGCTTAAATGAACTGGCATGATAGACTCTCATTTCTGTAACACCTGTAAAATTTTCACTATAGTCATCCCCTGCTCTGTCTCATCCTCTTGATAGTCCTGTGTGTGACAGCATAAAATTCAGAGACAGGATTTACTTGTTTATTTGTTTAAAAATCTGGAGGAAGTGGAGAACAGGAGTTTCAGAAAGCAAGTTATTTAAAAGTAGTAACCAAAATCTGCTCAATGGACTGATAGCCTTCTAGTGAACAGTTCTGCTTTCAGCAGCATACAGCATTTCAGCTAATCACAAAAACTATCAATGCAGTCAGCCATAAAAATCAAGTACAGATAAGTGTGTCTTAATGATTTGTGGCACTGATGGCATTCGTGGTTTGTGACATGACTGATATTGAAGTGGTCAGACATAAGCTACTATTTTAATTTTCTTTATTTTTGAGATATTTTAATTCATTTCTTCATAAATAACTTCTCTCCATCACCCATTCAAAGAAAAAAGTAAGGAGTTTTTTTCTTCCCTGTCTTACGGCAAGAAGACTGATTTTAAGTGTCTGCTTTGTCAAGGAAGGATTGAGTGAGAAGCAACCTGAGAGTCTCACTGTGACAATTGGGAAAGCAGCTGTGTGTGAGATAGGTTTGGGGAGAAATGGAACTCTGGAAAAACCCAGAGACTTGTTATGTTTCCCTTTGGCACAGTTTGAATGCGTAGTTCTCTGCGTAGATGGGGAAAGAAAACTTTTTCTCCTTAAGTTATGCTGTAATTTTGGGGAGAAAGTTGGAAAATGTTCAGATGCCAAGAAATATACATTTTGGAATTTTCTGAATATTCCTTTATCATTAGCCATAGCAAACCTCCAATCCATATTGCTTCATGCAGCTCTGGGGAAGGTCCTCTCCTGTATTTCAAACTTCTTTAGAGTGCCTATGATATAGTTTATCTTTCTTTCAGTGTTTCTGTTTTGCTAAAGCAGAAAGGAGGCCATAGATAGAGGAAACACACTTTAAAGTTAATGCTTAATATGGTAACTTCATAATTTGTAATAATATAAAGTGCATGATATATGTTGCTAACTTAAACCACCTCTGTAGCTGGAAACTAAGACAATGTATGAATTATTACAAATAATGAGTAATATGTTGAAGAAAAAATATATACCTAAAATGACGTTATTTTCCATGTTAAAAACCTTTTGAAAAAAGAATATTTCTGTGTGGGTCTAAGCCAGTTAAAATCTGGTATCACATTGTAGTATTTGAAAGTTAACTGAATGTGAATACGAATGTGATATGAATCACAGTGGAAGAATTTAAGAATAATGGGTTTGTATAACAGCGTTTTATTCTGTTTTAGAATACTTTGCTTTCATTTTATGAACTTATAAACTGCAACTGTTAAACAAACCTGTGATTAAAGCATATTTTCCAGAGGACCGTGATAGCTATCAGGTCCCTTCACGTAAATTGTTTACCACTCATTTCCTTCAGAGGTAGTTGTTTAAAACAAATAGACACAATGAATTATTGCTTAGCAGGGAAAAAATTTATCATCTGGTGCACCACACAGTTTTGTACACAGGCATTCATTTCAACAGACATTATAAGATTTTAATGTGTCTTCTGAGAACCAGAGTGATACATGTTTGTAGGTAGCATCAAAATAGCTGCACATTTGTTAAAACCAGATTATCATATCAGGAAGCATTGAACTGCATACTTTTAGGCATTTCTGCTTGTTTCATAAACAATCTCTAGCATATTTACCTTGTTTTCAGAATCTAAGGAACAAAACTTCTCCAAATTAAGGGCAATTACAACTTTGCAATATGTAGATAAGAGAAAAGCACTCAAAGCCTCTGTTTATAGTAATTTTCAATATGGTCCAAGTATGTGATGGTTTAAAAGCTGTTTCACCCCAAACCTCTCCCATTCTACTATCAGTGTTTATTTTTAATATACTCATTGGTGTGTTGCTGTAATAACTCCAGTTTTAAAAGACCTTCCTTTCACACTGACGTTCATATATGTGGCTGTGATGCAACAGGACCACCTTCAGGGTGAAAAATCTAAACAGAAACATAATAGATACCAATGTCTAAAAAGGAACCTCACATAATGTGGTTTGGACTACCATTCTTTAAACAGAATCATGGAGGTGTTAACTTCAGAAGAACCTCAGGAGCTCTCCATTCCAACCTGCTTAAAGCAGTGCCAGCCCTGCTGGCGAGGATGGTCAGGGCTTCCTCCTCGACATTCAGAAGAATGCAAAAGGTCCAGGTCTCCCTACAGTAGCTAAAAAAAGGTAGGCCAAATAATTAATTATCCAAGGTTTTGTGAGATGAACTTCAAATATTGTTTCAGTACCAATTATTGATTTAAACTATTACCAGAGTAGCTTTCATGCTTTACATTCAGGTAGTAGCTTACAAAACACTCATCTGCTGAGGTAAAAACTACTTCTATAGTTCTATGAAATCTTAGAAAAAATATTTAGCATTTAATCTTTTGTCTATATGCAAAAAAAGTTGATTATTTGAATAATATGTCAATGCTGTAAAAAAAAAAAAAAAAAAAACACTTGAAGCACTGGTTGATAGCTTTCCAAATAAGTTTTCCCATTCACTTCTAAAATAATTTGAAAATTATATAAAAATTTTACTGGTTTATTGAGCCACATTGCATCTCAGAGTGTTCTGTTTTATTCTGTATCATTCTGTTTGATCTTATATAACAGCAGTGGTGTTCAAAGTTATATTGATGTGTAGTAGAATTGCTGTAGTCTCTGAGGAAAAATCATGGAGATGAAAAATTGACTTCCCACTCGCCTACCATAACCAATCAAATTTTAATTAAAATTGTTTTAAATTAATTGACTTCAGAAACATCTTTCAAATCTCATGTATCTGTGTCATAGACATGAGAATTAAAGATGGTCTTGTAATATAGTCAAAACCAGTACTTTCCAAATACAGTGCAAGCTCTATTTTTACCATCTTCTTTTCTACTGCCACAGGTAGAAAGAAGAATTTCTGTGAAGAAGCTTATTAGTCTGAATGCAGTGAAAAAGATCCTGTGGGAAATTGTTTTTGAACTGTAGCACATCCATTGTCAGGAATCACACATTCACAATTTATCTTTGATAAATAAATATTTACTTCATTCAGATAAGTAGGTCTGTCAAACTGCAATTCTTAGGACTAGCACTTCTGAAAATTGGCTTATGCATACACAAGTTCACTGGAGACTCTTTGTTCTTTTTTTCCCATTATATTATTGAAAATAGCAATGTTTGACATATTTGTGCACAGAGATTTTTATGTTACCTGGCACTATAAAGGAGCTGAAACATCTGTTGCTAGAATCTAGTCTCAGCTTTGCTCATACTGGGAAAGGGGAAGAAGGACTAGAAAAGCCATTTTTACAATAAGGGTAAGAAAGACGGTTCATATTACTACTACCTTGAAGAGCCTGAGCATTCAAATAACACCAGAACATTTTTTAGCTGAAATAAATACATCCGTATCACTTTTACAAAAAATAAACATATATATTTACATGTTGAGAGAGTATACTACATGAGGGAAAATAACAGAGGTATTCAAGGCAAGCATCCTGTTTACCCAAGTGAAGCTTACTCAGAATGGGATTTTCAGTGTTTTGACCTCCAGCAAGTTTTGTTTACACTAGACGGGAATGAAAGGTGGGTCAAAAATTGAGAGGGTTTGCTCTGATGTTTTATTTTCTTTGCATACTCTGCTGAATTTTCATCTCCTGGAATCTGCTTTTAATGCATTTTTGACAAACGGTTTCTGGTTGGTAGGTTCTTTAGGGATGGATATAAGATGTAGAGATATACATTTTCTTCTTCTCCACCAAAACTGCTTGAATCACAAAAATCACTACTTTGTGTGTACTGGACTGCAACGTTAACTGCCAATGTGAGGTATCAGATATAGCTGAATAGAAAATGTCCCATTTTAAACTTTCATGATGAAACCAGAACATGCCTTATTGAAACAATTATGCTATCACATAATGCCAGTATCCTATATTTTTGTTGTAAAATTATTATTCTGATCCTCATTTTCATATATTTTTTAATCTTTTCTAAACCAAAGAATTACAAAATTCACTTGAAAATAACTTTTGGTCATTCTAAATACATCAGATTTTTTTTTTAAAGATCAATATACAAGTGTGAGGGAGCACTCAAAAAATCCATGGCCATAGCATAAAAGAAATGTTGGTATTTTTTTTTCCTTGATCCACACAGAGAAGCTTGGAGGGGGTCCCAAATGAGACATGAAAAGCAGCAGCGATTTTGTTTCAAATTTTAAAAATTTTTTAATGTTACTGGAAGACACTGCATAACAGATTGACAGATTGACAAATTGACAAAAGAACTACAGCAAATTACCTGGACCACATGCTAATCACCTAACACGTTTAAGCATTTAATGGAAAAAATAGACATGGACACTTTTGCTTGAAACTGTCCTGGCAGTTGCCAAAGTACTGCCACAAAGGTGGCAAATGCCAGTATTTAAAGGGAACTCAGAAAGAAATCCTGAGACAAAAAAAGCCTGATGAGTTTGTTAAGAAAGATGTAGAGACTGTTTAGAAGAGTGGGTTAAATAGCAGACAGACTAAAGTGATACACTGAGAAAGAGCTGAAATGCCTTTTGTAAAATGAAGCCATGATTTACAATATCCATTAGAGTGCTCCTGTATTAAAAAAACAAAAAGGCTCACAAGTCCCCATGAAAGACTTGTAAAAAGTTTAGAAATGAAGTTCTGAGAACAAAAAACATAGGGAACAAATAGTTAGTTTGTCTAGATGAGAAGGTTGTTATGATCTGGAGGTAGATATTCCATGCTGTTCATCGTATTAATAACAGATTTCAAGAAGAGCATGAGTATTGAAGTGAACACATTTATTAATAATAAAAATCATTCTCATGACTGACAGATTCAAAATGACCACACACTACTCACTAATTGGTGGTATTACTCAGGAATTAGATCTTAAGATTTTTATAGGCAGCTTTCTGAAACTGGCACTGCTCAGTAGGAATGAACAGGAAAGAATATAAAATACTGAGAATAATTATTAAGGGAATGGAGTAAAAATCAGAAAATAGCCTTAAGGATCTTGTGTAAACCCACTGGATGAGTGTAGTTAGGGAACTTCTTCCCAATTTTCCCATTGCAAATGTCTGTCCAACATTCATCAAGGCAGACAATCAGTCAAAGCTATGGTGTGTCTTCTTCACATACGACCAGTAAATACACTGGTATGAAATGTGTGGCTGATCTATAGTAAAACAAAGCATTTCCCAGCACAAAAACATGTCTTGTTTGTCTTAAAATTAATTTCTTTGTGCTTCTTTTTCAAATATCTTATGACAGCTCTTTTGTAGTCCATGCTTTTATCCATGATGCAAACATGCTATAAACAATCAGTTTAAAAACTCAAGTAATAGATATAAGTCTTGCTAATATAGCTATCCAGAAGTAAAACAATTTTAGGTAATAAAGTAGGTCATTTGTAAGAGATCACTTTCCTTAATTTTGCAGCAAACTCTAGAGAGGTCTCAGTCTAGCTCTTACAATTTGCTCAAATAACACGAAAGCCTTGGTAGACCAAATCTGCACCATTACCAGAGGAGCTGATGGGCCACCTTTAGTTGCTGAAAGAAAAAAATGATTAATTTGTTTTGTTATAATGTTTTGTTTGTTTCTTTCTTTATTTCTTTCATGATTTTCTGTCAGTTTCATTCTAGAACAGAATAATCCTGGAGCAGATGAGCCACAAGGATTTCAGGGCTTTAACAGATCATCATTTTATTTCCAGAGAAGACTGAACCATTATCAGAGAAAAATTGTGCTATGTCTGTTAAACATCCAAAGAAAGCCATGAGCATTACTAACTAGATCAATGCCATTTGTCATGGGTACTTATGAACCATATCAGCTCTTGAATTGCTGCTTATAAGTGCCTATCAATTCTTTTCTGTCACTTTGCCTAATATGCTACGTATCTCTAATAGCAACAGTTCATGTTTCTAGCTTTTCAGTGGTTCAGGCTTTGTCATCATGAATGTAAAGTGCAAATGGTATAGTGACCCAACCCAGCCTTTGCCTCACTCATTTGTCCTCATTCCATGTATTAAGGATATCAACACTTTTGTCAAAGGACTATCCCTCCAGAAAGAAAATATGAAACAAAACCACAACAGTTAGAAAACTGATCAAATGGATAAAAATGTGAGAAACACAAGAAACAGAATTTCAGGAATATCCATGTAAATCCATGAGTTGATGGACAGGAAACTGACCTTTGACAAGGTCAAGTTGCACCTCGGTCAGAAGGATGTTAAAAACTGAGAGGATCTTAACAAAAATCCCCTTCCTGTACTCATGGCTGGTTTAATACAGGAAATGTTTTTCAAGAGTTCAATACACATCTTTTTCATTCAGTCTAAATCAATTAAAAAAGAGCACCATAAGATCATAGGACCTTAACAACAAAGAGCCCGGACATTTCTAAATAAGGTTGTCTAATGATCTGCAACACAGAGAGCTAAAGAAAGCATCAACAAAGAATTCAACCATGATCTCAACAAAGAGATTCTGCTCACTATAAGACTGTAGCTGATAACTGTGCTTGATAGGTGGAGAAAGGGATTTGTAAGAAGAACATAAAAACTTGTATTTATTTTGCTTTTTGCATAGATGGTTTTGTAAAGAGGAATATTCGCCTTGGTATTGTGAAGACTGGAACTTTGCTGTGGTTCAGCTGATAAAGTATTTAGAAACTGACTTTCCATATGTCAAGTACTGTGTTCAGTTTTGCACCCTTCGCTAGAAGAAAGACATGGAGGTGCTGGAGGGAATCCAGAGAAGGGCAATAAATCTGGTGAAGGGGCTGCAGCACAAGTCTTATGAGGAGCAATGAAGGAGATGGCAATTTTTAGCCTGGAGGAAAAAAGGCTGAGGGAAGACTTTACTGGTCTCCTGAAAAGAACTTGCAGTGAGGTGGGTATCAATCTCTTTTCCCAAGTAACAAGTGAAAGGATGAGAGAAAATGGCCTCAGGTTCACCAGGAGAGGTTTAGATTAGATATTAGAAAAATTTCTGTACAGAGAGTGTTGTAAACCATTGGAAGACATGCCAGGAAAGTGGTGGAGTTACCATCCCTTGAAGTACGACTAACATCCCAACTTTGTTCTTCTTTTTTGTGGCTTGAAACTACTTTTATACCTTATGATTCTGGGTCTTGAAGTGGTTTGTTTGTAAATAGAGAAATTCCTGTTTCAGGACATCATATTGCAGTGTAACACTGATTTTTCTTACATAGGAAACAGGCAAAGCATTAGTTCAAAGTCTGAGAATCGTTCATGTACCAACATGTATTGGAGACATGAAGGATAAGTGAATCTCTATACAAAGTGTATCTCTAAACAAAGCAGTGGCCAAGTGTATCTCTATACAAAGTAGTCTTTTACCTATGAGCTAATCATCTGGACACTCTTTACAGGCAATGAAAAGAAACAGGTTCTGTGGGGCATGAATCATCTTCTAAAGCAGACTGAAAACTCTGACGGTAGATGTATGAGAGGTATCTTAATCAAGCTTATTACAGGAAATTGCCTAGTACACTTTAATACTCTAAGATAACTACAATTAAATTACTGTAATTGCTGAAGAATATGTCAAACTTCTTGCCAAGAGCTATTAGACTTCAAATGATCTTAAATTTAGCATCAGTCCAGTTGTTTTAAGGGTTGAAAGAGCCATTCAGCCTAAATGTCTCTCCTAAATTTTTTTCTGAGGCAGTTTTTAGAGCTTACTCTATGTCAGATTGTATTCAAAGGTCTCCTTCTGCATCTTTAGCAATCATCCACTTGTTTTGTAGTGTGCAATAGCACCTGTTCAGCTAGGTGGAATAGGAGAAAACTTTTGTTCCCTGGGAAAATTAGAATCCAAAATTATTCAAAGTCAAGTCATAGAATCATAGAACATCTCAAGGTGGAAGGGACACATGAGGATCATTGTGTCCAACTCCCTGCTCCTTGCAGGACTACCTAAAATTAAGTCAATTGACTAAGAGCATCATCCAGGTGTTCCTTGAACTAAGCCTGTTCCAGAGACCAATCTCCCTCTCAGTGAAGAACCTTTTCCTAATGTCCAATTTCTACTTTCCCTGCTGTATCTTCATTCCATTTGCTTGTGTCCTGTCACTGATCACCAGAGAGGAGATCAGCACCTCCTGCTCTGCTGCCCCCCTAGAGCAAGTTGTAGGCTGCAAAAAGGTCATCCTTCAGACCCTTCTTCTCCAAGATGAACAAACCTGCTGATCCTCAGATTTGCCCTAGAGACCTTTCACATCTTGTTTGCCCTCCTCTGGACACATTTTGCTGTCCTTCTTACATTGTCACACACAACTGCACAGAACTTGAGGTGAAGCTACACCAGTACAGGACAGAGTGGGACAATCACCTCCCTCGACTGGCTGGCAACGCTGTGTGTGATGCACCCCAGGTCACACTTAGCCCTTTGGCTTTCTTCCTCGTTAGTTGCTTAGACCAATGATGAAATTATTGGGATTTTTTGAGGTGCTAAATGCAGTTTAGATTCAAGCCTATAATCCTCTCATGAAGCATCCAGATCTTCACTTCTGCTGTAAATATTGGTTGCTTACCTGCTTCCTCTTTCCTAAAGCATTGCTAATCAGGTGTCTTTGTGACTATAATGCTACAAGCTGCAAACATTACAGAAAGTTTCTAAAGAGAGAAGATAATTCAGGTCTTCTTTTGTCCTCAGATTTTCTTTTTCTCATACCAGTATGTCAAGCTCATGTTATTTGACTCTGTTTTCTATTTCTTGTCTGGTCCAGAATACTTCTATATGTCAGAATCCTGCATGAGACGTCTTTGTGCTGCTTGTTCTTGCTGGTGCCACAGGACTACACTGTGATTATAAGTGGCTATAAAAAAAATTTAAACACTGAGGAAGGAGCTAAGCAGTCATCACAGCGTTTTTGTAACAAAGAAAGATATTTGCAAATAAAGATGTAATCCTGATTTAATTAACTTGTATAGAGGAGAAAAAGGATTATTAAATAATGTCAGCCAACTGGAGCAATGAACTGAAATTTAAGAATTATGCTTACCACTAACATAACTTCATATTTTCTGTCAGAGGCACTTGGTACTGTATTTTTTATAGGTATGTCTGTTTTCTTAACTGAGTCATTAGTATACTTCTTTTCTTTTATTAAAATTCCATCTTTCTCCATCTCATAACATATTTGGCTCAGAAAAGTTGATCTTGCCTTGTTGTAAAACCACTTCTGATTATCTGTATAAAAATGAGTCTCGGGATGAGAACTGTCTTGGCAAGTACAGAAGTTTAAGTTTTGTGTGGTCTGTTTTTGAATACTTGAAAGAGACATTTTAAGACCAGAACATTTCTGTTTTCTTTGGGGGAAAAAATTTTTGGTTTTTCTTACTCTTTCTACCCTTATATGTAGCTCTCACTTTTCATGTAGTGCCCAATTCTGTACTCTTTATACAGTAAAATGTCTACAACCTGTACAAGACTTTTGTCTGGGAAAGGGCCATAGTTCTGGTGCTCACGGAATTTACAAGCTGTTTGGCATTGTCTTATAATAATTGAATTACACTGTTGACTTTTTTAATAAACACAATCAATCTCTTTCAAAATGTAATGGGTTTGGTGTGGGGGAGGGGTTACAAGGTGAATGTGCTTCCACTTCTTGATTAAGTGGTGTCATTACTGGTTAACTGCCCTGATTAAATATCTATTTAAAGACTTCATTTTAGAGCCGGAATATCTTGTATTTTTATACACCAGTCTAATTCCTGTTTCACTTGGTTTCTTCACAGTATCATAGCTGACATTTGCACATTACTTTAAATTGACTGTCTTTCGCACAAAAGTAATTTTTGGAGGCTACATTAAAAATTAATCTATATTTGAAACCCAGAGAGTTTGTGCATGATGATCCCTAGAGTACTGACTCATTTCATCTTCAGGCACTATTTGGAAACCATCTATGCATATCTGTACATTCCTTGTACTTCTGAATCCTTTGGGAAGGTGTTTGTTTTAATAAAGAGTACCTGTCTCTCAGTAACAATAATTCAGGTAATTTATCTCCTCAAACAGTCACCTTAGTCATAAATCTAGAACTAGGAAGAATTAATCTGGATATGATAGCTAATGAAATATAATCCTTGTTCTGTGGAATTCAGTGCCAGGCTGAAATACGTAAATGTTTTGACAGCATTTCAAAATGTTCGTGCTTCTTCCAAACCTGCCTGTTGTATGAAAGGCTATCTATGACCATTGCATAGAGTTTGATCTTAGCTCAATCCTGAAGTTTTAATGGTTTTTCTCTGGGCAGTGGCCAGATGCTCTGATATTTTTTGCCTCCTTTCCCTCCAAAAAGGTCTAAGTTGTAACATGATTTTAGGGACCAATATTAAATCTCTTTTGAAAAGTGATTATTTGTGGTGCAAATACACTCACTGGTGTGGATAACCTCTGCTGGGATTTGAATACCTGAGCAACACTTCTAAGTCAAAAGGCACAAATTAAGGAGCTCAGAATGCTAGTAATCCCTATGGGAAGAAAAACCTCCTCTATGATACTGCAAACGTTTTGGAAAATAGACAAGCACTGATAAGAAGACCGTAGGTTTTGGAAAGAGTAGGAATACAGATGGGATTTTGATGGGCATGGACTTACAAACATATCAGATGATTAGGTTTATAAAACCAGGTGAAGAAAATTAAAACATTCAAGTTTGTCCACAGCAACCAGCAAAAGGAGAGAATGAGAAGGACTGGAATTCTGAGGAGGATCCTGTCTCGCTCACAAAATATGTGATCATTTGCATTACCATACATTGTAATTTATGCTGACTTCTAACTGTTCATTACAGAAAACTCTTATGCTTGTTCCAGTCAGAGAAAAAAATGAAAAAGAAGGAATCCAAAGTCTCAATTATTTGAATATTAAAGCAACTGTTTGTGTCTGCTAAAATGAACTAATTTTTTATTTCATCTTTAAACATGGGTGACCTAATGTGAAAGCTTGTGTTTTTCTCCATAATACCCGTGGGCTTTGTCAATATTTTCATCATATTCTTTTAGTCATGCAAATATATATACACATTCTACTGTGGAAAGAAACACACATTCTCAATCCCTATCATCTCCCTATCTTTTATCATAGAAACATGCTTGCAAATGCAGAAAGATATTGACTCGGTATATATTGGTGTATGTATATATATAAACTTTATGTATATATATGCATTTGGTTTACATAAAGAAATGTGGAAATATTTTATATATTTTATATATATATAAATATATATAGAATTTATACATCCACAGAATATCTATATCTATATCTATATCATCTATATCTATATCTATATCTATATATCTATATCATCTGTATCTATATATGAACACATACGTGGTATACATTTCTAGATTAAGCAATGCACATTTACATTTTCTAATCAACATCCTGAGAATGAGCTCCCAAATAAACCAACTACTTAACAGCAAGTATTATCCAAGCAACATGAAATATATTTTCAGCCAATTCCTTGCTGCATACATTCCGTGCTGAAGCTTAACACAAAGGACAGGGGACACTGCAAGCACATCGAACAAAAATGGCAATGTTGTGCTGAAATGCACTAAAGGATAGTTATGCATATAAATTGTTGTCATTAATTCAGTTTCTGAAATCGATACAATTGCTCCCTCCTGAAACACTAGAGGTCAAGGGAATTGTATTTACTAAAATAAATTGAAGACAATTTTCTTTTCCTATCAGGGAAAAAACTTCTATTAGCCAAACACAAAGCAGAGGGGAACAATAGCTTTCCTTGATAGGGAAACATCCTGATAGCCCATGTGAGACTTGCAGAACTTTAGCTGTTATAAGCTTCCTCATCTGTATATTATTTACATTTTTATACAGGCTGGGAAATTGTTATTGTTTTTCTAAATAAAATTTTCTGCAAATGTCTGAAAGGTTTTAGAGTTGTCTGCCTGTCCTTTAGGTACTGTGCACACTTAGCATTTCTTCATACTTGATCTTTTCACAACTTACTACTTCTGGAAAAAAACCTGATGTATATATTCTGGAAATATGCTATGGCCTAAAAGACCACCAAACAGGAACACTCAGGAGTTGTCTTTATGCTAGGGATGTGGAGGGGCCATTTTTGTTGGAAGTCCTCACACTTATCCAAAGTGTATTTTACTTATATTTTAGAATGTCTCTTCTGACACCAGAAAGTATCCAAGCGTACATTTCATTGTTTTCTCCTTTGTCCTCAATTCCCAAGGAGCTGATAAAATGCTGTCTCGTAATACTAGAAGCTCTGTAGTTATTTTATTTTTCTATAACAATGAAATTATTTTCAGTGCAAACATTTTATATTCCATGATTATTTCAAAAATGCTCTCATCTCGTAATAATATACTTAGATCCAAAGAATAGCATTTTTTTTTAATGGATAATATACTTAACATTTTAAATACATATTTTGTTAATCTTATCTTCCAGCATCCTCAGTTTCTCTCATGGATCATATAGTGTAACATCTATCTATTTTCATATTAATTTACAACTCAAGATTTCTGATCCAAATAGGGATAAATGCAATCTTTACTTAATCCCTATATAGGTTAAAATTCCATGGCCTTTGATGGGAATATATGTTTGACTGTTATCACTTTTTCCTAGTGGAACACTTCCTGTTCTGGAAAACAAAGCAAAGCAACCACCACCCCCACACCTCACACCACAAAATATCTTCAAGTCAGGGGTCTTCCATTATACTCTTCTGATATTGCTTTGGCTGTTATTTCTACAAGGTTTCAGTATTATTTGCTTGTACTTCATATCTTAGCCTTATATTTGTCTTTAAAAACCATGCATGTAAGTTGATGCTAAGATAGTCTGATCCACTTCTAAGCACCCAAAGTGCTTAGAAGTGTCTTTTTCTGGAGCCCAGACAAAATCAAAAACTTAGTACTACTGGATTACATCAGGCTAAAATGTATTAAAATAGGAATTTAGATCGGAAATCTATGCTGAGGAGAGTAGAAGAATGCTAGGTGGGAAGGGAGCTCTTGAATAAATCATTCCAAATTAATAAATCTCAAATGAGTAAATCCCTCTGACAATCAGGTATAAAATTCAACTGCTGTTGAATTACTTTTTATTACTGATAACATGGGAGCCAAATGCATGGGGAGATTATGCTCTAAAAATAATATTGGAAGAGCTTAACATATTTGTTTTAAACTGAAGAAACCCAAAGCAATAAAAGAGTAATTCCAGAATCTGAGCCTGGATTTTCATGTGTGATTTTTGAGCTCAGTGCCCAGAGCCTGGCCACGGTCAGTGTAGAAGGAAAAGTACTAAAATAAAGATTAAGGTTGCCTACTCAAGATGTCTGGGCAGTTGGAGATCAAATCCCATCACCCTCCCAGGTTTCTGCTGCCAGAGCACATTTTCCTACTGCCACAAAAACTAACAGCTGATTTTCAGCTCTTGCTAAAATGGTGTCCTGCTTCAGTGCTGATGGAGAGGTTGGGCAAGAGATAATGCTTCAAGCAGGAGGTCCCATTTTTTATGTCTTTTAAGGAAAAAAAGTTTATTTAACTTAATAAAACTTCTTCCTTTTCCATTATTTGTTCATGAAGTGCAGCTGGACCAGATAGCCTCCAGAGGCCCCTTCCAACATCAACCATTCTGTGATTCCATGATTCTGTAGGTTTCAGTTCTGTCAAAGCAGGTATATGGTTCATATTTGTTTATTCAGGACATAAAACTAAATACCAAAACTTGTAATTCAGGTTTGACGCTGACACTAAGGGTTTGTCATGGACACTCCACACATTTTAACTGCTGATAATGCTTCATTTTTTTCTTCCATTTTCTTCTTTCTGCGACAAGTTGACATGAAAATGACTGAACAATATTATATTAAACAAAAAAATTATGCAATTTTGCACGAAGGCACCTCATTGGATATATATGACCAACAGACATATAGGGCTACTTTCTTCTCCAGATTATAAATACCTATGCAATGCAGCCTAAAGTATGAGCAATAGTAGAAGTGTTTTGGTTCATTCTAAAGAGAACATTTAGATTTTTTTCATCTAAACAGCACTGAGACTGTATTCTTGAATAAATATCCAATTACCCTAACAAAAGATTAGCCATCTGGTTCACATGAAAACCTTGCACATATATATACTTAAACAGGGGTGGTGAAAATACGGGACCAAATTATTCCTGTTGGTTGTATAGGCAATAGGAAGTTATACTTTTTTAAAAAAATCTGTTTTATCCTGAACAAGCTACTTGGTATGTGTCAGAAAAATGCAGCTCAAGAATGCAATTTGCATTCTCTGTAGGGAACTAGCCCAGGTACAAACATCCTCTCTGCAAGTCTACAAAAAGCTGAATGGCTGTTATTTGATAATTAGACCAAAAGTCATATAACTGGCAAACTACAAGGAAGCATATACTGTACAAAGTATCCTTGCTAATGCTTGAAGCACAACATTATTAGCAGGCAAAGAAAAAACAAGCAAGTTAACAAAACACCTGCAGTGTATGATAACCATTCAGTTTCTGAAATAAAAACACTACAGGGTAAATATTTAAAACACAAATAATTTTTCAAGCTATTGTTCAGGGGATGCAACATGTCAAACATTGTTCACAATTAGAGAAAGTAAATTCTGAAAGTAATTTACATGTGTTATTTTTGATAGATGCTAACAACAGGGACATTGTCTTTTTTTTCAGAGTAATTTATTTGATGCTATTTCAGCTCCTTGCTTTTAGAGTTTCTCATCTAAAGTGAGTACTCATTACTACAAAGCTATTTGCTGTATCCAAGGTCAAATCTAGAAACAGGTCTTTGCAAGATTAGTCTTAATGTCTGAAAGTCTCTCCTCCTTGTGCGAGCCAAAAAAAAGTCTGTGTTGGTTTTCATATCAGCCAAAACATTTTCATCTTTCCTATGTGTGTATTCCTTCACTCATTCTTTCCTGCTGCTTTTCTCCTTCTGTCATGGTCTCCCTCGGATCAGTGCTCTACGTGCTTCAGGATTCTCCACTTCTCACTTATGCAATTTCCTTTTACTTATGACTTGGGTGACTTGCATCTGATATATGCTGTGCAATCTAGAAATCAGTGCCCATGCATTCCTATCTGAAATATGTCCCAGTTCTCACCAAGGAGCTGATGTTATATATGGAAACAAAGGCAATGAAGTTAAGAGGAATAAATGTACAGAAATGAAAATTACCAGTGCTAGCACAGAAATAAAACTAAAGAAGTGCAATGCTCTGAATTCAGTTTTCTCCAGGAAAATGAATTATATCTTACTGACTATTCTGACACAAGTGACATTTGAAACCACAAGGAGTCTGAATAGAATAATTTTAAAATCTGGAATATTATCATGTGTCTGAAGAGTAGAAAATGCTTTAAAAGTCAGGAAAAGCAATCCAGGAAATCTCACTAGGCTATACTCCATAAGATTTCGATTACATTAGGAAGAAAAGAGTAAAATTCTGCACTGATTTACAAATATGAATAATGCCAGAATAATCTAATTTTATAAGTATATACCATTATGTATCTCATATATATATATATATATAATAGATGTATCTATATCTGTAAGAGACTGAAATATTACAGTTTATGACTTAAACTTTTTCATGAAGGACTTTTAAAACTGTGTTGCAAAAGCTGCAGAGAAGACTACCACACCCTGAAAGGGGCCCTGCCTGAGGCCTTACACTGCTCCCTGATGAAGGTAAGATAAAATAACAGCTCAGGGCTGGGGTCATTCACAAAGCCTAAGCTTAGCACCTCCAGGGTGGAGNGGTGACATGGCCCAGCAAAGGGCCCCCCTCAAAGGGGTCCCAGACCCTGCACCAGAGCACCAGACCCTCAGTGTTGCAAGGGACAGTGTGTCAAGCCAGCCCCTGCAAGGGAGGTAATGTGGGCGTTCCCACCTGGCCCAAAGTGTATATTGATCCACGGAATTCTTTACTCTTCCGCGTGTGAGGGCATGTGGCCGCATGTGGCTGCGTGTAGACCCTCACCACCAAGAAGACCAGATGGAGGGGAGCAACAGGACATTATTGGGACCCTCGGATGGGTGATATGCTTCCACCTAACCCCTGTCACCTCTCCCTGTCCCCCCCACACTTCTTTCTCTATGTCTTTCTTTCTTTCTTCTCTCTTTCCTTCTCTTTGCCTCTTTTACTATTAAATAAAAGACATCAATTTTTTTGGCACCAACATCTAACCTCATTTGGTTTTAATCTCGTTTTTGGGAATATTTTGAACCTTCTCAAAGTTCCTTACAGTTTATGCACAGAAACTTAGTTTTCTTTGCTCTTCTGGGCTTAAACCGGATCGTAACAGTACCTACCTCAACTGAGCCTCTAAAACAAGAAAATGCAGCAAACTTTATCATCTGTATTTCAGCAATATGATGTATGGTGCCACATGAGATTTCATATCTCAAGGTGGAAAAATGGGGAATAATTAAAATATTATGAAATTGGTAAAGAGCTGAAAATAATAGTGATAGCAACTGGTCCATCAGAAGAAATACAGATCTGAGATGTTAACAGTGGGGTTAGCAGTGGGGTTTCTTAAGATTACCCTTAAGACTGAGCTTACACAATTTTTTCAGTAAGAATTTAAATATAATATACAGTAAAACTCTGAGGAAATTTCTGCCAGAGTTGGAAGCACCATTTATATATAAGACAATAGGAATATTACTTTCCTTGAGGACTGGAGCAGTGACAATGTCATGAAACTTAATGATGTTGAACACAGGACTGAGACATCTAGAAGGAAGATGCCTTGCTGTAAACTGAGATTTTTCAGCTGGAAATGAAAAAAAAAACAGACAAAGGTTTGGTATAAAGATTAATCTGATGCATCTGATAAATAGCAAAGTACAATCTGAAAGTTATTAGAGGAAATAATTGTATTAAAATCTTGTATTTCTATTAAAGACTGTAATACAAGGCATTGTATTCATATCATCTAGTGCCCCGTGTGTATTTCTGCTCATTCTTATTTAGAAAAAGGTTACTTTTAAAAAGAAGAGATGCAGAAACAGCTTTTAACAAAATCAGGAGGATGAAGACAATTTTATTTTATAAGAGGAGAGTAAATGAGTTTAACTTAGTAATCCTACCAAATTGAGAAGAAAGATAGTTACATTACAAAGACATCGGGGGAATAAACACTGGGGGGAGAGGAAGATGTTAAGGTAAAGGGTGGTATTGAATGAGATACAAGCATTTGTCACTGATCATGAGTAAATTTAGTCTGGAATTTTAGGAGATGGTTTTTCAGTGTTGTGTAAGCAAAATTCCAGTATATCCTTGCAGTAGAAGCAGCAGCAACTGGAAATCTAAATCGTTGCCGTGTGATCTCTGACAGATTTTTGATGGGTGTACCTGTAATACAAAGGAACTGTATTCAGCAATCTATGAGATGATTTAAAACCTATGATCATGATAAATATTTAGAAAAATTACCCCTTTCAATTACATTTTATATATTTTGTTAGAGCTGAAGCATAATAAATATTGATGTTAAGAGTACCACAATGACTTCATCACAGTTCAGATACTGGAAGATAAAACCTTTGCTGAGTGTAATGTTAGGTTTTGAACCAAATAATGACCATTTTAATCTTTTATAAAAGCTTCTCTGATTTCTTATTCTCAGAAGACAGTAAACCTTAATATTTATTTTATAGCATTCCAGTATGTCTGCAGTCCTTGCCTTGCCACCATTTAAATTAACATAGATTGTGCTAAAATATTCTTAATACATGCTGTTTACAGGAATTAAACTTTTTAATGAAAGGCTAATTTTAAATAACTAAGATTACTGTCATGAGCAACGTAAACTGATTTTCCAGGATAAACTGCCGAAGTTGTTCTTTGGAGGCTGCATTAAAAACCTATATTGTTAGCAAGCTGTGAATGAAAAATAATTACATGTATGCTATGCAGAGGAGAAGTAATCTGGTATTTATTACTCTGTAGGCTGATGAAACTGGGGAGGATAAATGAATGTGTTGAATAAAATATCACTTAGCAGAAAAGTATTCAAAGCAAATCTCTACTTATATTAACCTGCTTGAAGACAAATTATTCTGGGAAGAAATAACTGAAATAACTAGCTAACTAACTAGCTAACTCAAATTTTTCATTATGGAACTCAACATTTCTAAATGTTTTTTGCTGCTTCTTTGCTTCCTCACTTACAATGACAGCTTAGTTTCATATGAAAAATTGTCAAACCAAAATTACCTGTTTCTGTGGATGAAGGGGTTACTTGAAAGTACAAACTCAGCAGATCCCGACTGCTTGACATTCATGAAACTTCATCCTACCTAAATTTTGACACTTAAGTGACCACCTATTACAGGAGCCAGTCTCCTTCTGTCCTGTCCTTGTTTGACAAAAAGCTTGCTTAATGTTGGATTTGCCTTACTCATTCTTCCCTTTGACAATTAAGTGGCAAACAAGCGAATGGGGAAAAGTCAGACTTTAGGTGTTGATTCAGCAGATTGCTAAAGTACATCCCAAAATGCTTTATGAAGTAAGACACGAATACCTTAAGTTATTTAGGACTCTAAATGCCCTTGAAATCCCTGGGAATTGCACAGTCACCTTCCTTTATGGAGTTCTACCTTATGACAGATAGTGCAAAGAGATAAAATACTTTAACATAAGGTTGAATTGCCTTAGAGTTATGTGGCTCCCAAATGTAACAGATCTATAAAGCTCCTTAACATAAATGGCTTAAGAGAGCTGATGAATGAACATCTTCTACATAAAAAATTATGGCTGCAGGTACACCAGGGCAGATGCTGTGTATTGTTGACAGTATTTAGATAACTGAAAAATAAGTCTTTGAACATGCAATTTTTAGAGGCGAAAGCACAGATGTTAAATCATTTGCAGCAAATTAAGCTGGGGGTTGGTTTTGTTTAGTTGGTTTTGGTTCTGGGTTTCTTTTGTAGGCAACATGAATATAATTTTCTAAAAAAGTACAGGGTTTGTTAAATCTACTAATAAATCTTTATCCAAGAGGCTGGAAATCTGTTAATCACAACTTAACAAACTCATTTCATAATTTACTTGGTAATGACACTCAAAAAGCAAAACACAAGTACAAATACCAATTGTAAAATCAGTTTAGAAGTGTGTACTCATGGCACATATATTATATATGGTGATGGCTGGAAACAGCTGGCTTTTATCAGGCACCATATTATTTTTAAGTGTATTTGAGAAATAGATTATTTACTGGTTTCTAGGAACTGGTGAGTCAAAGGAAAAAACTCAAAGTGATAAACAAGAGTAATTAATTTTTTTAGTCGTATATATAAAATTATACATATATATGTGTATATATATATATTATTAATAATAACTAACTCAGATTCCAAGCATTTAAATCAGGCATAAATTTATTAAATATGCAGTAAACCTAAAAATACAATACAAATTTTCTAGAAAACAACATCTTGAAAGTTGATCAAACAGTAAATTAAGTATATCTAAATACTATTGTAACAACACTAGATGTATTATTTATAATATAATTACACTGGCAATATCTTAGTAGAGAAAATATGCAACACCCAGCTGACCGTTCAAAATTTCGGTCAAGCTTTTTCCCCCAAATAAGTATTTTTCTCTTACTGGTTGAAAGGCAGCACTGTAGCCACCTGCAGTAGACTAAAAACAAATCAGTTTTACAATATAAGGTGTCAAGGTGAAATGCACGCCACAGCTTCTTATATCGCCTGTGAATTCTGGACATATTTGTAATGGGAGCAATCATGCTCGGATTTGCCTTCAAGAGGGAAAAATATCCTCTTTATATTTTTATCTCTTGTTTCTCCCACTGGAGAATTTCAGTATCTGCAGAGGCCTAGAATAAGGTAAAAAAGGTGATACTGACTACTGATGGATATTTTCTGTTGATGTTACTCAGTTTTGGGAGTCCAGTTAGCGGAGTGCTCTACACCACTGAAAATAAACTACTCAAGGGATCGTCACAGACCTTTGGTTATTCCTGTGGCAATGCCTCAAAAAAGCCAGACAGGACCGAATTTCCAGTTTGCATTCTGAGATACATGCTGTCCTACCTTACGCTGTGGGTAGGTTACTGTGGTTTTGTTAAAACTATTTAATTGCATCTCCTGATCACTGCTGTTCCTGAAAACACAGCTGCCAACTGTGGGTTTCTTACTGGTCTGTTGGTTTGTAAATAAAATGCATTTATTTAAATTACCTTGGTAGTGCTCTGCTAATTTTAGATTTTTAACTAAAAATCTGATAATCTTAGATTATTAACTCTCTAAACTACAAATACAACACCAGTCCTTTTGATAATATTCTAAAAATCATTTTCTGTCAAGAATTACTGAAAAGTTTGAGGGGGTTTCAGTCCAAATTTGAGGTATAAACCATATCTCCTTGGATGACTTGCATCTTAATACAGTGAAGTGTCCCCACAATCTGAGCTGCCTTTCAATATTGCCTGACAGATGGACCCAAGTATTGAATTACAAAATGCTTTTTATTCTCACAGAAAGATAATGAAATCTAAGCCCAGTGTTTCTCTAAAAGGACATTCTTTAAAGCGTTTCTATTTTTCAGTTTTGTTGAAATAGATAATTAGAAAATAGATAACTATGAAATCTACATTATATGATACGAGCGATTTGGAGGACAATATACAAGCTAACTTGTGACCTGCTATAATCTTTTGGACCAAATGAAAGGAATGCTCTTGACTTATAAACATAAGAATTAATTAAATCATTGTACATACTGTGTAAAAATTTTGAAATAGCTAAAAAGCACCTTTATTTTTTTCTCTAAAATAAAGTGCTTTTGTGCAACCAGGCAGTACAGCTCAAAAAAAAGTATTTCTATTCAGTACAAACATATATTTTGTTCTGCAAGATAGCAGTGAAGTGGAAAAACATGAGGATATTTCTTTCAGTTCAGATATATCTATTTTTACATATATGGATAGAGTTAATCTTTCCTAATTTAGGCCTCCAAAAGTATCAAAGCTTTAGTCCTCAAAAGTATTTTTATTTTCTCAGCAGAAAGATACAGTCATTTCAAGAATAAATTTCATTCCAAGGGGGATAAAATAAATTATTGACTGAAGATTCTTCTCCATTGACTGTAAAATGGGACATTATCAACTTATTCAGAGTTAAACATCTCATTGCTAGATATATAATAATATATAATTATTAATATATAATTACATATATGAGTACATGTGTATGAGTGTATATACTATTAACATATAATTTATTGGAAATTCCTAACAGAAATCTAATTCTTAAAGTAAACAATAATATAAACTTTGAATAGAAAAGAAAATAACAAATGGGTGTGTCACAGATGTGATTTCTTAAGTTCTTTTCCTAATAAACACATTGTCTCAATAGTCTCACATCACAGATCTTTGGATCAAATGCAATCACAAGAGGATAAGTATAAAAGACTTTGAGAAGAGGTCCTGTACTTTATCAAATGACCCATCTACTAAAATGCCCTCTTCTCTTTGTATTAGAAGTCGTATCATGATACACACACTCCAGATAATCAGCTATATTAGATTAATATCACATATCAATGCTGAAAGTTCCCTACTTTACTTCTAGGGAAGATAAAAACATCTGACATGTATTTCCTTTATACCAAACAAAATATTGCTCTGTGTTTCAAGTTGTGGTAACTCTTGATGGTCTGTAAATACGGTTACATAATTATCACTTTATGTTGTAAAGTGTTGCTTGAAATGACAACCATAAAGGGAGTCTGCAAGGAAATTTATAAGGGTAGTCTTACCAGGAAGGTGCTGGGCTGGGACTTTGAGTCTTTGGTTCAGTTCCAGGGTCTCATGTAACCTGAACTGTGTGGTCTTTGGCCACAGCTGTAGAAACGGAGATGATACTTTTCTGTCACCACTGGATTTTGGAACAATAAATGGACTAGTATTTGTGAAACATGGAAATAATGCATTGATGGTGGTGATGCAAAGTAATAAATAGAATGTCAGTTTGTTAGAAAATTATTCAGCTATAATCAAAATAAATATCTACAGGAAAACCAGGAAGCAAGAGTTCAAAATGTTTTGTGTGTGGTCTAAAGAATATAGATAGCATAGATGGAGTTAATTTGGTTTTATATTGTTATCACAGAGTATATAGTTATTATAATCCTTTGTTCTATCTACCACAGAAAAAAGAGTTGCCTTTTTTTTGTATAACAGTGATGTTAATAATCAGGTTTCTTAACTGTCCTAACTATTTTAGCACAGGAATAGAAACTTGGAATCTCTTTAAAGAGCTAAAAGCAAAATACCCTCAAGAGAATTAAAATGTTTCCTCACATTATGCATATTTTATACATAAAAATGCAGGAGATACTTTTTTAAGCTTGTTGTCACAAAAGGGTGAAAGGACTGAACGTTTAAGAGGGCTAAAATATTTTATGCAAAAAGTGTAGCACTGAGCCACTTTTTAGCAAAGATATACTTCTAACATAACGATGCTTGCTATGCATTTCAAATAAAGTTGTCCCTTTCACATGAGAAAGGCCTGAATGACACAGAGAGAAATTACCCCATGTTTCTGTAAAAGAAAAGATATCTGACTTCTCACAAAGAAAATACAGGCAATTTTCTTGTCCATGAGCACCAGAAATGATGAAGCCTATTTCCTACAATTCTGCATCTTGTGGCTGATTGACTTCCATTGTTGGCTGAAGTATTTATAATGTGTCTCTGGCTGTGTCTACATGACTGACATCTGATCTGGCAGCCAGGAGGGCCTCAAAGACTGCAGGCCTGGGTTCATCATCAGCCTCTCTCAGGTCTATGTGCTTTCTTCACACTGTCATCCACACAGATGAAACCTTCTTATGCATCCCAAGGAGCTCCCATGACCAGGGAACCAAAATTCCAGGGTTATATGCCAGTGTGCGTCAGAGATCAACTGAGATGTATCCTAAAGTATGAACCTTCATGAAGAAGGTATTTGTGCATTTCTCAGCTTTTCTATCAGAGAGGCTCTTCCTCCTCACTCCATTTCTTACATTTACGAAACACAGAAATGATACCTTTTTAAAAACCTTTTCAACATTTTTTGTTGAAGCTAGGATTGGATTAAAAATTTACTGAGGACAGCACAAGGATTTTACACGCACACATATACACACACACATACAGCATAACTGTATGTACCCAGTTTCTATATGACACCAGTCTTCAAAGCTGGGTGAAAAAAACAGAATGTCTATCATTGTGATTAAATACTTGCCTCCCTTTTTCTACTATTCCTGAATTTTTGGCGTAAAAAATTTCACATGTAGGTCTAACCAAAAATCTCCATGTTGCTCCATCCAGAAAGCTGGTCATACAGCTGAGCAATACAAAGAAACAGAAAACATTGGAACATGCAAATTCAAGTGTACTACTGATTGAGAAAAGTATGGTTATGTAGTTATCTGCATCAAAGAAAGTTCCTGCAGGAAGTATGGAGTCTAGAGACAGACTTAATTACACTTTTTTTAAAAAATGAACTCAAAAACTCATCTACTGTGAAATTGTTCAGATGAAATTCTTCACTGTCTCATTGATGGATAAAATTGATTTAAGTTTTTGTAACATAGAGACGACAAAAGAAACACTTGATTATGTTTAAATTACAGATGCTTATGATATTGACTGGAGTGGTGGAGTGCATATTGTGGATTTTTACTCAACTTCTCCATTTATCACTTAGATGCAGATTTTTCTATTTACAAGAACAGCTGTGATTTCTAAATCAAATACTCAGTTAAATAGGAGTGAACACTTCTGGGAAAGACAAGTGCTACAGTAATGCAATTCCATGAAAGATGGATACAGTGTTTACAAGCATTTTTTAACGTTGTTGAAACTATGGAAGTCTCAGATGTTTGTCATAGAGACCAACCAATGAGCCAAGAATTTCCTGCTGGTTCATCATTTCTTAGGAGTATTCCTTGTGTTAGGACTTTTATTTATTATTTATTTATTTATTTGTTTAACAATAATTCTTAAGAAGGTAGGCAAAATTATATCAAATGAAAGATGAGCTTTCCTTCCCATTGTATTCTAACTCTAGAAATTATTAATGACAAAACTTGTAAATGCTTATAGACAAAAGGAGATAAAGAGCAAGCTCTCTGAGAAGGTGCACATCTGGAATAACAGATATGAATTCTGTTGATTTGGCTCTAGTCCTGATATTTAAATCCTCTGGTAAACACAGTTAGGTTTTATTACTATCGAAGGTAGGTTTTGAGGAAGTACTTGAGTCTACAACCAGGATTTGGTCCACATAATCTAAAACAGAGTATAAAGTGGAGGAATAACAGCAGAGTTTGAAAGTGGGATGTGAAAAGTGTTCTTCATTCTCCTGATCTAACACACGGTGCCAAATTCTAATTAATTTTAGTAGAAAGTGAGTTAGTGAAATGCCTAACATATTAAACATTGTGCTAAAGTGGCTTAACACTATTTTCAGTTTTAATGTTGTTTCTGCTAGGAGAATAAGAGTTAAAGTCTAAGGCAGGAAAGCTATTTTATTTATGCTCAGAAAACAATTGAAGCCCTTTCCCTACAAAGGAAGAAAGTGAAAATGAAAATTTTTCAATTCCCATGAAAATAAGGACTGGGCACTATATTGTCACAGCCCAGTTCTTACCAGATTTTAGTGGGGCTAACCCTGAGATAAAGACAGGGAATGTGTATGCATAGGTCATGATGGATTAATTTCTCTCAAAGGTCAGTGCAAAAGCTGAGTTAGGGAAAGCATGATAAATTGAAACCTAACTGATGTGATAGAAAGCCCCTATGGTGATACAGTTTGTTGCCAAGAGTAAGAAGAATGTGCTGAGGCCATATATTTTCAGGAAAGTTCTCCACCTAGAATTACAGTCTGTGACTGTCCAGCTTCTTTCGAATTGTTTCCCTAATGAATTCACACATCATGTGTGGTACTAAGACAAACTATAGTTAAGCTGCTATAAATTACAATGCAGTTCATGGGATATGATTTACTTGGCCTTGTTAATGTCTCCCCCACAAAAGTTATAAATGTTTCTGGCTTTCCAAGCAGTTCTGTCTGCAAAAAAATTCCTCTTACTGTTTCTATAATATTCCCCTCAATATTTTCATTTAATCTCACCCACTGATAGGGAGTGGATAGTGTGTGGAAGCTTTTCAAAAGAATGATCTAAGAAAGAGGTGATATTTAGGATCAAATCTGCAATCACAAATGTACATTAAAATTCTATATGTACTCCATTCATGAACACTGTCACACTACATCACCTTTGCAGGCAAACCAAGACACTTAATTCTTAATAGAAGGACCACAAAATGTAACTCAGTACAGAATTTGTATTATACGTAAAGCTTTAAGATACAAGAACCTCGGATTAGACTCAGTGCAGGTTTATATGGATGTTATGCGAGTTTCAAAATCACGCCATTCTTTTCTGTGCTTCAGAATGGAGGGAGAGATTAATCTGTCAGAATAAGATGCCCAAATTTTGATGTATACATGCAAACCAAGTGTCAAAAACCAAGGGAGGTCTACAATTTAATGAAGTAGCCTCAGTTGGGGTATGTTATTTCATCTGAGATATCTTGAGGTAGATTTTTAGACCTTAGGTTGAACTTAAGTAACCTCCAGTCTTCACCTCAAGAAAGTCAAAGAATGGCCCATACATCCTCAGCAAAACCTGCTAGCCTTATGTGGATAGCTTGAAAACTCACAGATTATCTCGGATATTGCTATATTTAAACATCAGCCTTTGACATAGAACAGGAATATGTCAAGAAATAAGTTTAGGGTCTGAATCATCATGTTTTCTGCTCAAATGCCTTACATGTTGCTTATGCTGAGGATGCCTAGTCCAGATCAAGAGGATCAGGTTCCAGAAAATGTTGCAGCTCCTGCTTTTCTTTTTTCATAAAGGTGGACAAATATTACGTGGCTCCTCTTTTATATAATAGCTTAGTAATCAGAGTTATAGGAAAGAGAAAAGGAGAGTCTTCTGCTTCAGCATGGTCTTCAGTACGTAGATAGTTGGGTCTCCTAATTCCTACCACTGTGCCCTGACCTCCAACTGATCATGGTGCCCTCCCCATCCATCCACTTTAGGATATAACACATAATGAAATATTATGATGGCCAAAGAGTTTCAATATTGCCATTAGGAAGCTCATCTGGCACTTATTCCAGATATGGCAATTTATATTGCTAATTATGACAGAGTAAAACACCCTTTCTACCTTTGCCTTTGAAAGAAAATGTCCACAGCTACAGGAAACTGTTGCTGATGTGAATAAGGCACTCTGAAGAGACAGAGGGAGAATAACATCTAAGGTGATATTCATTGACCAAATTTATAGTGCAGGTATCTGCATCAAAGTCAAAGAAGTTTTTGCTGTCAATAGGAAGAAATATATTGGTCTAAGGCATAGTTCATCACCTGATTAAAAAAAAAAAACCTTATATATATATAAATAGATGGTGATAGATAAGTCTTTCCCAGAACAAGATCCAGTCCATCTTACATTAGAAATCTAAGTTAGGAGAATAAATCCGCTCTCTGGAAGTATTAAAGGGAAGCCATTAGACTGAGTGTGCGGGGAATGAAGACTTGTCTTCAACATTCTTAGGCCCCTAAAATCAAGGCACTTAGGCAATATTCTTCTCCCCATTGCTACATCTTAATGGAATCCGTTTAGATGGGAAACGGTGAGATTTTTAAACTGGGACAGCTCAGGACATGTTCATAAGCCTAACTCCAAGTTTCTTAGGAAATTTAGTGAAATAGTAAATAGAGAGTCTTTCTTGTGAGACATGTTTTGGACACGGATTTGGACTTTAGTTTCGGACTCAATTCTTACTAAGGCTTTTATTAGCTGTCACCTTACTCTCTCAATACACTACAGCAGGAGCTTACTGACAACTGCAGGATTCTAGGGGACTGACTGCCTAAAATACGAGATGTTGATTTTAGGTATGATGTCCTTGGCTGGATGTATTTCCAATATAAGGAAAGTGATATGAAAAGTCTCAGTCACTGCAGAAAAAAATATGAGACTATTATATACAAGTGAAAACAGGAGGCTCACATCAAGCACACCTTTAACTATAAATTTTATTATCATATCAAGTAGGGTGTTTTGTCCTCTGAAAATATGAATAAGGGTATCAGCTTCTTCTTCTGGCAGTTACTCGTGAGTTTGATGATAGAACACTGACTTTGTATATATAAGGTCCTTTTGGATGGTTGCTTCAAAGGCTCAGTTGCTTGTAAGAGTACCAAGATTTGCAATAAATTACAGCTGCCATGCCTGTCTGTTCCTATGATGGTGTGCCTTGTATCTGTACACTTGCACAATAAGCTGAGCCACAGGAATTTTCTCTGCCTATTGTATTTTAATAACCTTCATGAACTGGAGCTGCAGCGTAGGTTTGAGGCTGTTTGTTGTCACAGGTTGGCTATTCCTGTAAGACAATACGAGCAACTGATGATCAATTGATATTTACTCAGCTGTGTATTTTGTCACCACCAACCTACTTGCACATTACTAAAACAAGTCTTGACTTTCATAATTGTATTCTGCAAATAGTGCGCCTTGTTTTCCAAAATACCCAACATTGTCTTACAGAAGCGAGGAAACAGTCTATTTCCCCAACTCACAAGTGTAATAAAATACTCCCTTTGATTTTGTATCATGTTTGCAAATTTTTTCTCCAAATAATTCTGCAGTGAGGAGGCTCTTTGTATAAAGGGGACTAGGAATTAGATTCATCCATTTTTCTCTTAATTCTCAGTGTGGAGCACTGACCTGATAAATTAATTTTGCCCAGATGTTGACTGGCAATTCCTTGTGTACCCTTGAAGATATAACCTTTGTGGTGATACAAATGAAAATCACGAGCTTCCAGAACAGCCAGACCTAAACATCTGTCCAAGTAATACAGGAAATTATCAATCTCCTCTTGTTTCTAGTCATTCTGGGTAAATTCCTGAGCAGAATTTTACTTCTAACACCTGGAATGCATTTTTAACATTAGATGTGGCTCTGTTCCAACAGTACAAATACATCATCTTAGAGAAGTTCATGCAGCTAAATGTAACGACTTCTGATGATAAAAATGTATCCACATTTTTATTGGAACCATTTGTGTATACAACATTCAATTCTGTTGATGTTGAGATTAACTATACTGTTATTTAGTGCCTTGGAAATGTTTTCTTTCACACTGTGTAATAACCTTTGTGTTGATTTGGCCCCAATGGAAGATACAGCCCTAAGTGTATACTTGGAAAAAAATAACATCTGTTCCTGTAAAAATAAATTTGAGAAAAGGCAATTAAATAACATAAAACATTTGTGACTATGTTAACTCCATGAGGAATTCCTGATAGGATCAGGACCTTTGCGACATAACATTATGGTGATATATATATAGTCTTTAAACAGGAATTTCATAAAGACTTAGAGTATGAGTCTCAATAAAGAGGAAAAATTTCAAAGGAGCATTCATCTAAACAATTATAATCTTAAAAGACTGTTTAGTTAGAGAAAC
Organism: Machaerirhynchus nigripectus; assembly: GCA_013397975.1. Classification (NCBI taxonomy): domain Eukaryota; kingdom Metazoa; phylum Chordata; class Aves; order Passeriformes; family Dicruridae; genus Machaerirhynchus; species Machaerirhynchus nigripectus. The sequence continues at coordinate 1,641,968 of VZRQ01018917.1, read as the reverse complement.
AAGGTAGAATTGAAATATCGTAGCAAGAAGAAAGATTATTCTTCACCTTCACAGAAATAATAATTTACAAAGAACATCAGATCCTCCTCATAAATGAACTCAGGAGTGGGTGTCTGACTTACTAAGAAACTGATTCATGCCTTTTAAAATATGTAAAAATTTGAAAATACCTCAGCTTCTAAGCTTACTTAATATAATTACAACACCTATGAAGTTGAAATTCATATTAAGAAATGGAATAGGTGAACTTCTTGTCTCATATGGAATTTGCACTGGTATTCGATGGTAAGAGGAGATAAATTTTAGTATGTCATGAAGAACTCTGACCCCATCACTGAACATGAAGTTTATATAAAATGTTGCTTTTTAGAGCTATAGTTCAATCTAATAGTTTCCTTATCCTAATTTAGATTTCAAAAAAACAGATTCTGAAACAGTAGTGCTTTTTACCCATGATCTCAATTTTGCAACATATTACACACATGATTAGCTTCAAGCATATAACCACTCATGATGCATAGAACACACCAATGTGTGTATGTCAGATAAAGACCTGAATGAGTACAGTGGGACAGATTCTTAGTTAAGATCTGGCACAATATGCTTGCACATAAAACATATTGTAGGTATATTTATGTTCATAAATACATGTCCATAGCTAGAATTTTTCCCAGCTAGTTGAATAAAAAAGCATATTATATGGCTATCGAGCATATCTTTCCCATCTTTTCTGTTTAATTCCCTCCTCTTTATGAAGAATGGAAGATTTAGGTGGACCTAAAAAGTAGGAATTTCTAAAATGAGCGTTAGATTTATACTCTTCAAGGAAGTGTTCAAATCATGGGGTAGGAGATGAGATTTTGCTATCTAAGTGTAGGTCAATAGTACCACTTTTAGTGTCTTGGTGTATGGCATGACTTCAGTAGGTCTTGTGTGCTGCCTGAGAATATCTGAGACAAAATACACCACTTCAAACTACTAGATACCTGTGATTACCTGGCTGAAATAAGCTTACTATTACACAAGTACCTACAGTGTGGACATGTAAATTAAAGCAAGACAAATCGTACCCACAGTTATAGAAAATTTAGACAATGAGGAACAATCACCTCAAAATAGTTGTGGGTGATTTCAAGGTAGAGCCACCTGTGTTGCATATGCTTATCCTAGTTAGATGTTTATGTGATGTATAGCATTAATGTCCAGATGGTACAGAAAATAGCATTCAGTGCAAGAATCACTTCTGAAACTGGCAAAATGAAGCTGGGCTCCCATGGCTCAATCAGCAGCAGAAGCTCTTGTTTCTCCTCTCTCTTTCCATGCTCCTGTGTCCTTCCACTTTCTCTTCTGCTTTTGCAGTTTCACCTTTTCCTCCATGCTGAGTATGCGCAGCCACTGTCAGAGTTTGCTCAAAATTACTAATTCAGCTGAAAAAAAATCCAGTTTTGACTTTCCACTTTAGTTTTCATTTGATTTAGAGGGCTAAGAAAATGCACAGAGTCCGAAAAGAGTCAGATACAGTGGCTGAAGTGGAAAAGGAAAAGGAAAAGGAAAAGGAAAAGGAAAAGGAAAAGGAAAAGGAAAAGGAAAAGGAAAAGGAAAAAAAGGAAAAGGAAAAGGAAAAAGAAAAAAGGAAGGGAGCCGAATGGGAGAGAGGGGAACAAAGACTAGAAAAAAAGGAAGGAGCTGGGTTTGAGAAGAAGGAACAGGACTTCCTCTTTTGTCATCAATAACTCATGTACCTAGATCATATGCACATGGAATCAGATCCTTTTTTCAACCTATTTTGTGAAACTTAGTATTCATTGGCAAAGTAGAGGGAGAAATGAGATTTTTTTTACAACTCATTGAGGAAACATTAATTAGTCACTAACTTACAGGAGATGTTATCTAATCTAACAAAGAGGTATCCCTAAGCAAGTAAAATAATGCTTACTTTAATTAAGAAGAATAAGCAAACTGTCTCTTGAATAAGGAGGAAATAAAAGTTTCAGGTAGAAAGATTAAATTTGTATGGACCCTTGGAGGATTTCAAAAGTGAGATTGGTTACCACAATTCAGCAAGAAAATCTAATCTATAGTTAATTCAAAAAGTGTTAGTGCAGAAAGAGGGAATGCCTCGAAGCCATGAATACTGGCAGAAAGTCAGATGGATAAAGGTGAAACAGAGTGCCTTTCATATATGTTTGTAACATTCTGATGTGCTTTAGGGGTTGTGGATGTCTTCATTTACATCTGATATTAATTTTGTTTTAATTAAGAATAATTTTACTGTAAGTACATAACAGCATTTCCAATTCAAGAACCTGAAAAATCTATCAATGATGCTTGTCGGACATATTGCCAAGTAGTTGGAGTATGGGTTACTCAAACAAATAATTTGCAAGTAACTTTATCAAATAGAATTTCCACACAACTCAAAGAGTTCTCAAAGAGAATTGGATAGAAAAAAATCTGGAAGGTCAGAAAAACAGCAATAACTAAGAAAACAGAGTGGCATTAAGGACATGCTGAGTTTAACATTTGAAAGCAAAGGGTCCTATAGCAGTTTTCTTCAGACCTTAGTCTTCTTGCTCAAATTCAGAGAAGAAATGGAACACAGAATTTGGAAACATCGGGATGAAGATTAACATGCAGGAACAAATTGTCATTCAGCTTAGTGCTCTGTGTATTTATTAAACTGCAGTGTAGATGCTGTCCTGACTGCTGAAGAGAGGTCTTCCAATTCTTAGGCAACTGACATCTTGATCTTGCTGTGAAATTGTAATTGTGTAAATTGTACCAAATTTCCAGGAACAGCACTACACCCATTGTGAGGGAAGCCAACAACCTTAAGATCATTACTCTTTTTCATTAACTGCAGCAAGAAGTGTCTGCCAAGGACTTTATTACAAAGATACATGTACCCTTCATGGATTTCAGGATATCTAGCACATCTTTTACTTATTGAAAACATTTTCTGTTGCAAGTATTGAATGATATTCAAGATTTGTTCAGTGGACCAAGACAACGATATCTAAGAATTTCAAGCTGAAAACCAAGGCTGATATTTGCACAATTCTGACACTCAGAAACCTTTCAAAAAAAAGAAATTATTTTCTTCTAGGTATAAAATTTCCAGGCATTCTGGTATTAAAGCTTAGTGGAGCTAAAAATCATCACAAACTCTGTTACCCCTTCCTGAAAATGAAACTCAGCTGCATTTCAGCATAGCTTCTCCAGTGTAGAAGTATATTTGTCTTGCAGGTTTTGAAGAGAAACAAAACTAGAAACAATCAAAACAAAGAAGCATATGTGTTCTCCTCAGAGAGAGGATGAGAGAACACACCTGTGAACAACACATTTGTGACAGGTCTTAGTACCATCACTGAGAATGCTAATGAACACATACTGATGCAAGAAAAAAATAATTAAAAATTAGGAATATATACAGTATGGAAAATAAAAGGTTTTATTATTACTGCTCAATAAATATTTTTTTCAAATCAATGGCCACGTTTAAAGATTAACGTAATGCTGATTAATGGACTTAGAGGAAAATTAGTTCAATATTCAGAAAATTTCTTTCAAGCACTATATGCAGTCCAGATAAATACTTTCAATACTTTCTGACAATTCTGTATCTAACCATTGCTTATAAAATTTATTTCACATATATAAAGAAATTAAAATAATTTCATGGTTTGGGGGTTTTCAGTTTTCTTTTAGGAGAAGCTAACCTCCATGATTAGGATTATAATTTAATTTTGCACAAGGAAGCAGGTCAAAACTAAAACACATGTCCATCTGTTAGGGAAGTAGTGGCATGTTTATTTATACTCCTTTTTATTCTTTAATTTTTTATTTTATTCATTTTCTGATGTATTTTTTCACCAATTGCAGTTTCCATTCTGCACCAAGAGCCAATGTTTTTACAAGTTATGGGTCAGCCCAATATATTAAAAGGACATATAAGTTGTTCTGTTACATCATAGAACTAATTACTTATCTCTTGGTAAAGAAAGGTCTTGGAAAACCTTCTCTCAAGGTTTGACTGAACCTTGTATCAATGGATACCTCCATTCTTCAGGACTCTATTCAGAAGCTAAAATAATGAGCTCACAAACTTCTATAGTTTCACAATCCAGTTAATTATATTTCAAATCAGCTAATGATATTTATCATTTTGTAACATGATTTTTTGGTTGTGGGTTTGATTTTTTCATCATGTTGTGACTCCAGATAAATTTCTAAAGTATACTAACTTTTTTTGGTCTAAAAAAATGAAAGTATATAGTGCTTCTCAAAGGGCTGAAAATAAAAGGAACCACTCTGTGTTCTCGACTTGATCCTTGGACTGTTTATCCTTTTCATTCTAAACAGTCAGTTGATAGAAAGCAGAAATAACTGAAAGCACTAAGAATTTAGTGCAATGCTCTGGGTTTTTTCTAGATGAATTATTTAAATAATATGTTACTAATCCTGTGTTTTCACAGCAGCCTAAACTGATGTAAACACCGGCTGCTGCAGTCCCATCCTCTGCTGCATCTCTCATTCATATGCTCCACCTCCCTTCTTGATCTGGCTCTGGGGTTTGTTGGGCCCTTCATTAACCTGTTTTGTGTTCAGTTACACAAAAACCCCACAATTTGGCTCTCAGAAGGAACCAGTGATAACTGAATTGAGTCCCATAAGAGATGTACCGACTCATACTTGAGATTTTGGTTAGTGCAAAATTACAACAGCTGGCAGCTATTGACACATAGTCTGCATCAGGCTCTTCCTGGTTGCTCTTCTCTCCTCTTGAATTTTTAACTCTATGGGATCTAGTCAGTTTGAAAGGACTCTGTCATTATAGAGACTTACCTGAATCTCCCAAGCTGTGGTAAGAATTTAGCCTAGGAAATGAAATGGTGATTTATACAGCAGGATATAAAACATAGTGTTGATGAGCAGACTAGTTCATTTCATTCAAATGCGATAGCTTGCTGTATCATTGATATTTATTTTACCATTTTTTGTGACACACCATAACCATAAAAGCTCACTGAGCTGCTCATGTCAATGAAATGGCAAAAAAAAGTGCACATCTACAGTTATTTAAAGCATACACACAAACACACCCATACACATGTATTTTTATATATAAATAGCTATATACACATACATTTACATATGTATATACACATAGAGATATACCTTAGTAGACGAGGCTGTCATCTCAATACTCATTGCATCTGAACTGTGCCTGAACTGTGTCTGCAGTTCTTAGTGTTTGAGGACAAAGAAAGTAACTTCTCACAGTGTATTGGGCCTGCCTTTGAAATAATAGCACAGAACTATTGACAAAAGGCTCACCTAACAGCAGAGCTGAGATTAGGTGCTGAGGGTTATTGTCTTCCCCTAGTCTCAAAGCTATGTGAAATGTCAGTTAATTGAAAATGGTAATTGTTCCACACAACAACATCAACTGTTTCATTCCAGGAAATGTGCTGCTCTTAAATTAATAGCCATCGATCCAGAGGTATTTCATGATTCTTCTCCATCGTTTTCTCAAATTATCCAGCTATGAGTCCTTGGGAGAAAACCTATTTCACCATTTTTATTGACCATTCTTTACTGAGTGACCTGGCTTCCTGTTCAGATAGACTAAAATAGGTCTATCCATCTGAATGTTTGTCAGGCACACCGAGACACCTAACGTTCAAAACACCTACTACTTTTTACTATAAATACTCAGATTGAAAACTGTTAAGTAATAGTACAAAGCAGTTACATGGTTATTACTGATTAATGCAATGAAGTATGCTCTTATGCTGGGAAATTGCTTTTGTGATGCTAAAAATAGTTCCTTTCAACAGTGCATTTCAGTAAAACTTGAATTCCAGTTTGATTTCTTATAAAGGAAAGCAGGTTATTCGGGTTTCTTTGTTTGCTGAAGGAATATATTATTTTTACAACCTATTTGAATAACAAGTAACAATATGTCTTCGTTATTGCACAGAGAACAATTGCGAATGCCGTTGCATTACTTAGCTGTTCCTTTGAAAGCTTAATAGAGAAATTAAGTAGTGCAAAGGTGTTCTTCCTTTGAGGAGACAGTTTACCTTCCTTATGTAGTCATGAATAAAAAAAGAAATCAAATAATACCATTTAGATAAACAATTGAAAACATTTATAGACATACAACTCATAATGCTTTCTGTGTTTGCAATTTGGTAAATTATTGTCTAGTAAATTTAAAATTTAATTTCAAAATAAGTTGTAAATACTATCAATTAATTTTTGGTGGTACTGAATAACAAGAGTCATATTTTTTCAAAGCTTTCGTTTTCATTTTAACTTGGAACAGTTTCACTTTCATTGATACAGTCATGAACTGTTGTCTATTTATTCAAAATGTTTAGATTCCAAAGTGAAATTTACATATAAATAATGATGGAAAAAGTGTACAGAAATATAAAGTTTTTTTTAAAAAGTATATTAATATCAGTTGTGCAGTGGCCTAGAAAATGCCTCCTTTAATCTCAGAAGAAAATACTCTACTTTTCTCTCTTCAAGGGCTTTTTCTTACAGGGGGATGCAATTTAATGTAAATTGAAACAGTTGCCAGCAGGAAAGAAAAAGCAGTCTTGTGTAATATAAGATACTTTTCTATTGTTTCAAAAATAATAAGCTGGTTGCAAAGAGTTTCTCTGTCTGATCTTAAGTCGCTGTATTTTTGTCTTCTTTTATTTATTAATAGACAGTTTTATATTAGAAATGGAAAAGGGAAATCAGATTAAAGTTTCTAGGATAGCTACAGTATAAAATCGGTTGAAATTAGATTTCCATATAACATACATAATGAATTCAGGTGTAATATACCAGTTTTAATGCTCGATCTGGTTTATAGTTAATAGAATCAAAAGGTATGTGCACCAGGGAATATTTTAAGGAGAATTTACAGCAGCTCAGAGGGAGTGGAAAAGATCCCTAGGCAAATGGTGCTAGGTAAATGAAAGTGAAAACGACTTTTGTGAAGAAGCACAAAGGAGTCAAATGACATAATTACAAAAGGTAAGCATGCTTTTGCATCATTTATGCTTGTGACAATGAACACATGCACAGTTCATCCCATTTCTTGACATTTTGTACATACTTTCTCTTTCAGTGAATTTTAGCTGCATAGTTGGAAAGTAAGTGTGAATCAGAAATAACAGAATAAATGATTTGGTGGTTATGCAAAGGGTAGTTTTGGTCATGGAGGCAAAAGTTCCTCTTCAATATCAATTTTTTTTTTCCAGATCTTCTGTCAGCAATTTGTCTCCCTGCTCTATTTTATACTGTTTCAAAATCTAAGCTTCACCATTGTTTCATTCATTTTCTGGTTAAAAAAAGAAAAGGAACAAGGGTCATTTAAAATTATTGAAACTTCAGCATCCTCCCTCCTGTGCCACTCTAAGTTCACATTATTCCAAAAGTTTACCTGTTTTTTGAAAGCTTTTTGAGATTTGAACCACTTGAGCAAATTTGTACACCATTGATACCCAATTTAAAAATATCTGAAAATATTTGAATATATAAGTATAGCTCTAAGTGTGTTGCTGTCATTAACAAGCCTTGAAGATCACAGCCATTTCCAGCCTTTGGAGCTTTATCTCTTTAAAGCTTATATTATCAGCTAAAGGCTGTCTTTCTCAAAGTGATTTCACATTAAAATATCATAAAAATAACATTAATTATAGAGATGAGGATTACAGATGTAGATAACAGCTGAACATTGAAAGTGCTAAGCAAATCTGCAAGATAGCAGTAATGACTTAATTAAAACAAAATGCATCTGTATCTGAGCACAGCAATAAAGGAAAAAGAGGCAATCCACACTAACAAAAACACGAGTGATTCAGCTGAAGTATGTAAGAGTAATGTGTAATAGATTGGCTCAGCTAAGTCTAATTTATGCCAGCCTTAAACATTAGCATTCTAATGGCTGCCAGAAATTTAGAATATGTTATCTTTTGAGTGCCAGGTAGTTTAGAGGGTAACTACCAATTACCCATAAACTGAGTCATATCAGAAATGACTTAATGTTTTATTTCCTCCCATGGCCAAGCTGGCTCTGATACCTTTGCAACAGACTTGGTTAACTCTGCTTCCTGATTTAAAGGGAAGCTGTCCTTTCCCACTTACCAAATGGACTGAAATGACCTCAACAGGGAAAAAAAGTTGTTGCCAAGAAGCAGAGTTACATTGAGGTCTGTGCACACCAGGTGATATTCTGTCTGGTTCATATGGCCCACACTTGGCCCATGGAAAGCTTATTTATTAAAACCAGACCAGTCCAGGTCTGGTTTTAAGAAACTCTTATATGTCTTATTCTGCACATTCTGAAAATTCAAGCATTTGTAATCTCTATGTTATAAAATCAGTGTTTTAAAAATACGTTAAATTCTTGTAACAAAGCATAAAGGGATCCATATTTTCACTCCCTGGTGTGGAGGGAATAAAAACCAGATTCTTCTTGCATTAACTTTTTCTGCATAGTCTTTAGATGGAAAAAGGCCACAAGACAATTCTCACTGGAAATACAACCAGCAATACTTGAAGTTGTTATAATAATCATAACTATCATTTACCACTTCTGCCACTCTGCTTCCGTCACAAACTGTGAGACCTGACTCAAGAAAGTGCCTAATACAAACTCGACCTTTTTTTCATAAATCGCATAACAGTTGCTTTCTTTTAACCATGCATTATCCTCCTGTTAATGCCAAAGAGAAGGAGCAGTAGCTGGACTGAATCATGGCAGCAGGAGGCTTCGGCTGCATTTGCCCACACTCTATGCTGTCTGTAAGCAAACTGAGTGTCTATTTTATGTCTCGTATTGACGCTGGTCAAGTAGAATGGCTATACTGTGGGAACACCCAAAATGGCTGATTCTGCATGGGTATGCATTGTTTTCATACAATCATTAAAACAGTCACTTAAAATCATAGACATTAAGTGGAATTTACATCACTTTGATGGTGCTCTATAGATGCTTAATGGTAAGAGACTAGAAAAGGGAGCTTTAATTTGCATGTAGTGTACACATTACATTTCTCCACGAAATGGAGACTTACATTGAATATTAGTATTAATATAGAAATCTGTACTGACCAAGGGGTATTTTTAAGTGAAAAGACTACACGCTGTATCCAACTCAAATATTTTCACTATAATGATACTAATACTTTTCCTTCCCTGAAATATTTCTCTTCACTGGAGAAAAAAATTAATATCCTTTGCTTATATATGTGTCTGCCTATTCAGGTCCTCATATTATGTTCTGAAACTATTAAAAATTATTTTAATGTGGGAAATATTTAATTACCTTTGCAAAAGATAATGCAATTTCCTTCCCCTGCTGTAAAAAACTTGACTATTTTATTTGAACGGTCCTCTGAAAAATGTCAGTTTAAAATTACAGAAAATATTTTCCTATAAATGAGGAGTTACTTTCTCTTAACAAAATAAAAATTACAAGGAAGAAAAAGAACTTTTAGTACATTAATTTTCATAAAGTTTGATCTTGCAATCATTATCTAGACTCACATACACAGTTACTTTTAAATTCAGAGAGAAGCTCTGTGTGACTAGGTGTATATAAAGGAAGTTTAGATCACTAGCTAGTGAAAATGGTGCAGATGCTGCCTAGATAGCTAGGTCTGCATTTAGATAAATAAAAGAGCAAATTTTAAAGAAATATGAAAACCAAAGATACTATTTTGACTGCTGTCTGTAGATGGATGAGAAGGAAACCAGATATGTTCAACATCTGCCAAAAATAATGAGAATTAATTGTAGCACCCATTTATTCTGAGAGAGACTGAATATGCAAAATATGCAGCATTACCACTGTTACTGAGAGCTCCCTCTCTAGAAGACACCTACCCTTAAGCAAACTAGTTTTCCATCAGTCTTTCCTCTTCAGCACAATTACTTTGCTAGAGTATCTGAACTGCATGGTCTTTTTCATACTAAGTAGAAAGGTCCGATTTTCTTACTTTTTTATATTGAGAGAGTCATCTTATTGAGAGAATGAGGGTTTTGGTGCAGTATACTCTGATAGAATATCAATTAAGTCCCATTCAATGGCTACTTCAGAGCTACTTCATTTTCAAAATATCACTGAAGCATAAGTTAATTAAATTACATAAATTTCAGTCAGTGATAGAAGAAGTAATATTTGATATAAATAGCTGTAATTTTTTACTGAAATTCCTATTAGGAAAAAAAATGTATGATGATATATCACCAATGTAATTTACAGTCTTTTTATGAGTCATGGGGGAAGACATATCAAAAGTTAGCTGTTGCTGGGCAGGTAAGCAGGATCATTGTTGTTTTTTCTTTCCATGCCTGTAGGGCAGAACTCAGTCAGATGGTAAAATTTAATGAGGTACAGTCTGATATTAATTGTGCATATACTCGTGGGTCAAAGTAAAGAGTTTTTCAGAGGTGGCAGCTTGCCGCAGGTGTTTAATGTCACATGATTCATAGTAAATGACTTGAAGCTTCCAAGTATCTACAACTAAAAATAATTCTGTTCTCAGCAAGTGCCCTCCAGAGCAGAGTGGCTATCTGTCAGCACAAGATAGTGGGTAGCAATTGACTCCAGTTAGCACCACCTATGAGCCATTTCTCAAGGATAAAAAAGTGATAATGGCCAGCTTTGTCATTAGAAACTATGTTCTTAGCACTGGCTTAATTTTTAATATTTTCCCTTACCAGCAATATAAAAAAATAGCTTCCATCTTTATCATGTGCAATGTAAAACTGCAAAAGCCCCCATACACCAGACTTTAAACACAGCAGCAACTTTTTAGAGTTTCTTTGGATGTGTTTTCAAAGATAGAAGCTCTCTTCTTTTTCCCATTTATTCCCTTAATTGAAACTGGAAGGCTTTTCTTGGGCTTCCATGCAAATCATACCCAAAGAAGATGATGGGGTAGGGGACACTGGAGATTTTGCATCACTGATAGTGCTAAGCACATTTGGAAATTCAGTCTTTTGAAATTTTACAGTTGACCTAAAACCTTCATGACAACTGTCATGCTTCCAAAATTTCTAGTTCAACTTCTTGCTTCCAGTTCTACTTAGAATTGATAAAAACAGTAACACAAAGCTGAAAAAAAACTAGAAAGAGGTCTAGTACTTTGAAATATATCAAGTGTTCTTTATTTTTTTAACAGGAACCATAAAACATATTCTGACTTCACGTGATCTATCTTGATCAGCCTAGCATGGAACCTGGAATAATTTACTGTAAAAGATCCCAATTTCTAACTTATCATTTTAAATTTAAAAGAAACTTACAGGCATGAACTAATTTTGAAATCATAACTTTATATTCAGAAACAACATTACTTAGTTTAAAATCACGTCAAGTGCTAGCTGGGTTCTCAGTGTGAAAACTTCTAAAACACATTAATGGTTTACTAGATTTCAGCAATGTGTCTCTCTAAGGCGGACAAGGTCACCTTGTTGCTCAAACCAGCTCTTGCCTCTGTCATCCCAACACTGGCAAGGGGAAATACAGTAGATCTGCAGCATCTTTGGCACTCAGTGTCTGCAAAAGCGTCACAAGCCGGTCAAGGGATGTGATTGTCCTGCTCTACTCCAGGCTGGTGCGCCCTCACCTTGTGTCCTGTGTGCAGTTTTGAGCACCACGATATAAGAAAGATATAAATCTATTAGAGAGCATCCAAAGGAGGGCAACAAAGATGGTGAAAGGCCTTGAGGGGAAGCCATATGAGGAGCAGCTGAGGTCACTTGGTCTGTTCAGCCTGGAGGAGACTGAGGACAGACCTCATTGCCGTCTGCAACTTCCTCATGAGGGGAAGAGGAGGGGCAGACACTGATCTTTTCTCTCTGGTGACCAGTGCCAGGACCTGAGGGAATGGTCTGAAGTTGTGGCAGGGGGGGTTTAGGTTGGATATCAGGAAAAGGTTCTTTCACCCAGAGTGTGGTTGGGCACTGGAACAGGCTCCCTGGGGAAATGGTCACAGCACCAGCCTGACAGAGTCCAAGAAGCATTTACACAATGCTGTCAGGCACGTGGTGTGATTCTTGGGGCTGTCCTGTGCAGGGACAGGAGCTGGACTTTGATGATTCTTGTTTTTCCCTCCCAGCTCAGGATATTCTATGATTCTATGACAGTACGATAAACCTCTACAGCAAAACTGCCTGTCACATTTGCAGTGAGTTAACGTGTCAGTGTCTCTGAATAGCATAAGGTTCCTTCTCCAGCTCTGCACCACATCCTTCCACTAGAGGTTATTTGTAACCTGCTTGCTTTGTTTCCAGTGGAAACCTAGGCACCAGACATCCTCTGACATCTAGAAATCTGGCAGATCTCTTCCCAAAGATCAGTGCATAAAGCTGACATTCTTTTAAGACAGGGAAGGTACTGAGAGACTAAATTGAGGGTCTCAAATTTAGGTGTGAGAAGCTGAATGCCTCTGCAGGTGTTCAGTCACAAGATTTGCAAATGTAGTCTCCAGTCAATGGGAAAGGAAAAAGACACCACCAGAAGATGTTTGGAAGCCTAGTTAAAATGCCCTGAATTGTTCTGACTCTCCTGAGGAATGTTTTAGCAGTTAGTGTAGTAAGAATAAAAAGAAAGATTATTGAACAGGAAGGTTCCTACCTCTGTCTGGGAAGGAAAAATTTAAGGTGAATATTGTACCACAAAGCTCTTTCAAGCAGAGCAAACTGATTCATGTTTTCCTTTTAATGTGAAGGCATGAACTGCTGTTACTCCTTGTACAGCACATGTAATTTAGGAAAGTTTCCTCTTTCAGCTGCCTCAATAGCTAATTGGAAGTGATAAACCACTCCAGAGATTTTAGGTCTACTAAATTATTCCCTGGAGAGGTGACTGGCTAGAGAGGAAAACCTTGGTAATTAAGATTGTGAATTAGACTCTTCAGTTAAGAAGATTGAACACAACCTAAGGAGATTTAAAGAAAAAAAAAGATAAAACATTACAGCTAAGAAAAGGTAATAATGCTTTATATGAAAATATACACATCAATTGGATTCTCTTTCACCCTAATGGAAAAAAAATCCTAATACAAGCATAATGCATATATTTTAGAGATCCTTCAATCTGCCAAAACTTTTGAAATTATACTGTATGCTCACCTAAATTTTCGTCTAATTTGTAAAACACTTTTACTGGATATTCCAGTCATTCTTTACTGTGACTGTGAAGAGGGCCACACAGACCATGAAATCTATTGCAAAAGGGTTATAATCTGAGGAAAAGCGGAAAGGTAAATAAATTCTTCTTAGTCTTTACTAGTGAAGTTGATGACATAAAACATGTTACTTACAGATTTTGACAAATTTTATATATGCAAATACACACACACACACATAAATTTAAGAAAGGGTCTTTTTCAATTTGAAACCAAATATGACCTTTAAAAAAAAAAAGAGGGGAGGTGGGAGAAATGATTAATGGTCTTAATGAATATGTAGAACAGGCGAGCTGGAAAGGTTACAAGTTAAATCATTTTCTGCCTGTAAATGCAAATAGTTTTTCACACAGTTGGTTATGCAACACTGATGCAGGAATATTTTGCAAATATTTTCACAAATCCTATTCAAAAGCCACAAAATGCCAACACATACTGTTGGTCAGTAAACAGACTGGAAGACACAGAGGGCAGTGTGCAATTATAAGCCAAGGAAAGAGTCAGAAGGCTGCTATTGGAGTGAGAGGAGGCAGAACAGAGCCAAGGAACTGCAAAAAAAATTATATACTAACATTAGGGATCTGTGGATAAAAATCTTGACAAAGTCTTCTTTCACAGCTTCTGGGTGCTAAATTTTTCTGCTAGTCTGTTGCTGTTGGAGAACTTGCTCCCTGTAAACTCTTGGAAGTTGTGTGAAGGTAAAAGCCTTCTTTATTCAATGCAACACTTTAAGTACTTTTTGATAAGAGCAATTTAGTGAAATGAACTAATGTATTTTGACTGGATCTTTTTTTTGTTCTAATACTGTTTGTAGTGTTTATAGACAGGCTTTGCAGATGTGCTTGTAATCTAATATCAAAAGAGAAGCAAAAAGTTGTATAGACCAGATGTACCATAGAAATGCACAAAAAGTTGTTGCTACATCAGAATTTTGAGAGGTATATGACAATCTCAGAAATATTCTGAAGAAAGGAAGCAGAAAATAGTCTTTTAAGGCACATTGTAGACTCTGTGATCTTCTTGTAGTCTTCTTTACACACAAAGTATGGCAAAGGTTTAAAGACAGTTTTGTAGATTGTCTTTAAGAACACACATATTTAAATAATGTAATTTGGAAGATACTGACTATGCAACTTTCTCCACTCTAAATTATCTAGATCTTCCATTAATATACGGATTCTTTTAATAATGAGTTCACTCTGCTTGTATACTTCTAGCTATAAGTGTAGTTCAGTGTACCTGAATTTAGCAGTTGGGTGAGAAAGCAGATCTTTCCAGAATATAAAGCACAGTCTGAGTGCTGTGTTTAACCTGACCATGAATTTTCTCCGAAGTCTTCCAGGCAGTTTTTCTTTGTAAAATGTGGTTCTACAGTCACATACTCTACTATTTACAAAGAGTTGGAAAAACAAATGTAAGACTTCTCTGGGTGCAGCAAAATCAGCTGGCAAAGAGATATTACCTGGGAACAGGTGTCAACTGGTAGGAAAAGACAAGACAGAAAACAGAAGGCATTCGAATCTAAATGTCTAACTGCAGATGTTTGTAACAGATGTATTCATGACTTGGATCATGTGTGATACATCCTTACCAAGCACACTTCTCTAAGTGCTCCGACTGCTATTTCATCTTCATACCTTTGCCTAAAACAACCAGGCTAGTCTGACTAATAAACCCAATAAAATTTGAGTAGAAAACTTGCATATGCAATTTATTTCCCTGGTTTCTTAAAATTTGTGTTCCATTTCCCTAGTGGTGGATTTTTCCACATGACCAAAGTAACGTGAATTCTTCATTGGATTCAGATTTCCCTGCATATAAAAGGGGCAAATAAATATTCAGAGGAAATTTATGATGTTATGAAACTCTTTTCTAAGCATCAAAATGAGAGAACTGTAAACTGTAAATCCATTATAATTAATTTAAGCAATTTTCTAATTAGCTAACAGAAGTGGAACAGATTCAAGTTGATGTGAGATATTTATTTAATAGAACAAGTTCTTAATGTTTTAAAAATTCTTTAGCCACTGCAGATGTTGTAACTCACTGTAAGATGTTCTTCCTGTCCTTAAGCATCCAGAGGTCTGGTTGCAATGCATATGCAAAGGCTCCAAGAAGAAGATGAATCTATGATGATTCTCTGTTATGATGACAAGTAGAAATATTATACTTCTCACTAAAGTGAGCTTATACATGTTTTTACAGTTTGTGAAGGATTTATTATGCTTGGCTGAGCTTACATGGATAAAGTAGGAATCAGTCTGAATTTTACCTGAAACCTGAACCGAATTTTATGCTTTTCTTTCTTAGATTAACTCAGAGTAGATTTTCTACTCTGTACATATAATTAAAAATCTTTAACATATGCTTATGACTCTATAAATGCTTTGAATCTATAATATTTTTGTGGTCTATACTGATTTTGGAATCTATGTGTTTGGAATCTATGCATTGGAATCTGTGCTTTCTATCATTACATGTTTTAAATTGCTATTCAGCAGATTTGCTGGTTGAGATCTGGTGGTTCAAGTTTGCTGATATCATAGTTAAAAGAAATACTGTATAAGCCCTCATAGGTGTATCAGGGTGCTAATAGGAAATGCCAGAATATATGTCTTTCAACTCTGGATCTGTATATCAGTCTCTGTCCGGGGGCTCAAGTAACCGAAAATCCCTTGAATGCCAGCAGATTTCGCCTGTGTTTTGCATTTTACTGAACAGATGGGGAGCAAACTCCCTGTACTTCCTTCCTGGAAGAGGCATAGAGGAAGAATCTAATAATAATCATATAAATGTATGGCATTTCTGCTTGAAACATTTCTGAGAAAGCACTATACACAAGCAAATAAACTGGTATAACTGACTGCAAACGGTAATTTAAAGTTATGAATACATTATTAAGTAGACTTGTCTTCCCTTCTAAAACTGAATAAGGAGGTCACTGAATTAGTTTTCTTTAATGAAGTCTGTGACAGGTATTTCCGACAGAGAAACAGTAATATCATCAAAACCAAAAATTAATATTTAAGACTTTAGCTTGAATCACAGTCTTTTTTTCTTTTTTTGTCTTTTCTTTTTTAAAGTAGGGATCTGTTTCTTGTATGTTGTTTTTAAGCAATTGGCAGAAAGATTAGTCTCTGAAGCTATAGGACCCACTACCATTTGCACCTGGTTTTTAGCAGGGAAACTTTAAGGTAGGCATTTCACACTTCAGTGAATCGTGTATGTTTTTCATTTGGATTTTTTCAGCGTCTTACAGAGTTCTTGTTTCCTCCACCATTCCTAGAAAGTCAAGTTCAGGGGCCTCCAGGAAATACACCTTCCCTGCTGCCCTGATTGATTAGGAATTAAACAACATCATCATTGTAAGAAATTCTTTACTAGGAAGAAACTCTTTACTGTGAGGGTGGAGAGAACAGATTGCCCAGAGAGGCTGTGGGTGCCCCATACATTGGAGTATTCAAGACTGAGTTGGATAGGGCTTTGAAAAACCTGGCCTAGTCGATGGTGCCCTGCCTCATGGCAGGGGAGTTGGAATGGACTGCCCAGGGAGGTGGTGGCGTCACCATCCCTGGACGTGTTTAAGGAAAACTGGATGTGGCACTCAGTGTCATGGTCTAGTTGACAAGGTGGTGTTCGGTCACAGGTTTGATGCGATGACCTCAAGGGTCTTTTGCAACCTAACTCCGTGATTCTGTGCACTAGGTGGTCATTAAGGTCCCTTCCAACACAAGCCATTCTATGACTCTATGATCATTAAGATCTTACATCAAGATGCTACCATGCAAGTAAAGGCAAGGACCGTGCCCACTGTGCCCTTCCAGAATCCCTCAGAAATTCTGCAGCCCATGTTACATCTTTCACAGAGTGTTTTTGAACACTGTGCTTGTGCTTTGCATCACTTTTAATGTAAACAGAATATGCTCTGAATTTCTTCTCTGCCAGTTGCAGCCTGAACACTGTGCCAGTTTTGTTGTTCACCTTGTGTCAAGACTTAGCTAATGGGTCAGAAACTACAACCAGCTTTACTTTCAGCTGATCATCCAGAGTGGTATTTGGTTAGAATTATTTTTAGGCAAATAATATTTTTTAATTAATTTTAAGCTTATTTTCTTAGGATTGCCTTAGTGTACTTCATTAGAACATGTGCTTACTTCAGAGATCCTTTTTGTACCTTTAAATCTCATATTGAAAATATGCAGCCCTTTTTAGAATCATGAACAACAGAGGAAATGGCTTGTTTCAGGACTAAGCTCATGGATGAATAGATTAATGCTGAGCAAGCAGGGCTAAGCATTTCAATACTTTTAATCAACTGGAACCTCATAACCTTTTTTGAAGATGCAAGGCTTGTTTCAGAGTTCTGATTTATTTGTTATTTTTGTTCCTTGATTTGAACATACCACTTACCTATGTTCAGCTTTTTGTATGTGTTTGTTCCTACTGACTTTGAGAATTCCATATCTGGGACATGTTCTCCCACATTAAAGGCTGTATGAAATTGTAATAAAAGAGTAAATGTGCTTAATGCATATATCATACATTACATACTTTTATGTAGACTTATTTATTTTGTATCCCATGACTAGGAGGCATAGAGCTTCATGATCAGTTCTGTAACAAACAGAACTAACTGGATATTTTATGAGACAGCTTTCAGCAGAAAATCTATTTGCTGAGCCCAAAATTATTTCATTCCTGCATCTTATTACCATATTTATTTCTATGAATTTTATAATAATCTTCTAAAGTCAATCTTGGTTACATTCTTGCTTAGCTACCCTAGATCAGAGACTCAAAACCTTTTTTTTAGTCTTGGGTGATGTCTGGTTGCTACAAGTTTCTGGTTTGTGCAATCCCAAAATTTTGGATCTGTGACCAGATCTAGGCAGACCAGCTAGCAAAATAATTTTGAATAAGTATGACAAATGAACTGCTTATAAGATGCCGGAAGTAAAGATGTCTAATACAGCCAGGAATACCTGAGTATTTTTTGTCATGACATGGGAACTTAAAGTACTTGACAGACTTAACCTTGGCTCTGGGTTCTGTCACAGAGAGCTTGAACATCAAGAAATTTCTCTAATTTTCATTACATTATGGCAGGTGTTTTGTATGCTCCCTGTAAGAATATATATTTACACAGTAAGGAAACTGGACATGAATTATATGGAAAATGCATTAGTCAAGTAAACTCTAATGCCCTGATCAGTGTTGTACTTGAGTACAGCCATGTAGGTATGATTATAACCAGCAATCACTGAAACGATAGAAGGAAAGTACCACGAACTTTGTTTTGACCTAAAAGTTCTGTATATAATTCAATTCTTGCAGTGAAGAAGCAGAATGCCTTCACTAAATTGAGAAAGATTAGAGGATGGACAGCTCTTCGTAAAAACAGATTTGCAGGGCAGTATCAAACATCTTCATGTTATCAGGATTGCCTTGAAAATGGAGAAGAACAAATTGCAGTCTGTGAATTTGAAATTGCCTTCCTAATGTTACTTTTCAAACATACCTGTTTATCTCTGGACTGTAGGAATTAACATCACACTACTTAATAGCAAAGGCTGACCTGTTGATTTATTTGAGTGATTAAGGCCACTGTTACTAAGGCTTTTGCCATAAAGGAGGAGATGGAAGAGTAGAATAAAGACTTGCTATCCTCAAAATAACCCTTTGTTATGTTACTCATAACAAAGTAATCTTAAAGGTACTATGGTCATTTCCATAATAGCTTTTGTGGTCAAAGTTTAAAGGAAAAAATTGTCTTTCCAGGGTTGGCAATCCATTAGGAATTCATTACTTGTTCACTTCTCTAATTTTGACTGCCACATTTTCTAATTTGTTTTCTCTAGGGTGGTTTACTTAGAAGAACTTTTGATGTAGGAAGAAGTGAAAATTTGGTCTTATACATGTGGCCTCAACAAAAATCCCTAATTATGTCTGATCAGGAAAAATACTTTTGATGGAGTAATAAGAAAATGAAGCCCGGGGGTTTAAGTATAACAAAATAGTGTACAAACATGTAGCATTTAGCAACCTGGAGTAGCATCCATGAAACCTTTGAGAAATACGTTTCTCAAATCCTTGCCCAATCAGACTCATTGTAACTAGGTAACTCTGGCACCTCATGACATGTCAGCGCAAAGAGGCAGAGGCGTGACCCATGGTCTCCCCCCACACTATGAGGAGACTGGATGTAAGATAGATCCAGTCCAAAAAAAGGTATATACATTATGCCAAGCCTATGCCTGCATATAGATCCATCAGACTGGCCTTAATAGGTCACTGCTGTGGCTATCACCTGCAAGAGTGCAGCTACAAGCCATTTGCAGACTGAAAATAGCTTGTCTTCCACCAGCTTGGTCTGCTGTCGTGTTAACTCAGCTTGACTCATACTGATGTACTTCAGATAACCCTTTTAGATACGGACAGATGGTTCTCTACATCCACTGTGTGGCCACAGAAGAAGGGTCAAAAGGTCGAGTCCCATGCCTTCTTTGACCCAAATCTGCAAATCCTGCCTCTCCACCCAGAATACAGGCTGGGATGGATGCACACTTCAGGTTGAAGCTGGGCCATATTCCACAACCAATAAGAACACGAAAGCCTGGACCAGTGAGGAAAATAAAAAAAGAAAAAAGAAAAATAAACCATAAATATTTCACTGGAGACAGGCCTTGGGGGCATACCAGGAATAAGAAATCGTTCAGTGTTGTGACTGTTTCTTTTAATCCATTTATGAATATTATCTCATGACTCTTTTGTGCAAACAGTGTAAGTTATTGGACACAGTAGGAATTGAGGCACCTGAAAAAACTCAAACAAAATGTAGTTGAAGGCACCTGGATCACATTTTTAGTGTTAAATTTCGCCTAAGTTGCACTTCATGATTATAACACAATATTGAATATAGCTCTAAAATTCTCCTGAATAATATTGGGCTCAGAAATTATTTTAAAGTTATTTATGACTTCTGAGTACTATTCCCTTTTGCTTTCCTCCCTAAACCACCTATGCTTCTTAATTAGGACTCTTCTTTCTAGAAATTACAAACTCAATTTGGTTTGGCCTAGGATTTTGATTTTTAAGGGAAAAGGTAATGTCCAAAGTTATTACTCAGTAATATATACAGAAGTGGTAATTTGATGCTAATGACTATTTTTTGATAAAAATTCTTGCCATTCCTTGAAAGTTACTATACTGCTTTTGGTACATATAATTTAAAGGCCTCTAGTCTCCAAAGATTTGTTGTCATGATTAATTTTAAACATCTGCTTAGGTCATTGGTTTTTATGAGGTTACTTGTGCTCAAAGTTAAGCATGTGAATATTTTATGTAAGAACAAGACCGTGACTTGCTACAGCCTAACAGGGTTAAATAAAAAAAAAAATTAAAAAAAATTTTAAAAAGTTTAAAATAGAACAGTTGCAAGAGCTACATTATAAGAGCCCCAGTAAAACATGTTACTGCAGTATTTGAAATACTTTAAAATAATATTACTTTTTTAGAAGTGCAAAAGCCATATTTTTCACTATTTAAAAAATCAAGTAAGAAATTAAAATGTAAGTATAAATATGCTAAGGTAATGAGTACAAAGAAATGGGGTTAGTCTAGGAACTCAAGAATTTGTCCAACATTCTTTTGGGTCAAAATAGGGTTTGTTGTTATACATACATAAATGCACCCATACATATGCCTGTCATAAAAGTGACCATTTTGTTTACTTTTATTGCTTTTTTTTTTTATTATTAGACTTATTGTGGGTTAAGTCCCATAGTCAGCTAAGCCCTGCACAGCCACTCACTGCCCCACAGTGGGATGGAGGAGAGGATCAGAAGGGTAAAAGTAAAGGGGCTCATGGGTTGAGGCAAAGACAGTTCAGTAGGTAAAGCAAAAGCTGCACACACCAGAAAGCTGAAAAGAGGGCAGGTTTAGATAGCAGGAAGAAATTCTTTACCGTGAGGGTGGTGAGGCCCTGGAACCGTCTGCCCAGAGAGGCTGTGGAGTGTCCCTCACTGGAGATATTCAAAACTTACATGGGTGCAGATCTTTGCCGTGTGCTCTAGGACGACCCTGCTTGAGCAGGGAATTTGGGCCAAACTACCCCACTGTGGTTCCTTCCAGCCATACCCATTCCATGATTCTGTGAAACGAACAATTCCATGTCCGCCAGAAAAGATTCCATGGACTTTTTAGAAATGTCTTAGGCACAAGCAGAAGGACCTGTCTGGGAGAGTTTCTGTGATTGCCAACAGTGTCACCAGGGTGTCTATCAATGCATCTATCCACAAAAACAGTGCCTATCAATTGGTCTAGGTGCTAGTCTAGCAAGAGCTTCCTAGAGTAAGGACATGATGGCAGGGCTGTCTGAAATTCCCGCCTGAAGAGGTTCTGTGATAATTTGTTGAATGCACTCTTTGAAACCAGATAGCAGCTCAGTCAGCCACCTTGTCTCACATCCGTTCCTTGCCTCATCTTTGCTCACAATAGATGTGAAGTTCTGGACCACTCCAGGGACAGATGACTGAATGTGCTGGTTATGTGCACAGGCACAGCCCTGATATACTGGTAGTCCACAAATGTAACTGAACTTTCTTTTCATACAGCAATTATTACTTCCATTCTAGAAATTTTGCTAGAGGGTCAGCCTGTTTACAAATAGCACTTTCTTTTCAAAGAGGCTGGTTTTTTTTTTAATGCAAACAGGATAAAAAGGTTATCCACATGTAAATAGATTAGTTCTTTTTTGTGAAAGCTCAATTAAAATATTTAAGTATTAATGTCCTTCAAACCTTTCTTAACACCATTTTTCCCTATTTCTTAATAGGCATGTGAAGTCTACTCCTAGGTGAAATAATGAGTTACAACCAGAGTTACAGCAGTTGGAGGGATATCCTTCCACTTTATTGAGTTAATCTTTATCAACTCTAGGAAGGTCATTCCTGACAGATTTTGTCAGATCTGTTCTTAAAGGCTGCCAATCTTGGGTCTCTACAATTTAGTTCAGTAACCTATTTAGTTCTTACAAGTCCTTCTGATAGAAAATCTTTCTCAAAGTCTAGCCTAAAGTTTTCCTGCTTTATTTTAAATCTGATGCTTTTTGACTTCTCTCCTATGGACATTGAGAACAGAAGATTTTACACACATTAAGGCAGTTATCATGTCTTCAGTTTTCTCTTCAGGCTATAAAAACTCCTCTTATTAAAACTCTCTTACTAAGCCACAGGAGTTAGAACTCTGTCACTTACAGGTTTTTTTTTCTGGATTTTCTCAAAATCTACCCTTTTGGTTCTGCAAATATCATGAACATGCTATCTTTACAATAGAGGATATGTATTTTGAGAAGAGAAAGCAGATTTCTAAAAGGTTAAATTTCTAAATGAAAATCGTGTGAAAAAAATTACAGATTTTCACGTGGGAAATCATCATAAAACATATGGATAGAAATAGTTTTAATTTTATGGGTTCTGCCAAATCCAGCTTTGAGTTTTATTCAGTATGGCGGAAATTCAGGGAACATCATCCTATAGTTACAGATTCAGCAAAATTACATAATCATGTACATCAAAAGTACTGTGGGAAAGTTTATATATTTCATTAAGCAAGGGGACTGATGAACTGGTTCATTAAAAAATTGGCCAAGGGCTCCTGGGTTCAATATACCAGTGGATCCCATGCCCATTGATTCCTTCTCATATCTTGGCCATCTTTGCCAGCACAAAGCTTGCACATCACCTCTGATCACTCTCCCACAGCCAGTTGCTGGTTGTACTTCATGACTTAGAATTGAAGTATAGAAGGAAGGAAAGCTAGAGGAAAATATTTGCCTTGACCCCCTTCCTGCTCATTTTCTCCCAGTTGTTTAGGATCACAAAAGCAGCAGCACCTTGCACAGCAATGATATCAGGGATATAGTTTGTTGCATGAAACTCTTACAGAATACTTATTCTTCAGCTAGGGAAAGTTCAATTTATACTTGCCCTGAGTCATATGTTTTTATTCTACACATCTGCAACTGACCAAAGAATGCTTTTTGTTCTGATCCAGTATCATGATTCTTTACTGTTATGTTATACATTTGTTTTAATGATGGTTAATTTTGTATCATTGATTTTTCCACAGCAAAAATCAGTCTATATCTATTGCATTTCTGAACATCTTAATGTTCTCCCTTCTGTCACTAAATGTCCTTTCTCATTCTTTGTTACTTTTTGTCTTTTCTCTACCAACTGATCATATTTTGCAGTTTCCCTTTTTTCCATTACCTCTTCTATGTTTTGTTCCTTAGATAAAGGAAAATAAAGACAAAGACACAGAAAAGTATTTCCACTTTTAACTTGGGCTGTTGTGTTAATGTAAGTCTCTTGCTGACCTTATTCTTCATCTGTCTATCTTTCTCATGTGTTTTTAGGACAGTGACTGTGCTTGGTTTGCTGATGCTGCTAACGTTTAGAACAACATTCCTGAGGTTTTACTTCCTTTATTGCAGTTCCTATATTAGAAAAAACATACTAATAAAAATTCCACACCTGTATTCCCCCTTTCATCGGCTATGCCACTGAGATTCCACTCAGATGGCACTTAGAAAAGGCATTGTCACAATGCATAAAATTCATCAGGAACCAGCAATAATTAGGGTAATATTGTTTATTCCTCTGATTACAGTATTTTTCTTATCAGGCTGTCAGAACTTCTTGTTCATGTTTTCAGACTCTCTGCTAAGATGACTTTGAGCAACTGAAAGAAAATTTTGTGAATGCATAAAATTAGAAGGCAACATGTAGTCTTTCTGGCTTTTGATAATTAGCCACAGCCACTATAATGTCCTTCATTTTACCTAAAAGTTTGTCCTTGAACAAATTCTAGGCCTCTTCTGTTCTCATTGTGCTTTGTGATGATCTTTGCCTTTTCATTGATTCAGCACTTACCTTTGAGCCTTACTTTTCAAATATGTTGAATTTGCCTTTTATCAGCTTAAAAATGTGAATCTCATGCATATTTACATTGCAAGCTGTGACAGCTCTGGAAGAGGTCAGTTGTGTCAACTGCTCTATACATCCACAAGAAACTCTATTATCTCTTGAACAGACACAGCTTTACAATGTGTAAAACTAAGCACATTTTTCTGATAATATTACCTTCTTGTTTTGAAACTCATAGTTTGGGCATTTAGTTTTACAGTTTTAAATAAGAATGGTCTTGAATTAATACTGAAAAAGAAGAAAAGTAAAGTTTGAATGAAAAAGTCTTTCTTCCACTGTAGTTTTGTGGCTGTCATGAAGGAACAGTGTTAGCTTTAAAATTAGAGCTGTGACTTCCTTTTCATTGTAAGATCCATTTTTCTAATTATGGTATGATAAGGGCAAAGAATCTTAACTGAAAAAAAAAAAAAAAAAAACAACAAAAAAGTCTGTTGAATCAGATATTTCATAGTCTAGAACCTGATTCAAAACTCTTCTTTGCAGTACAAGGACACAAAATATTTACGTTTCATTGCTTTTATCTTCTCTTTTTTGTAGCTGGGCTTGGTCTGTTAACTCATTTTAAAAATATGCATCTCTTTATGATGATTGACACTGGGGTAAATTATTGGTGAGATTTGGTTTTGTCTTGAATTGGATTTAAAGCTCATGGTAAGAGTCACGACAGTGGAAAATACACAAGTACAGTAGGTGAACTTAAGCCTGACCTTCAACATTTCAGAGTAGGAGCTGCATGAAAGAGGAAAGATGAGGCTAGGACAGCTGTAAGCTAGGAAAGGAAGAAACAAGGCAAGTGTTTACAAACATACATAATAAAAATAACCTCTAGTGGCAACTGTTTTATTTGTTTTAGAGGAATCCTAACCTACCCCTAGATATGTTCTTAAAAGAAATTGCAAAGTACTGCCGGCACTGTTTCCTTTGCTGCCATTTTGCTGGTTCCTATGATCACTCTGAGTGATACTGGTCACTTACTCTGATAGAAACATTTTTATCTGTTGTACAGTTCGAAGACATTCTTTTTATAGTGCCAGGGTATTTATTATATTACAAAAAAAGTCATACAACAATATTTTTGGAGTCTTATGCTGCTGTGGTAATGTCAGGCTGAATTTATCCAGAAGGAGACTCTAACATCCAATGAAAAAAGACGACCCAGCTCTTTCCAGTGCTGAAAAAAATATTTAGAAAGTAGAACTAATGGTAATTTATCATTTATGACAGCCTCTGGCAAACATTTTAAACCTTGTTGTATAGCTTTAAATTCTATACCTAAGTTAGCAGTGAAAAACTGAATTTACTGTCTTCAGAAATGATTAAGGGAGATATTTCGATGCAAAAATATGGAAAAGGAAAGAAGGCAGAACATGACATTTTTACATTGAGTTAGAACAGACTTGTGACAAGTTCATGAAATATTTTGATAGAAGGAACAACACTTTCATCAAAATGTTTAATTTTTTGAGTTCTTATTAATACATGCCTCAGTCTCGTTAGACTATGAAATGTATTGTTCCATAGTCTAGTACAGCAGAATTCAGAAAGGATTTCTGTGGAGTGTCACATAGAATGTCACTTATCTTATATAAGATTCATGTTTGGGGAATTTGCCTTCATTTAAATATTAGAAAATAATCTCTACTAGAGGAAAGAAATTATCATTCCTCTTCAAAACGAGGTGTTTGAAAGGACAGCATAGGAATATCAGCAGATATTGTTTCTTGTGTCACAGAACCTACATATTCCCAGTGTTATGTCTTCCATTTCTTCAGACAAGAAAAAAGAGAGGAAAAATGGGATTTTACCCAAGTTTTAGACTAAAAAGTTACTGTGTTTTGAAATGCATTTTTCTGATTTCCTTTGGAGCCTTTTTCATTGCAGGAGATGCTAGGAAACAAGTTAACTAGAGCTGAATGTAAGGTCCCTACTCAGGACTCTTCACTGCACTGGGCCATCTATTGTGCCTCCATTCATATTCCCAGAATTTTATCAGAGGTCCTTACAGTGACAGGGAACCATTCAAACTGATAAAAAAAGCCAGCAAGAAATACATCAGTGTACTTTTCCTCTTACATATCTACCCAAGGTATCATCCTGTCACATTCTGACCTTTTTGGCTTGCTTTAATCAACAAAAGATAACTAGACCTGGTTTTTGTTTCATTGCTATTAAACCATAGGGTGTAGGGTTTAGTATGCGTAGGAAGAAAACAGCTGTACTTGAAACAAACCAAGAAAAAGTGTTGTTCCAGATATCCTTCATAACTGTGTCTAGTTCAGGAAAAAAAGGTTTTGTCCACATTTACAGACTCATTTGAGCAACTTTTAACACTTTTTCATGTGGAATGGCATTGCCCTTGTTGAACAGTGTCAGAGAAAAGATCACTGAAGTAAAGGTGGCTTTCATTATCAGTAACAATAAAAATATGGTCCTTACGCATCTGCCATTTGTTCTTAAACTATTTGGTATCTTTCGTTAGTACAACAAAAGATTAAACTTTAACCTTGTTTTGTAGATTTTTCATTTTTAAAAAAAGTAATTCTAAATGGTCAGAAAGCAGGCTGTCATTGCCAATCACATGCACACTGTACCATAAAAATAACTGAAACATGGGCCAGCCATAGATTAAGAAAAGCTATTTCAAAGTCAATTCTTTATTTCTTTGGCCTTTATACATACTTCCACTAAACTACATGCTTTAGGGGGAAAAAAGAAAAAGTAATTTTTTTGTTTTGTGTCTGTGTTACGAAGAAAATGGAAATGGTATTGAAAACAGCGTAGACATCCAGTAAGGGTTCCATTTGGCCACTGCATCCTTTCTCTCTGTTACTTTCTATATTTTTCATCTGTATTTTTTAATTTTCAGGGCACTTTGAAATGCACAATTCAATGGGAATTATTCCTCTGTTGGAGTTTCTGCAATAAGACTGCAGTGAATCATGCTCTTTGTAGCCTCGGTTCTATCACAAGGCAGAGGAGTTTTATTTCCTTGTGTGTGTGTGTCAATTGAAACAATTTATTTGAAGACTTTGAGAGTGAAAGAAAAAGCTAAAAAGAGGCTAATAAAAGTCAATATCTTCCCTTTGAGCAGTGTCAATCAATTCGAGTGAAATAGATTCCCTGCTTGTTCAATAAGAAAATTACTTTGTGTCACAAATGACCTGGAGAATTCTTGGGTGTCCTCATTATCAAGAAATACCTGGTGTTCTGGTCTAGCATTACCTATTTAATTGGCAATGGCTTATCTGTATTATCTGTTTCAAACAATTTAGAAGAAAATATAATTTTATTAAATTATGTCAAACTGAAAGATAAGCAGCAGTTCCCATGACAAAAAGTGCTATGGTAAATTTGGAATTATTTGGCATTAAAACAGCATGGTAAATTGATAGCGTGTAGTGGCTGTTTAATCAACTTGGCAAAGACATAGGTTTGAAATTTTTGTAATACTTTTGTAATACTATTTGTAATACTCCTATTTAAAGAGAGACTCTGTTATATGCTTAATCTCTCGTACCTGGCTCATATTTTAGTGGTTACTGTAGTAGTAAAAAATAAATATGTAAAATTGCTTAAAAGTTCTTTTTCATTTAAGTGGTGAAAACATTCAGCTTGTACATTGAATGCATCTTTCCTGACAATATTCATCATGTAAGTCCCAGCTAGACTGTAAAATAGTAGAAATATTAATTTTTAAATAAATGCATTATTTTATATTAAATTAGTCTAATTAATAATTTGTGTTTAGGCAACTAATTTGCATCTGGGTTCCTAAAAAAAATCTTTTTTTTTTTTTTACTGTGACTGTATTGGTTTGGTACGGCCTGGTTTTGGGTAGCAGGGGGGCCACTAAGATGGCTCCTGTGAGAAGCTGCTGGAAGCTTCCCACCATGTCCAGCAGAGCCAATGGCTGATGGCTCTGAAGATGGACTTGCTGCTGGCCAAAACTGGGCCAATGACAGAGGCTGGTAACGCCTCTGTGATGACATATTTAAGAAGAAAATCAAAACAAAGTCAATGGTTTTTGCTTCTAGCCAGAGAAGAGGAGGTGAGAACATGTGAGGGAAAACAACATGGTGACACCAAGGTCAGTGGAGAAGGAGG
>VZRQ01018917.1:1602630-1613323 GCA_013397975.1 Machaerirhynchus nigripectus | reverse complement strand
AAGATGTTTTAAGGGCTTATTTTACTTCTCATTACCCTGCTCTGATTCTGTTAATAATAAATTTTACTTAGCAACTAAGTTTGAGCCTGTTTTGCCCTTGAAATATTTTTCCCGCTCTCCTTATCTCACCCATGAAGCCTCCATTAACCCTTTTTCCTCTTTTCCCTCCTTTTGCCCAGCTGTGGTAGTGGAGGGTGAGCGAGCGACTCTCGTGGGTGCCTGGCGTTGGGCCAGTGTCGAACCACGACAGTGGTGTATGGTTATGATATGGTTAGAACATCGTGCTACTGTGGGCTTCAATTGGGGAATGCTAAAGACTGTTTTGTCTAAACATCCGTAATAGGCTTATTTTATCTGGCTGATTTGTTTTTCTCTCTCTCTTTTTTTTTTTTTTTTTTTTTTTTTTTTTTTTTTTTTTTTTTTTTTTTTTTTCTTTTTTTTTTGGCTTTTTTTTTTTTTTTTTTTTTTTTTTTTTTTTTTTTTTTTTTTTTTTTGTGTAGTTCTAATTTCCAGTCTTCAGGCTTGTTTTTTCACTCTTTACTGATCAATTAAAACATACAATTGCTACGCTAAACAGTGTTAGAAACAGCTCCTCTGAGGCATTTAATGAGAATTTTGCTTGTTTTTAAGGCTATTTAGAATGTTTCTTAGTCCTTGTTCATACCAGTCTTCTTGACAGAGACATGTTAAACACCCACACATTCTTTTCTATGCCTACCATAAATGTTACACAATGCACACACTACAATACACAGCTTGAGTGTAATTTGGTCCCTAGCTGATGGCAGGCTCCAAAGATCTTGTTTCTGCCTACAATCTTTTGAAAAATTATTCTCTTTCTACCTAGACAACTTCTCTGCTAAATACTGTATTATATAATACTGGGGTGGGGGTAGAGAGGAAATAAATATCTGGCAAAATTTCCTCATATAAAGTTGATACAGGATAGCATGCCTGTTTTCAGGAATTAATGAATTTTATATATGGACAACTGCAGGTAATATTTGAATTGTCAATACTTGTGCCTGTCGGTGAAGTAATAAAAATGTATTCTTAGATTACTTACCACTTTATCTTCCCCTCTTGTGGTGCTGCATGAAGGATGTTTTATTCTGGACTATGTAGATACTGTTGTCCACTGCTGTGTTATGCCTACACATTAAAGACAGGGAAAGACAACTGACCTACACAAACTTTTTTCTACAAGCCAAAAATAGGTTAAATATCTCCAACTTCAAAGCATAGCTGAAAAGCATGGCATTCTTCACCTCCAAGGCTCCAGCTGCTCTTCTTGTGGCCACACCTATAAAGAGCAGAAGTAGATTAATTAGAAATTCCTATTTTCTCAATCATTCCCCATTTAAGGAAAATTCCAAGGTGATGTTTCTAACTCATTTTTCTCTTTACCATTCCCAATGTCTCAAAAAGCAGTCTATTCTGTCATTATATTCTTCACTGAGAAATATGGATGCAGTTTGCCACACAGGTGTTTTAAGTTTTAATTTATGTGCTTCTCCATAGGTGATAACTGAAAATTAGGGTTGTTCTCCCATAAGTTAAATGAACATTTTAGAAGTTCCATTTTCTGTTTCAGCTGAAGTATCCTACAGTGGGTTCAACATCTGTAGAAAATGTGTCCAACCACTCATTAATTAATTTAGTGTGTCTTGTGATAACATTACTTGTGATGAGTTCATTTGCTGTTGCTGTAATGTTTTAAATGCTTTGGTAAGGTTTCCAGAGTAATTCAGTATTAATTCCAATATTAATTAAGTGGATCCATGTTGCTCAGAATCCCCTGATACACTGAGTATTTCAGTATACTGGAAAACTTTGACATCCTCATCAGTGAACAAATGCCTTATTGTTCAGAAAAATAACTGTGGACAAGGAAATAAAGAAGTCAGTGCAGAGTTAGCTTTCCTCTCTCCTATGCTCTGCTTCAGATTCTCAGTTCTTAGGAGTAGGCATCATGCTCCTTACCTGTGATGACAATAAGGTGGCCTTCATGGCTGAGTTAGAGAAAGATAATGTAGTTCAGTGCTGTTGCCATAGGGTGTGCAAGCAGCACTGCTAGGACTTACTGACACACAAGGGATCTTTCAATCAGAATGATTGAATCAGAATGATTCAGAATGGCAGGATTGGCTCTTTTATTCAGTAAATTGTACAAGAGAGGGGGGTTTTGCCATGTTTAGATGCAAAACAGACAAAATATATTTCTGTTTTCATATTGTTGGTAATGCACCCCATGCTCTTCACAACTAGGACAGAAGTTTACTGACAGTCTAGAAATAAAAACCAAGACAGAATTAAAATTGAAATGATTCAACTGTTGTTCACAAAATTGTGGCCTGAGACTGAGTAGAGAGCTAAAAAGAGGGAGGGATGGGGAAGGGATACTCTTGAACCGTTATTGTGTGCTATAAAAGTATTTCAAGGAGATATTAATATGTAAAACAAAAACTCTGTCTTTATTCTAGCTGTCTTTAGGGACAAGGAAGAAAACCAAACCAATCAAACAAAATACTGTCGCTCTGTGCAGAGCTGTAAAGAAGAGAGAAGGTCCCTTTCCAATATGCTGCACCTACACTTCCAGAGAAATTAGACGTGCTTGAAAAGAAAAATAAGTAAGCTTTTTGTGGCTATTGTACTAGCATGTGTCAAACATTCTTCCAAAGTAAGCCCCAAAGTATGGCACACCACTAAACCTAAATTTCTGTTTTACTATTTATTATTGGATTTTTCAACTGTATGCTTTCTTTCAGTACTTTAAATTAACTTTTGTAACAAGGGAATAATAACATGTTGCTCTGTTACATTGACTCCATCTCACAACATAAAGTGATGAGAAATTGAATATATAAAATTAAGTGACTCAGTATTAGAAATTGAAGAGTGACTCTGAAACCTGGCGTAAAAAAAAAAGGTACCATTGTTCATTCCTTTTGTTAAGACACTTGACATGCCTTCTAAAAGCATTAAGTGCAGGATAATATTTACAATCTCTCTAGCTGAAGTTTGAGAATAAAATAGGAATTATGTTTCAAAATATCTGAGTGTATTATTACTCTCTGCTCAAACAAAATAAACGAAGTACTTGACAAAGGAGAGATGGTATAATGCAAAATGTTGAGGTCAGAAGACATGGAAATTCCAGGAACTAGAAATTAAGAAATTGACGGGAGATCAAGAAAAGGTTCCAAGAGGAAAATCACAGACCTCTGAATGCACCTGAGATGCATGGGAGTAATGATAAAAATTTGAGAGCGACTGCAGTGAAGACAAATGCAGGTGGATAGCAATATACCCTTATTAAGCTGATAACAGAGATGGAAGAGAAAATATTGGAGGATGAGGGAAAGATTCTAGAACAAATGAATCAGAAAAATGAAGTGATTTCTAAGCTAAAAATTCATTATCGAACACTGAAGAGAATAGGGGATGGCAAATGGACTCAGGAGCTGAAAGTTCACGTGGCGATGCTAGGTAAAAAGCAAGAATTTAAAAGTACTTGTAGAGATTGCATGCTAAACAGCTGTTTGATTTTGGTTTGATTTGATTGGGTTTTTTGGTTATTTGGTTGGTTGGGTTTTTTTCTTAAAGGGACATTTCTACAGTCACAAAATTACAAAATAGTGAAGAATGCTGGCAAGGAGTTGCTTGCTATAACTTATTCTTTATTAAGCTGGCTTCTACCCAGGGAGTCTAAAAAAGACGTAGTGAAGTTTCTTCATTTGATTGAGTTTAAAGCCTCCCTTTTGCAACTACTATCCTGTATCTCTCATGTACCTTTAGAAACCACTGCATGACCCTGGGTGGTATATAAGAGTGCTATAAGTCATGGAGGTGAATAAGGACTATGTTATACAATATGCGAATGTGGAAGGATCTAAGAAAATCCCTAGGTAACAGGTTTATAATAAGCAACTGTAATAGTTTTTCCACTCAGCACAAGGCTTTTCCAAAAGGTCAAAAAAGGTTTCAACAAGTTCATGGAGAAATGGTTTGGCTGTGGCCATCAGACATCACTATTTCAAATAGATGTTCCAGCTGTAAAAGGCACATGCTGTAGTTTTCTGGAAGAGGAAGAACAAGGCAAGCCCTGTGCATATTCTGTCTTATATTTTTCCATACATACAAGTAATGGCCTGCTATTTTTTTCCTATCATAGGAAATTTTTCTCATTAATTTCTGATGTAATTCTGTTCTTTCTTTAAATTTTTTTTTATTTAAATGAGCTGTTTTAACATTGAATGATCTCATGTTTAAATTTTTTTTTTAACAGTTTTGTTTGTGTGTCTGGAATGTCTCTGAATACATGTGTTTAGGAAGGAAAGGCCTACTGTCTTGTGCAGGTAATACCTGAACGCTCTAAAAGAAGAGCTAAATCACATCAAGCTATAAAACACAGGCAGAAACGTTTCATTAGGTAATATTCATAGTTCTAGTATTAGAGGAATTTATAGCATGAGTTCCTATCATTCCTAAAAAGATTTAAATGTACATTTGCAAATATTCCAAGGACTGTGAAATACTTAGCTGCACAATAGACAATTGACATTTTTCCTGTTCCATGAGTTACCATTTAGTAATATAAATTTATAAAAAAAGTGTTTCTGAAGGAAAAATGTTAAGACTAATAATTACTTATTTATCCAGATTGCTTGCATAAATTTAGATGAATGGCTTTCTTGAAATAACAACAACAAAACAAAACCACACCCATATTTTCTGGGTTCGGATTGTCTTTATGTAGTGTCCCTCAGTATCAAAGAACAAATTTATACACTCTGAAAGTGCCTGGACTCTACAGCCCAAAAAGTAAATGAAAAATTACATCAGGCTCAGCAAAAAGTTTCTCACAAAGAACTCATGGTCATGGAAAGCTGAAGTGAGCAGAGTGAAAAAGCAGTCTAACTGAGCATCTCATTTTATAACAAGTGTATTGCTAAAGTGGTACAGAGGGAGAATATTTTTTTTCTAAAAGAATACCTCATTGGTCTAGCTCATCCTTTCACTATCTTGTGGAAAGATCCGTTTCACCATTAATCTTAACAGGTAGATAAGGAACTTGACTGTACATTTTCAAATTACTATAAAAGAACCAGATGTTCCCAAGAAACATCTATTTCCCTAACTTTTTGCATTAAACATTCATCTTTCATTATGCCAAAAAGATGAATGGTTATCTTAATAATATTTCAAGCACTAAAACAAATATACAATCTCATTCTATGAAAGGTGAAGCAAAACTATAAAGAATATGATTTAGAATGATATTGTAATGTATGCAGATAAAAACTTATGAATTTTTGTATGGTGACTTTTACTTCTTTTCCTAAATTGTCCTTGAGAGCTAAAAGCCAGCTTGTTTGGTTTTTTTTTGTAAAGTGATGTTGTGTTTGTAAATCTCTAGGGAGATAACATATTTGAAGTTATTTCCTGAATTCAAAAGAGCTTTAAATATCTGAACAGAGGAAAAAAGTATTTCAGCAGGGAACAGACATAAAACTTGCATTAACTTTCTTTTCACAATCACAGGATGAGGAATATTACAAGCTTCTGGCTGAATTATATTCATACTGGTGTTCCTTCATAACAATAATCAGTAAGATACAAAATCCCTAGTAGCAGTATTGGATAGAAAGAATCTCTGGTATCTCAAGGTGAGTACTTGAATTATAAAGAGTTCAGGAGTGTTTCTAGGTCCTGGTGCATTACACCCTTGAGAAATATGGGGTAAAGTTCTATCTGTAGGTGTCTTTCAGTATTCTAGTCTTTCCTTTTCAGGAAAAGGCACGTATATGTGCATGTCCAGTGTTTAAACAAGTAGTGCTGGCAATACCACAAATGTCAGTGTTTGCCTTCCTTGCAACTCTGTACATAAATGTCTTGGGGTGACTTGGGGCAGGATCAGGAATGTGTATTCTGAGAAACAGAGCTCTGAGAAGTCAATAGACCTTGAAACACTGTGGTGTCCTTTCAAAGCAATGGACGTCACAAGGTGACTTCCTCTGACCTGTAGAGGGTAATCTTAAAGATAAAACTTTTTTAAACAGAGCTTTAAAACAGATGCTTGGTCAGAAGTTTGGACTGGTTACCCTACATTGCACAGCTTTGTATTGGGTGTGGGTGGCAAGGTTTTAGTAGCAGGCAGGCTACAGAGTGATCTCTGTGAGACCCTGTGCCAGACGAAGTTGTTTCCAGCTGGCTCCACAAAACACCCACTGCAGGAAAAAGCTGAGCCCATCAGCCAAGTGTGTAGTGCCTCTGAAAACACATTTAGGAAAGGGAAAAAATGGCAGAAAAAGAGCAGTGTGATGGGGGTAAAAAAAGGCAGAAATAACAGTGAAAATGTCAAGGTCAGAGAAGGAGCTGAGAAGGGGGTGCTGCAGGCACCAGAGCAGAGATACCCCCGCAGACAGTGGGGGAACACAAAATGAAGAAGGTTGTCCTACTGCAACCCATGAAGAACTGTGCTGGAGCAGATATCCACAGTGTGACTAGTGGACAACCCTATGCCACAACACATGGACATTTCATGAAGCCCCTGGAAATACCCCTTATAAGCAGGGGAAAGGTGTGAGGAAGAAGGATGGACAAAGAGGTGCTGCAATGGTCTGATCATAATGCACCATTCCCCATGTCCCTGTGCCACTCAAAGCAGGGGGAGATAGAGAAGTTGGGACTGAACAAGCGCAGCTGGATCCAAGAAAAAGATAGGGGAAAGTGTTTTAAAATTTGCCTTTATTTCTCAGTCTATTTTAATTGCTAATACATTTCATTAATTTTCAAAAATAAGCTGAGAATTCACCTTTGGTAACATAGCCAGTCCCACTCAATAGACCTATTTGAGACAGTAATATGACATCTTAAATTGCTGTGCTCCATCTTTTTACAGAGAGTGGGCCAGTTTACAGAGGAAGTGTGCCTAGATCATAGAAATGGTTTGGGTTGGAAAGGACCTTTAAAGATCATGTAGTCTGACCCATCTGCCATGGGCAGGGACAACTTCCACTAGTTCAGGTTAGTCAAATCCACATCCAACCTGACTGTGAACATGTCCATTGATAGGGCACCCACCTGTTCCAGTGTTCCACCACTCTCATTGTAAAAAAATGTCTTCCTTGTGTCCAACCTAAATCTACTCTCTTTTAATTTAAAATCACTGAGCCTTTTCCCACCACTACAGGCCCTGGTATAAAGTCTCTCCTTGTCCTTCTCATAAGCTCCCTTTTAAGTGCTGGAAGGTTGCTATAAGGTTCCCCATGGAGCCCTCTCTTCTCCAGCCTAAACAAACCCGACTCTCTCAGTCTTTCTTCAAACGACAAGTGTTCCAGCCTTCTGATAATTTTCATGGACTCTTCCTCAAGTGAAGTCTATTTTGCTCATTGGTAAGTCACACTCATTTGTTTTTCCTACACACTATTTTCTCCCCCTGTCCCGTTGAGGAATGGGAGTGAGAGAGCACCTGGGGTAGTATCTGAAATGTTTCTATGGATCAGGATACTAAAGCTAGCAAACTTCCAATGCTTTGTTCTCCCACACATTTCCATTTAATACATTTAGATAATATTGTTTAAAAGTACTAATGAATCATTTTGGTAACTTCATTCCCAGTCTCAAATACAAGTGGAAATCATAAGGAAAAAAAAAAAAACCAAACCAAAAAAGGAAGATAAAACTGACAGCAATAACAAGGGTGAATTTCCCATTGTAAGGTAAATTGTAAACACTGTTCCCCCTGGATGAGATCTATATATTTTCTGAGAGACGTCTTTCAAGATCCTTCTACCACCATCCCTGCAGTTAATACAGACTAGCATTATACTTATATCAGTAAAGGATTATCTTGATATATCAGCATGTTTTATTCAAAAGCATTTTATATCTGTCTTGGTTGTCCATTTCAGCCTATTGAACATCGGTAGGTGTATTCATTGACATGCTATTTGAATTGTTGTTCCTAGACAGCACCTATGATTATGAAGAAAAGCCAGATCAGGAACGTGATTTTCTAGTTGCTGAGTAAAAAGCCGTCACTTAAAATCAGATAGCTATTTTTGGCTACAGCTCAGTTCTTGTTATTGTATGCTTTCTTTTAATTATGGTTAAATTACTACCCCTGGAATCTACAGTAATGAGCAAAATGTTGTGATATGCAGATTTTTTTACATGATTAATCTCATCT
Source organism: Machaerirhynchus nigripectus (assembly GCA_013397975.1). Lineage (NCBI taxonomy): Eukaryota > Metazoa > Chordata > Aves > Passeriformes > Dicruridae > Machaerirhynchus > Machaerirhynchus nigripectus. Next base: position 1,605,129 of record VZRQ01018917.1, on the reverse strand, counting down.
AGCAGCTCTGTAGCACAGTAATCTCCGAATAACCTTCAATTCATACTATAACATGGATGTTAATGGTAGAAATTAGAGCTGAAAATAGCTATTTGGTTTTCTATTTCATGTAGTCACTAGATTGTTCCCTAAAGAATATTTTCCAGTGCTTTGTCTCATCTAGACTTAAGTGTACTGAGCAATAAAGCTTCTACTACTTTCCTTTGGAGACTGTGTCACCATGTAATAGATTTCACTATTGGGATTCTTTACCCTATTCAATTGCAGTAAAATATTTCACCTTCTCTGAAATAGGAAAAAGGAAAAACATAGCAAAAGCAAAAATATTTATTGCTAGAAGGTAGCAGTAGGGCTCTCTACAAACCAGGGATGTTACACCTCTTAAAATCTTATTCCTTCTATGGTACTATTTTAATTTCCTGTGATGTGAAACCTGCTGTTGTGTTTTTAATCACATTTTCCTAAGGTAAAGGCAAATCCTACCTGTTCCCTTTGGCTGTATCAGTTAGCTCTCATTTTACATTTCCTGTTTGTAGTTGCAAGATTGTCTTGCCCTTGAAAATGAAGTGCTGAAATAACCCCATAACCACCAAATTTCTTGAAGTCAGATTCATTAAAAACAGTGAAAATAGATTTAAGACAAATAAGTGTATCAAGATGTCATCACCTTTATGAAGCATTATCTTCTTATCCCCAAAGGAGGGAACAAACTTCCATGGAACACTAGAACTGTTTATGTGTGATAAGGCTTAACTAGCAAGTTAGAGTGTTACAGGGAAAGAATACATAGAAATTGCAAGAAAAGACAGGCACACACCTATGAATGCACATGCACAGCCTCCCTCACACAGTCCTGGACAACTGCATGTCAAACGAATGAAGGGCTGCTGCAACAGGCAGAAAGAGGGAGAGCTGCTGCTCTTGGAGCAGGCGGCAAAAGAATGCAGCTCCCTCACTACTCCAGTGATCTCACCGATTCTGCTGAAACAATTCCTGTCATAAATACTTCTTCCTCCATATCCCCATTCCAAATCCTGTCATTTTACACAATATTTCTGCTTTTGGCAGTTTTAGCTTTTAGCCTCTGCCGACAAGGCTGCAATGTGCGCTGAGGGCATTACTCTTACAGCCAGGTGCCTTATCCTGTTGCTCAGCTATTCTTTTTTTGCTTACCTGCTTCTTTTCTTTAGTATGCTGAAAGGAGTCTTTTCCCCATTATCAGTGTTGTACGTCTTCAGTAACCAGTAATTACCTGACCATCTGGGGATTGTTTGTAAGTCTATGTCCTCTGTTTTTAAATACATTTTCAAGGCACTTGCTATTATCCCACGCTTAAACTTGACATCATAACAGGAGACACCTGGTACCAATCTCAAATTCACACAGCCACTTCTGATAGCAAGTTGGTAACATGTTTCAAAGGTCAGGACAGTCTTTGCACAGTTGGCAGAAGCTTTCATTTGCATTTTTACTGTGCCACTGTACTTCTGTAAACTCCCTTTTTTGTTGGATGTGTGGATGGTAAGAAGGGGGAGGGACAAAAAAGAAACTAAGTCACTTTCATTGCCAGTGAGTGCATCCCTTGCAAATTTAAATACATAAAAATTAAAAGGGCTTTTCAACCTGTCTAATCAGTTCAAAATGTTGTGGTTAAAAGATCTTTAGCACTGTTCTTGAAGAAGGCAGCTTCTTCAGGCTGAAGTTTTCTATTCTGCACAAGTTTTCTACGTTGTTTAAAAAATTAAGAAAGAGAACCTGATGTTCCAGAAACACATACAGTTTTTATTTTTGGCTTCCAATGAGCCAGGTCTTTTGTTTTAGGATAATTTTGCAATTAAATACAGATCCCACTATGGAATAGAAGCCTTCTGTGTCTTATGCGTTTTCAAAAAGGTAATTTTTTTTAAATTTTGTTTGGTGGTTAAGTAGAAAAACTCACAGCATCCCAAATGATTATGGTCCAGCCTTGATATTTTGTAGCTATCAATCAAAATTCCTTGACATAATGCTGCTTATGTAAGTGAAGTTACAGCTAAGGTAAATGTGCATGTCTTATTGTCTACTTAACAATTACATGGTCATGAGTAGATGCAAAATATATATCTATGGAATATAATTCCAAATGCATCAGTTCCTTTATTTTACAGTCTGTTTAATAAAATTTTCCTCTAGAAATCTGATTATAGCTTATTCTAGTAACTTTGGCTCCTTCAGTGTGCTGCGAAATGCAGTAGGGAAAATTCTGGCATAGTCAAATTACTTTCATGAATATTTATATAATTTAAATAATTTTTTTAAATGTCTCTGTTGAAGAAATTGTTGTTACCTTCACATTTACATTCCCAATGTACTTGGATGTTTGTGAACCCTTAATTCACTGAACGGCATTTTTTTTTCAATATAACCAAACTGCTAATATAGAATATAGGGTGGTTTTGTTTTGTTTGGCTTCTCTTTTTTTTTTTTTTTTTTTTTTTTTTTTTTTTTTTGTTTTTTGTT
>VZRQ01018917.1:1573175-1602620 GCA_013397975.1 Machaerirhynchus nigripectus | reverse complement strand
TTTTGTTGGTATGGATATGTTTGCCTCCACTTTCAGGGGACTTATTTAAAAAAATTAGGCTGCTATAAAAGGAAACAAAGATTTGTCAATGAGGTAGGATATGACTGCTCTCTTTTATCTGAAGAAGGGAGTTATAATCTATACACTACAAAACAATGTGGACAGTGACACTTTAGTTGTGGCCTTGAATACCTAACACTGCTCTCAAATCGAAAGAGAATTATTTAACATGTTAACCTTGTAGTGGTGGAGGACTGCTCTAAGATATAGTCTGAGCACACCAGGCATACCAAATTTTAATAGTATTAAATGTGTTTAGGACATGGTTCTGTGGGAGTGAGATTGGCCATGCTTTTTAGCAGAGTGAAATTATGTGCTATGCCTGCAGAGACACAATCTCTAGAATTTATGATTAGCATAAACTGCCATTATGGCTGTTCGATTCTAGACTGATCTGGCAAAATTGGATGTGTTGGATAACTAGGTCCCGAGAAAAATCTTTGGAGTAGAACTGCTAATTTTCTCACTGATTCAAAACAGTTTGAGGATATTTTGTTCCTGAGAATCTTTTACAGTCAGAAGGGTTGAGACAGCATTGACTGATGTCCTCTGGCTTTCAAAAGATACCTCTATGCCTGCAAAATACGTATTATGTCTTCATGCCGTAGCTTCAGTGTTTCCTTTATGTCCTCTGTTTCACACAGTAAAAACTAGCTTGGCAAGCTTCATCGCACCGCTCCCACAGCAACAGAACACTTGGAGAAAAACACAGAATTATTATTATTAAAATATTAAGTATATTTCTTTATTATTAATACTATTATATGAACTTAATTTATTAATATAATTATTTATTATTAAAATATTAAATATATTATTATATTTGAAGTCTGCAAGAGACCCAGGAGAAGTGCTGGGCGACAGAGAAGTGCCTAGTCCTGAGCAGGATGCTAAGATGCTTTCTACAAGGTTAAGGTTGTGTACTGGCAACTACTTGTAGCATAGATGAGCTGCAGAAGCTGTAACCATTCAGAGTGCTCTAGTGAGTGGTTCTGCATACTGCAACCCTACTCAGTCTTGCTTCTTCAACCTCTAAAGTCTGCAGAACAGAAGCTCTCTAGAACTTATATTTTTCATGATGTAGCAGGAAGGCAGAAAATCTTGAACCATTACTTATTAAAACTCCCCTCTGAGGAGGAACCATTACTTATTTAAAACTCCCCTCATTAGTGTGAAAAATACCCCAAAAGCAACAGAAGCCTGATTCTTGTGGTTTAAGACTGAATCACAACGTGAATACTAAATGGCTGTGGATACCAAAATAATTTAATCATAGATATATGCATTTCTCAGTGTCCATGTTCCATGGGAGTGACAATGCATCTGTGAAGTCATGAAGGTTAGTGCAGCAATCCCAGTCATGTGATGTGCATTTCTGGGGCTGGGCCACAGGGTCTGAGGTGTTGGAGTTATGGTCCCAAATCCTGCTTCAGAGTCATGCATTCCCATCAGAGTTTCACAGGATCTCCTTTTTCTGCATCCCAGATGGCTTCTCTGAGTATTCTTGAGTGTCCTCAATTGTAGGGTTGGGTAGTAAATATCTAATTGATGATTAATTTGATGAAATTGCACTCTTTTCACAGTCTGCTGTCACTGTTGTCTGCTTGTTCTGGACACTCCAGGATATGTTTGCACGTGATGATCGACAGGTTGCTTTTATAGTTTGGCTATGACACAAAGCAAATATTCTGTTGTTTGGAACAGATGGATTGATATATTTTGTTTACTACATAAAAGAGTTGGTACACTGTTTTATGCTATCAGTTAGGCTAATTAGACTAAATTCATGAAACCTACCTAGGTGGAAGGGGAGAAGAGAGATTATTTCTATATGAAAAGTTTTGAAGACCTTTCCTTTTTGTGAAGCAAATATATGTATGTCTTTCTGTGAGTTGTGTTCCTACTCTGTCTTCTGTTCACAACACATAGACATTTGGCTCAGTAAATGGAAACATTTGCTTTAAAATGAATCTGTCCATTAAAAAGTCACTGAATGTGAAGCTTTCTGACATTCAGAGCTCTTCGTATTGCAAAATATATTACTGAAGATACTACTGCATATTGCAATGAGACATGTTCCCAACTTTATAACAGAACATGCTATTAAATTACTTTATGATCAAATGTCAATAAAATTTGAAATTGAACAACTTTTCTTTTAGTGTTTAAAAAATTAACCTTTATAACCCATGCTTCTTCACTAGTTCCACTAGAAATGTACTTCTTATCAGCAACTTTAATTAGGCAAGATATTGCTTTGGACATTTTTCCACTTACCTGTATAGCACATCTAGCATGGAGGATTCATACCTTAGTGTCAAAAAGTTGGTAAGCACTAACATTAAAAAAAGACAACATTTTATGAAACTGTATAAGAAAGCATACCTTTCTCAGTGACTTAAATAATTGTCAAAATTAAGAAGAGTATGCTGATATAAACTCATACATACTAGATTTGAAATATAAAATTGCTCACAGAGCTAGTGTTCAGCAATTTTAAGAAGGTAATTTGCTAATTTTGAACAGTTATCTAATACATTTTCTTTTAATCACAAGGAATTGAATTTAATTATGCAGGGAACCCAAATTCTTTTCATATAAATGGCTTTTGCACAACTGTTCAATCTGCTATAAAAAATATGTAACATTAGTTAAGTTGATAAGGTAAATTTCTCATGATTCTTTTCTCATTTTCACTCTCTGATACCACTTTATGATATAAACTGTGACACCTTAGTGGGAAATACTGTCATTGTGCCATTATATTAAATCCAATATAATTTTCATCCAACTATAAGCAGACCCTTAGACTGTTAGTCCAGGAGTTTGATGGTATTTCTTTGTTTTTTCTCTCACTTAAACACATGATGCTGATGTCCTCTTTTCAGAGTTCAAGATATGCAAATTTTATGGAAAACTATTTCAAGCATGGGAAAAAAATCAGTACTGTCTGTGTGTGATTTGCGAAAAATGTAATGCCTACCAATCCCAGGCAGAAAGCATTTCTCCAAATGGACTTAATAATCTATTTCATCCCAGTGGTATGACGTATCCCATCTGGACTATTGGGAGTTCAGAAATCACAGCCATTAGCATGAAATAGGTGGAACCAAAAACCAGTCCAAGCAGAGTTATGATTTATTCTTCCTGAAAGCTAGAAGATTTTTGTTCTTCGTTTTTATACCTACATGAAATTTGACAGATTTTCTTTCTAAATCAATGGGAATTGCAGTACCAGAGCACAAGTGAAATAGCTGGGCTGAGCAGTAAATATTTTGTTCCCTCAGTTTTTGTGAAAGTCCAGTTATTGATTCTAAAAACAAAACAACAAAAAAGTATTTTTTCTTCTCCAAGGACTAGTTCTAATGCATTTCCATGTTATTTCTATTTGCAAACTGATTTTCAGAGAGCAGACACCTAAGTTTTTATATAAATACTAAATTAACTTTTATTTCCCGAAAACATAAACCTAGATTTCTCTCGTTTAGAATAAACTTCAACCTTATTCTTCTTAGAGTGAATCTACAAAACAGGTTTTGATTGCCTTGAGAGGAGCAGAAGGGGAAAGTAAAGAATGTTCCATCTCTCTGAAATAAAAAAAATATGAATAAAGGTAAAAGTTTTATCACAATAGTAGACCTCATACATAATATAAATGCCATCGAGGAGGACCTGGACAGACTTGAGAACTGGGCCTTTGTAAACCTCATGGGGTACAATAAGGCCAAGTGCAAGGTCCTGCTCCTGGCTTAGACAGTCACAAACATGGATACAGGCTGAGTGATGCTGGAATTGACAGCAACCCTGAAGATAAGGACTTGGGGGTATCGGTGTATTAAAAACTGCGTATGAGCAAGAAATGCGTGCTCGCAGCCCTGAATGCAAATCATAGCCTGGGCTGCATGAAAAGAAAAGTAGCCGTCAGGTGAAGGGAGGGGATTCTCTCCTACTCTGCTCTTGTGAGGATCACATGGAGTACTGCATCCAGCTCTAGGGCCCTCAGGATGAGAAAGACAAGGACCTGCTCAGTTGGGTCCAGAGGAGGATGATAAAAGTGGTCACGGGTTGGAGCATTTGCTCTATGAAGACAGACTGAAGGATTTATGTTTGTTCGGCCTAGCAAAGAGACGGTGCTGAGGAGACCTGGTCACAGCCTTCCAGTACATTAAGGGGGCCTACGGATAAGAGGAGGGACTCTCTGTCATGGAGCATAGTGACAGGAGAAGGGGCAGGGGTTTTAAACGGAGTGAGGGCATGTTTAGAATGGACAAAAGGAAGACATTATTTTATGATAAGGATGGTGGGACACTGGAACAGGTGAATGCCCTGTCACTGTGTTCAAAAGTGTTCGGGATCAGGTTGCACTTTATTAACCTGAACTGGTGGAAGATTTCCTTGCCTATGACAGGAGGGTTGAAACTAGATGATCTTTAAGGTCCCTTCCAACCCAAATCATTCTAAGATTTTGGGATCTAGACATGCTTCCTCTGTAAAATGGCCCAGTCCCTGGAAGCAGATGGAGCATGGCAGTTTAGAATGTTTCTTACAATCTCAAGCAGGGATATCAGGCAGCACTGGCTAAGTTACAAGAAGTGAATTCTCAGCTGTCATTTTTTGGGAGCTCTGGGGCTGATGTCTCTAACTGGCCAGGTTTGGAAGCATGTCAGAACTTTAAATGAGTTTGAACCATTTCTGACATAAATACTACCAAGGATGTCATTACCCACAAATTTTTCAGGTAAAACAGAGGAATAATATTAGATATAGAGTTCTTGGAGAACCCAGTGAAATATCTCTATAATTTCAACATTGATCAATACTGATACCATCTGTCCTCACACAGGTAATGCTGCGAGTGGCAATCGTGCCTCAAGATAAGATGATCTGTGCTATATTATACCTACCTTATCTTTTTTTCTTCTGTCATCTCTCCATCTATAAAAACAGTAATATACTTCCAAGATAGAATCAGAAATAGATGAAAACTCATTGCATCTGTACAAATTTACTATCACTTTGTTACAATATTTACTGGAAATTTAGAATACTCAGGAAGAATAAGGAATATATTGTAATGCAGATGAAGATATATATTCTCTGTATTCATTCAAAGCAGCAACTAGCCTTTTAAAAGTCTGAATGTTTTATCATTTAGTTCCTCATAAAATAATACATAAGGAAAATGGGAGCACAGTTATTTTAGCGCAATCATAAGAAAATAAGTATATTTTCCTGATGCTTTGGTTTTGGCAGTTTTTTGGTTTTTGGTTATTTTTTTTCACAAAATATTCAGCATTAAACTCCATAAAGTCACATTCCATGGTGTAATTCAGATGCTCATTTTCTTGTTGGTAAATAGTTTTTGTTTCTTTTTTATGTTTCTAGGGTCTGAAAATTTTGAAACTTTCTTCCATGAAAGGTTACACTGTGAAGAGTTCAATAGCAAATAGTTCATGTGCAAAACTGAAACTTGACACATGTTGGAATAAGTGTTTTCTCAGTATGTAATTTCATAGAATGTATCATTTCTGTTGCTATTCCAAAGTGACCACGTCCTGCTCTGTTGGCATCTAAAACTCCCTTTAAACCCAACAGGCAGGAATGTCCTTTGAGCATGTAGTCTTTATCATTTATCTTAGCTAAACATTCAGATAAAGATTTTAAGCAATTACAGTTCACTTCCTTCTGTGGTTTAAGACCCCTAGTGATTTCTTGGCAATTTTTGTGTGTGCTCTCTGAAGTTTTTTCCCTAGATCCTTCATTAGCTTCAGAAACCATAATGTGTGCATTAGTTTAAATTGTATGGCATCTAATTTATTGTAGACATAGTGAATATGGTACATAAATGGGTAGATTTTATAACCTTGAAATAAAAGTACATGTCATGCTGGCTTTTTCACTTGTCTTCTCTAACAGTTTCTATCATTTGTGTGCAATTTTGGGATTTTAATATAGACATTCAAACAACTTCCTGATAAACTTTTTGTTGATAATGCCTACCTGATAGGGTCTAAATTTTACTAGTGTAATCTTTCTGCTGAGTTTAGGGTTGACCCTACATTTCATATTGTATTTATTTTGTATCCCTGTTGATTCTATAAATAGCATTAGAGCCCCTGGAGCCATGCGAGATGTGAGTTCTAGTTTTTTTAAAATATGACAAATTTTACTTCTCTAATAGTGTAGAGAAATAACATTAAGGACCACATCCATTTTCATAAGAGTAGATGTGTATGTTTGTGTACAAAACTACACAATGAGAAGAAACTCATTAACACTTTTAAACTTTGCATAAAATTAAGACTATAAAGCAATTTACGACATATAATCTCTTCAACTTTCGTGTTCTGACCTAGTGTCTGTTTAAAAGAAATTCAATTGCATTGTGCTGCTGCTCATGTGCCATTCAGGAGGCATATATTTTAAAAACACTTCCGTGTCTTCTTGGTGATGAAAATAGTTTGTCTGATTCTTGCAAAAAGGAATTACCTACTGGATTGTATTAATTTATCTGCAGACATGTCAGAAACTGAATATTTATTATGGATTTCAACACAGTTCCCTGAGGAAAAACTGCCTTGCAAAGCATCATGCATCAGACTAAGTATGCACATAAGGTAGATTTTCTATTCCTTAAAAAGTCTACTCTGATACATAAAATTCCCTGGCTGTGGAGAATATGTCACAGGTTTGTCAACAAGGGAGCTTGTTCCCTCATCTTTAGTCTTAGAATGCTCATTAGGTAGTTCTAAGGTTTCAATATTACTTTAATTCACCAGGCAGCTAACTAAGGTCACCAGCAAATTAGTTGAAATACTTTGGGTTTAGTCTTGTGCACCTTTTGAGAAAAGGTTTGGCCAAACTCTTTATTTTTCAGTATACTCAGGGACAGTCAGGCTCCCACAATGAGTTTTGGGGTTTTTTTCCCATTAAGTTCTGAAAGTCTTAGTCCAACTGTTTGAACGAATCACCAAGAGGATGGTGATCAGATATATAATGCTTGTCTGTGTTTAATTTGAATAGGGAATAAACTGCAACTCAACTGAGATGTGTTTTGGAATAATTCCCTAAATATAAAACACTTCTGAAACCAGCCAGCAATTTTCTGTTTGGATTAAGGACAAAGGAAAAAGGCTGGAGGGTAAGCAGGGTGCTCTTGCCATGGTGGGATCCCTGGCTTAGGAAGACTATGATGACCTAGCCACATAGAAGAAGAATAGGGCAGGCTTCACTGAGACCTGTTAAGACCAATGAGCTGCTTTCCAGACTTCCTCCATTGTCCTCACCCGTACTTTAAGCTATACCTCTCAGAAAGGGCATTTGTTCCTCTGGGAAAAGACTGTTTGGTCTTTAAGAGGTCCACATCACTCTCATGTTTTCTGGGGGCTACAGGAATGATGTAATTTACAGGTCAGTGGGTTTAAGGTAGACCTTTGGCCTTAAAAACCTTTAATCACAATGCTGCAGTATTTTGTGGCCAGTAAATATTTCCACATATAGCTCCTGTTTTCCTGGAACTAGAGAAGGAGAGTGCTAAACGGGGGCATTATATGTCATCTTCTGTGCTTCGCTTATGAATGGGAATAACCTTCCTAAACCTGACTGTTAACAACTTGATAACCCCAAAAGCACTCTGGCCACATGGTTCAAAGTATTCATCCTAAGACTTGGTCCTAGGAGCTTCTGGTAGAACAAATATGCCATTTTGCTAATTAGCAAAATACGCAGTGATTAAATTTGTAGGTGTCTTTAACAATGAAAAAGTACAGTTTGGAGACTCATTGCATTCTTGGATGTATTAGGGTTTTTTTTGAGTTCGAAATTATTTTTGCTCAAGTGAATCTCAAGACTACATGCACAGAATGAACTAAATTCACATTGAGACTAAGAGCAACAATAGAACTCCCACATGGATATCTAAAATATTGAACACAAAGAAGAATGTTTTGCAACTTTGATTAGGGAATTGTTAATCAGGCCCATAATAGAATGTAGGTCAAAAACCAATTTAAAGAGTCTGACTAGAATTTATGATTAGGCAACCATTAAAAACACTGAGTATTAAAAGATTGAATAGATCCATAAATATGAATTCTTTTTTTTTGTGCTCTGAATACAATGTGACAGTTTGAGCATTAATAAAGCAGTTAAGTTAGTGATCAATTACTAACCTCAGGAACAGAGAAATTGTTTGGCTGATAAAAAGTGTATTCAGCCTTTGACAAATACTTGGCTGTCACTATCATTTATTTGAAATACCACTGTAGCAACCCTAGCTCTGGCTTTTATTTTTTATATCTTCCAAACAAATAAACTTTGTATGGTGTTTTTAGTCAGGCTTTGAAGTTCAATCTGTTCTGGCAAGGAAGTGGTACTTCACAAATAGTAAAAATACAGTTCCTGCTGTTACTTGCCCTGCAGAACCATTCTCTTATTAGAAAGTCTTGCAAAACGAATGAGCAGTTGGATCTCTGGTAAAGTTTTGTAAAACTGCAACAGTGTGACAATAAAAGAACATAGCAACAACTCCAGCACTTCAAAGTGCACAAAAATTCCAAAGGAAAAATATGTATTTATCTGATTTTCTGATCAACAAAAAAAGTGATTGGCATACCTCTTCATCCCATCTTCACTTGTATCCCCAGTAAATATAATTTCATTTTACTAGGACCTTTTTTCAAATAATTTTTTTCCCAGTCAAACCTGACTGTGTAGGCATAAAGCACTTAAAAGTCTATCTTTAAAATTTAGCAAACACTATCCATTTCACTTAAAAAAAAAAAAGCCCAAATGAACCAAAAACCTTATTTTTTTGTTTAGTCAAAGGTTGTTTTGGAAAAAAAAGTCAAGGAGAAAAGTGGTATTAGGAGACAGGCATTAAAGTGGGAACATTCTTTTAAATTATGAACTGAAATTAAGTTTCAGATTAATCCAGATTAAGAAATCTCAAATGGAAGTGAGACACTGAAGAGATTGTCGTGCATTTCAGTGCATTATCAGTAGTGCGTTGCACTACTGATAGTGATACGCTCATGTTGTGAAGAGAAGGCTTCAGAGGAAACTGAGGGAATATAGTGGGTGTTGGAAGAATTTCAGGGCACAATGTATGTCTCATCTCTTTCAGTATAGTATGTTTACTCTTTCATAAAAATCCAATAAGGAGGGGTGGCAATGTTGTCTCCTGACAAATATATTGTGGCAGTGAATGTATGAAACTTCAGGAAAGGTTGTGTGTTTTAAAGAAATAAATATACTAATAGGAAAAGAGATATTATGAAGGCAAAGGGGGAAGAAGTGCATGTCCGTTTATCTTTTAAAAATAGTTTTGATGATAAGATAGAGTACTTCTGATACTAATTTTTAATAGATACCTGTATACTTTTATTCTCAAAATAGAAACCTGAGATATTATGAAGATACATGTTCTTGACTGAAATAGTTCGGGGACCAACTCAAAACTTCTGGAGAAGGTAACTTCGAATGAACTTTTTAAGAAGAATTAATAGCACTATTTTTGGACATGGCCTTACAAACACCTTCACAAAATCTGAAATTAGTGCAGCACAAGTGTTTTAATTTGCATTATAAACAAGGAGACACAAGCATGATATAAGTGGTCTGCTTTATCAAGAATAGAGTACACTGGAAGGTAAAGGAGGGGGTTAACAGCATTTGAGCATATCGCTGATAGATAAAGCACATGAGGTTTTTTTTCTGGCCTTGAAGAAAAAGGAAAAACATATTTTTTGTGTTCTACCTTCATAGCATCTAGCCCTGGACCGCCTCTGGCTCCAAAAATTACAATTATCTTTTGTGTGCACTGTTTTTGATAAAATAATATGAATATTCCATTGTAGCTCACCACAATGAGATTTTTCACAACATGAAACTGAGGGCAGAGTAGGCATGTGGAGGAAGTTCTGAATGTGGCACGAGACACTGGAACAGCTGAAGTTGCAAAGACAGCTATAATAGTGTTGAAAGCGTTGCTGTGAGCAACAGGATGCCATTTTTTCAACAGAACTGCCCGTAGATGGTAATTTCCTCCAAACAGTTTCCCTTGAACTGTGCCTGAGCATTTCCCAGAAGCATGTTGATCAGAAGGACCAGGACTAAGCCAGGAACTTTGGCAGAGTCCCTGCTTGATGTTCCTCCTTCCTCCTTTAGGTATGAGTACAGACATGACTAAAGGGGCTAGGGCTAATCTCAAGGACCTGGTCCTTCAGGCTTCTCTTTTGATTAATGAAAAAAGCGTTAATAACTTTTACAATAGTTTTCTATTCTGAGTGTCTAGAATTGTCTGTCTTTCTTCATTGACTGTAAGGAATAGTATTTGCATATATTTTTCCACCTTTCTGAATTGGCCTCAAGATGTACATAAATTATAAATGTAAAAAGCATTATAATATTGACAAACTTGATTTAAATTTTTTATAAAAATCAGATGGGAATAAGTAGATTTTATAATATACCCTATTTTACCTTGAGGGAAGCAGGACCATATTTACATTTTTGGCTACTTCAACTGTTACAACTAGCAGGTGAAATTTCAAGGAAGCTGTTAATTTTTATACCATGTTTCAAACACCTTATCTACATTGTCACTACAGCTATGATGCTAGGAAAATTCCAACTAGGAGATGCCCAAGTTACTAGACAAATCTTGAGTTTGGGCATGGCAATTCCAGTAATTTATGTAAATCAAAGTAAGGCATGTAGAAATAGAATATGCTCCACACAATTTAAAGTTAAGAGATGTCTATGTGTATCTAAGAAGCTTCTGGTATTTGGTTTCTCTTTTATAAACATTAAATAATGCTAAATAAGCTTGAAAATAGCCAGTTTCCATTTTAGTTTTCCCCTGTGGTGACTATGAACTTGCCTTTTATATCCCTCCACAGACACAGCTGGAAGCCATGTGGGCACCCTATAATCTCTAAAATGGCACTGAAAACCTATTCTTAGGCAACTGAACTTACTATTAGATTATTTTATTTACAAATAGAATTTTATAGATGCCAAACAGACCACAGAAAGCACCATCTCAGAAAATGAACTATACATCTCTATTGATCTTTTTTCACATACATGAGTTAACCAAGGGAAATGTTTTGGTTACAACCTCCTGGCCATATTTTAAATGAGATTTTGGCTGCCTTTGCCCTTATAATAAAATTAGAGCTGTTGAGTCACACAGAACTCTATTGTTTTTCATTTTAATATATTAACACAGCATCACATAATTGTTAGGATTGGAAGGGACCTCTGGAGATCATCCAGTCCAACCCCCTCTGCCAAGGCAGGGTCACCTAGAGCAGGAGACACAGGAATGCATCCAGGTGGGTTTTGAACATCTGCAGAGAGGGAGAGTCAGTGACCCACAGAGGCTTGGCAGCCTGTTCCATTGCTCTGCCACCCTCAATATAAAAATTTTTTTTCTCATTTGAGGTGAAACTTCTTGTGTTTTAGTTTATGGCCATTGCTTCTCATCCTGTCACTGGGTACCACTGAAAAGAGTCTGGCACCATCCTCCTGGAACACACCTTTGAGATATTTATGTGCATTGATAAGATACCCTTACAGTTTTTTCTTCTCTAGACTAAACAGGTCCAGCTCTTGCAGTCTCTCCTCATAAGAGATGCTCCAGACCTCTCATCATCTTTGTGGTCTCCAATGGACCCTCTCCAGTACCTCCTTGTCTTTCTTGTACTGAGGAGCTCAGAACTGGACACAGCACTCCAGATGTGGCCTCACTAGGGCTGAGTAGAGGGGGAGGATCATCTCCCTGGACCTGCTGGCCACACTCTTCCCAATTCACCCCAGGATACCACTGGAGTTCCTGGCCACAAGACCACACTGCCAACTAATTGCCAACTTGCCATCCACCAAGCCTCCCAGGTCCTTCTCTGCAGAGCTGCTCTCTAGCAGGTCAGCCCCCAGCCTGTACTAGCACTTGGGGTTATTCCTCCCCAGACAGGACCCTACACTTGCCCAGTATTTATCCCTGGGGAACCCAAATGTCTACAAGCCTTCAACTGGATCCTACTCCACTGATCACAACCCTCTGAGCTCTGCCATTCATCCAGTTCTCGGTCCACCTCACTGTCCATCCATCTAACCCACATTTCCTGAGCTTACCTATGAGGATGTTGTGGCAGTGTTAAAAGCCTTGCTGAAGTCAAGGCAGACAACATCCACTGCTCTGTCCTCACTGACCCATCCTGCTATGTCACCATAAAAGGATATCAGATTGGTCAGCATGATTTGCCCTTGGTTAATCCATGCTGTATAGTCCTGATGACCTTCTTTTCTTTTACATACTTGGTGATGACCTCCTTTTCAGGGATGGAGGTGACACTGACTGGTCAGTGGTTTCCTGTGTCCTCCTTCTTGCCCTTTTTGAAGATGGGAGCAACATTGACCTTCCTCCATGCATCTGGCACTTCTCATATTCTCCATGATTTTTCAAAGATGATGGACAGCTGCAGAGAAACAACATCTGCCAGCTCCTTCAGCACCTGTGGGTACATCCCACCATGGCCCATGGATTTATGGATGTTTAGTCTGCTTATCTGTCCTGTAACCCAAGCCCCTGTGAACAAGGGGAAATCTTCCTTTCTCCAGACTTCTTCTCTTTCCTCTGAGATCTGGGACTCCTGAGAGCTGAGCTCAGCAGTAAAGACTGAGGCAAAGAAGGTACTCAGTAATTCTGCCTCCTTGTATCCTCCATTACCAGGACAGCCACATGATTCAGCAGCAGCCCCACATTTTCCCCAATCTTCCTTTTACTGCTGATGTACTTGTAGAAGCCCTTCTTGTTGTCCTTGATTTCCTTTGCCAGACTCGATTCCAAGTGGGTCTTGGCCTTCCTCATCATATGCCTGCATACTCTGACAGTGTTCCTACAGTCCTCCCACATGGTCTCTCCCTTTTCCCACATCCCATTAATTTCTTTCTTCTGTTTGAGATTCCCTAGAAGCTCCCCATTCATCCATGCAGGTCTCCTGCCCCCTTTGCTTGATTTCTTGATCACTGGGATACATTGGTCTTGAGTTTGGAGGAAATGGTGCCTAAATAATGACCAGCTGTCTTGGATCCCTTTCTCTTCTAGAGCCCTAACACATGGGATTCCTCTAGGTAGGTCTTCAAAGAGGCAGAAGTCAGGTCTCTGTAAATTTAGGTTTCTAGTCCTGCTTTTCTTACTGCTTTGCTTCCTCCAAGCAGGATCCTGAGTTCCACCATCTCATGGTCACTATAGCCAAGACTGCTCTAACCTTCACATCTTCAACCAGTCGCTCCTGGCTTGTTAGTGTAAGATCCAGCAACACACCTCTCCTCACTGGCTCCTTCACCACTTGCACCAAAAAGTTATCTTCAGTGATCTGCAGGAACTTCCTGTGTGTCAAGCCTTGTTGTCCCTCCAACAAATATGAAAGTGGTTGAAGTCCCCCAGGAGAACCAGGGCCCATGACCACGAAGATATTTCCAGCTGTCCACAGAAGGCCTCATCAACCTCCTCCTCTTCCTCCTCCTCCTCCTGATCCGGTGGACTGTAGTGAACACCCACAACAGTGTCACCCATATTAGCATGTCCCTTAATTCTTACCCATAAGCTCTTATCTCCTTAGTCTGTGCCTGGGTAGAGCTCGATACATTCCAGTTGCTCTCTCACATAAAGAGCAACTCCACCACCTCAGCTCCCTGACCTGTCCTTTTTAGAAAGTACACAGCCATGCTATGACAGCATTCCAGTCACGTGAGCTATTCCACCATGTCTCTGTAACTGCAATGAGATTAAGGCCCTCACATAGATTTCTAGTTCTTCTTGTTTATTCCCTATGCATCATGTGTTTGTGTAGAGGCATTTCAGAGAGGTAATGAAGCGTGAAGGTTCCCTAGAAGGGGTGTAAGAGGAACAACAAGAATGTTTTTGCACCTTGAATTCTTTAGTGTACCATTCTTCTGTGCCTTAATTTGCTTAGTTTATTCTTAGTATTATTACCTCCTTCAGCTTTCTTGACAACTGCATTTTTGTTGTTCAATAGCTATTTGAGTATGTATCATTACCTGTAAGAATCCACAAATTACCTTTCTGTTTTTGCTATTTTTAGAAGTCGGCTTGAAGTTTTGTTAAAAAAGTCGTGGAATAGATGTGTAGCTCTTTCAGAAATAATTATACTCCCTTTGGTAGGTATTGCTCCCTATTTAGACAGCACGGTCTGAATTGATAAATTGGTAGTGTGACCTCTAACTGTCACAGTGTGCATAGGCTAAAGAGAAGGTTCCAGAGAATAGATCACCTGATTCAATGGGCCTGAATTTTTTAATTCTCAGCAAAGATACATGTACTTCTGTTGATTCACTGAATTATTACTCAAAAGAAAATACAAAGCCAAGGCACAAGCAATTCAACTTCATGTTTCTTCAGTGAAGAAAGCAATGAGAAAATTTCTGATTCCTTGCCACACACTTATTCTTATAAAAATCCCCTTTCAATGAAAACTTAACCTTGACAAATCAATAAGTATAATTCATTTTATATTAAGAATATAGTATGTAATACTTAAAACATTTATGTTGCAATAAATTAACTGCAGAAAATGTTGATTTAAGTTTGATTATCAATAGCTATTTATGATTTAATTTTCAGAGACTGATGTTGCTATAGAGACACAACCACTCTTTTAAAGCAATTTAGTTTGCAGATCATATTCATATCTCTTCTGAAATCTGTCTGTATCAAGACTGCATGCTCAGTCAGCTCCATCAGATGGTGCACATTGAATCTGCCTTATCCTGCTCACTTCCTCGCCTAAAAACAGAGGAAGGAGAGGGACCTTTTCACTTCTTAGGCCAATATGCAGGGTGGTGTCTAGATTTTTTAATGTAGGAATGATGGAACTGGGCCAGAAAGTTTCTCTGGTGCCTATGAGTGAGCCCAGAGAAACACTGCCCATTACTCTTCCCTCGTGTGCATGCTTAGAAATATTAATATTTTTGGATGTAACATATGCACATGAACAAACACAAAAGGTCAAGTATACATCTGGCAAATGGAAATAATGTAAATTTAGCAGCTTGGATCCATCTAAATAATATGTAACTTGGGGATACTTCGTTAAAAAAATATGCTTTCTCTTCAGTGTTATGGAAACTCCCAAGTCACAGTACGGTACTATTCTACGGACTCTTAAGCTTTGCATTTTCTGAGTTAGAAAAGCAGATAGACACCTGTAAGGCCTGAAATAATTGAAGAGGTACTAAATCAAAATTTCTTAGCAATGACACATAGGTAAGAACAAAGAAGGCTACCTATCTGCTTGAATGCAGTTATTCATACCTATCCTATTTGCCTTACTATACTTAAAAGCAACTTGCTATAAAAATAATGATTCTGATTCTGGTTGATGTATGGTATCCTCTGTGTGTGTTTTAATAATATACGTGCTGTAGTAAGCTAAAGTGCTACAAACACACTATGAACAGTTATGATCCTTGTCATTGTCTGAAAGTGGTAAGAATCCATCTGTAAGCAGCCCATGTGGAACCAGGATTTTAAACATTTAAACAGTAAGAATTGCTTCTTATTTGTAGCATTGTAGAGTTAATGCTAATATACAATTTGTTCTTCCATGAGTACACTCATATCTTCATCAGTATTGAGTCACTCCCCTTCTGTGTTCTTTTATTCTGGAACTGAAGTGCACATCCTTGCAGCATTGTTATGCTACCCCCACCCATACATACACATATTTATACTTTTTTTCCCCCCATGCAAATTTAAATAGCTGTACATAACCTCATGCACACCAGCATGTGCCTATGAGCCATGGCGCATGCATTTACAAGGCAGAATTGGAAAAGCTATTAAGAGTCCACATAGCTGTAGAAATATTTTTGTGTAAGACCAGACCAGAGATTAAAAAAAAGTGTAAACTGTTTTGTAGATGTAATTTTTCACATTACCCCACAGATTCCTTAAATAATCATTTTTACTTTTCAATATATGTTAAAAATCTGATAATTATTGTAAAAATATTATAGTAATGCTTAGGATGAATAGCTTGAAGCTCTCAGTTTTTTACGTGCTGAAGATGTGATAATGTTATTCTTGTACTCTGATTCTTGTTTTGTTCGGTCTTTTTTATTTCAAGAAAGCTGCCACCATTTGCATATAATAACCATAGAATTTTATTTCTGTGTCCTGTACATTGTTTAAACTCATTCATTTTTTTAGAGTCTGTGGTCTAGGTCTCTAGCTATAGAGTCAGCAGAGTGTGTCCCTGTCATAAAATCAGCTTTGGCAGATATTTTTGGTACTATGGGGTTACCTGCCTATGTTTAGATGCATGAACCCCACCTGTGTCATCAAAACTCTTGCCCTGTTTAGCCAGAAACTAAAAAAGCCTGTGTCCAAAGAATCTCATAGGAGCCAGCTATAGAGTCTACCAATTTCCTAATTTGAAAAAAAGCACAGTTTTTCTTCAAAAAGAATTGATCTTATGACCCTGAGCTTGTAGGCATATTTTATTTACTTTTAAGTGTTCTTCAATGAAATATCTTATTGGCTTGAAAGGTTTTGTCTGGCAAATTAGTCTTTCTCTATTTCTAAAAGATTCTCTTAAAAAATTTTGTTACTTTCATGGAAAACAAAAAGGAAAAATATTTCATCTCAAGTCATTTTTATGCATATTAGACTGACACTAACTCACCTTTGCTTTAAATGCTAGATCAAGGCTGTTCAATGTCCAACCCTCATGTAGCCACATCTCATCTGACTGTGCTTTCAAGGGACCCACTGATAGAAGGATGAGAATGCCACACTGATGTGCTTCAGAAGCTGAGGAGGGATAGCATATTGTTGAGAAAAATGAAATACTGTTCAGTGCAGGAGAGTTCACAAAGTCTGCTGATGCACAATCCCTGCAGAGGCAGCACTCTGACAGCTGAATGCCTTCCTGAAAGAGCACTCCTGGTCATCCAGCCTTCAGCCATTCCTTCCTTTCACTGCAAATTTAAGTCTGAACAAACATATTTTAAGATATCACGATCATATTTTTGTTTGATTTTCAGTGGAAGGAAATCTTTTGTCATTTTATCTGGTGCGACAGACGACTGGTCAACTTACTTGCTTAAAAATCACAGAAACAGAATCACAGAATGGTAGAGGTTGGAAGGGACCTCTGGAGATCTTCTGGACCAACCCTCCTGCTCAAGCAGGATCACCTAGAGATGCTTGTCCAGGACCCTGAACAGACAGATTTTGAATATCTGCACAACCTCTCCAGGAAGCCTATGCCAGTTCTCAGTCATCCTCACAATCAAAAAGCATTTTCTGATGTTCAGAGGAAACCTCCTGTCTTTCCATTCGGGCCCATTGCCTCTGGTCCTGTCACTTACACCACTGAAAACATTAATCAGATCCACCCACAGGCCTTCTATTATCTAGTCTATAGAGTCTCAGCTCTCTCAGCCTTTTTTTTCATAGAAAAATAATCCAGCATCTTTGTCATCATCTTCACGGCCCTTTGCTGGACTGTTTTTGTTTTGTCCNGGAGATCTTCTGGACCAACCCTCCTGCTCAAGCAGGATCATCTAGAGATGCTTGCCCAGGACCCTGAACAGACAGATTTTGAATATCTGCACAACCTCTCCAGGAAGCCTATGCCAGTTCTCAGTCATCCTCACAATCAAAAAGCATTTTCTGATGTTCAGAGGAAACCTCCTGTCTTTCCATTCGGGCCCATTGCCTCTGGTCCTGTCACTTACACCACTGAAAACATTAATCAGATCCACCCACAGGCCTTCTATTATCTAGTCTATAGAGTCTCAGCTCTCTCAGCCTTTTTTCTCATAGATAAATAATCCAGCATCTTTGTCATCATCTTCACGGCCCTTTGCTGGACTGTTTTTGTTTTGTCCATGTCTCTCCCGTGCTGGGAACACCAGAACTGAACACAGGACTTCAGGTGTGGCTGCACAGTGCTGAGTATAAGGGCAGGATCACCTCCCTTAACCTGCTGGCATCATTCATCCTAAGGCAGCTCAGGATACCACAGGCCTTTGTCACAAGGACACATTCCNCCATTCGGGCCCATTGCCTCTGGTCCTGTCACTTACACCACTGAAAACATTAATCAGATCCACCCACAGGCCTTCTATTATCTAGTCTATAGAGTCTCAGCTCTCTCAGCCTTTTTTCTCATAGATAAATAATCCAGCATCTTTGTCATCATCTTCACGGCCCTTTGCTGGACTGTTTTTGTTTTGTCCATGTCTCTCCCGTGCTGGGAACACCAGAACTGAACACAGGACTTCAGGTGTGGCTGCACAGTGCTGAGTATAAGGGCAGGATCACCTCCCTTAACCTGCTGGCATCATTCATCCTAAGGCAGCTCAGGATACCATTGGCCTTTGTCACAAGGACACATTCCTGGCTCATGTTTAGCCTAATGTGCAGAAGAACACCTAGGTCCTTTTCTGCCAAGCTGCTTTCTGGCTGTTCCAGTATGTACCAGTGCCTGGAGTTGTCGCTCCCCAGGTGCAGGACTTTGTGGTTCCCCTTGTTGAACTCGATGGGGTTCCTGTTGGCCCATTTCTCCATCCTGTCCCTCTGGCTGGCAGCATGTCTCTCTGATGTACGAGCCCCATCTCCCAGTCTGATGTCATTAGCAAACTTGCTGAGGGTACACTCTTACCCATCTTCTGGATCACTAAGGATGTCACACAGGACTGTACCCAGTATTGTCCCCTGGTGAACACCACTATACCTGGTGTCCAACTGGACTGTGCACTGCCAATCACCTGTCTGGACACAGCCACGAGGTCAGTTTTCAGCCCATCTCACAGTCTGCTTGTCCGGCCAGTACATGAACAGCCTCTTTATGAGCATCTCATGGTAGACAGTGTCAAAGATCTAACCGAAGTCCAAGTAGTATCCACCACTCTCCCCTCATGTACCAGGTCAATCACTTCATCATACAAGTTTATTAAGTTGGTCAAGTACGACTTCAGCTTGTTGAATCCATGCTGACTACTCCTGATTATTTTCCTTTTGTTAATGTGCCTGGAAATTGTTTCCAGAATTAACTACTCCGTCATCTTCCCAGGGAACAAGGTGAACATTACCAGTCTGAGTTCCTTGAGTCCTCCTTCTGCCCTTCTTGAAGACAGGGGGTGACATTTACTTTCCTCCAATCTTTGGGCAACATATATTGTTGGATCTGGACCTAAATAAATGTGCTCTGTATGGTCTTAAAAGAATAGAATATAATTCTGAGTGCAGTATGCTCAGACACTAAAATAATACAAAGGTTAATGTTTTGTAGGCATCACTTTATCATAAGTGAAATTTTTGTTTGGTGTGCTAGTTTGCATTTCAATGCTTCTCTTGTTACTATGTTTCAAAGTTATTATCTGCAGGCAGTTCTGTGTGCCACTCAATGCATTATAAGAATCCTGAAAATAAATACATTTAGAGAGTGCTGTAGTGTCTTGTTACCTATAAAAACTACACTTTGTTTATTTATATTTGTAATTAAAGCTGTATAAAGAACAAAGATAATATGTAGTCCTTGCACAGTACAAGCCAAGACTTACTCTTGGAAATGTCTACATATGTGTTTAGTAATACTGCATGAGAATAAATATTTGTCGAGTAGTTAGGATTAATTTTAAGGGTAAATTAAAAGTTTTCTTTCTGAACAAGTAGGTTCTGAAACAGCCTTCTCATCATATTAGCAGAAACAACAAAGGCAGTTGGTTTAAAAAGAATCTAAATGTTTTTCGGATTGCCTAATGCAATTGCAGACATATAAAGTACAGAACTCAACCACTCTATTTATTAGACTTGTGCACATATATGGTAAATAGATTTATCTTTGTCAGTGTTTGTGGGATCAGAGATTTAATACTTATAGGATAGTTTATTTTTTGCTCCTTTAACTTAAAAACTAAATTTAAAAATTTGTCCTTCCTTATGTATGTAAAGATTCTATCTTATTACATCTTGTAAAACACTTTTCAAACAACTTCCAAAAAGAAAGTATATAAAAGGTTAACATAATACTTATTTTTAGCTTCAATTTCCTATGAAAAAATGGCAATTTGACTGTATTCATTGTGATTTGAAACCAGTTAAATAGTGAACAGTCCAAGTGATAATTACTTTATTTCAATATTTACAGAAAACTGGCACTTCATCATCATCAAAGCACATTGAGAATTGTCTTATTATCTACACAAGTGCCTGGTTTCTATAAATATTGAAATTTGGCAATTATCTCTAGCACTATTTCTTCCTTATCTACTTCTCAGAATTGAGCAAATAGAAATATCATTTAGTTATTAACATTTTCCAAATACGTATCTGGTTTCTTTTTAATGAGAGTGCATATGTAAAGAAAGTAAATTGCAAAATAAGGTCAATGAAATGGAATGAAATATCTTTGTATCAGAGGCATCCAAAAGAATGACTTTAAGACCTTGTTATTCAAATAGCTAGATTTAGCCTGAGTCCATTTCTAAAAGCCAAGACCTCTTCACTAAGAGGCCTAACTGGAAAAAAGGAGCCATTGACATATATGCATCATGAAATTAACCCCTTTTTTTTCTCTCTAGCACATATTGAGCCAGATTGTGCAGAGCCATTCAGTGTGCTTTGCTGAGTAAAGCAAAAAGATGACATTTCCCCAGGTTGTTATCCCTTGTAAGTCCCTTTGGGACATGGCAGACAGGACCAGACTGAACCTGTCTGTATGCTGCAATTGTCTTTTTCACCTATGTTAGTGTATGATCACACTGATCTGTACCAGATTATCAAGAAGAATTAATCTGTAACGGAAATGTATAGAAATCTGTTAAACTCTCATCCTTCATAACAAAAACTCAAGTAATGGAATGTTTTGAAAGAATCTTTGTATGGTGTTCAGAGAACCATCCATACCCTGAAAATAGGGCACAGGTTACTCCACACCAGTATAAGGTGTAGTTTGTTGCAGATCTTTTCAGTGTCCTGACTTCAAAATGTCTTCTTTTTTTGTCAGTGTATTTTGGCATGCTCTGGGGTCTAACTCTAGTCTGGAGGGATCTTTAGACACGTCTGTACTGTATACAAATCAGGGCCTGTGAACAGGCTCAAACACTGTCTAGTGATTGTCCATATAATTTAATTATTTGCCTGCTCCTCATCAGGTTTGGCTCAGGTTTGCACACTCCAACACACACTGGGGCAAACGTAAACAATGCTCCTGAGAGTAATTAAGATGATTTTTTTATTTACTGCTTTATGTACTTATTCTCCATATCCATTTTTGTTCCTCTTAAACTAGATGGACTGACCACTAAAATTTTTAATGAGATTGTTTGGATGGGACCCACATTATCTAGCGTGAGATGTCAAGTGACTTCATTATCTTAGCATAACTTACCTGTAACCAGGAGTCCTTTTCTCAAAGGTAATAGGTGAAATCAATTAATTCACTTGCAGATGTCAATGACATATGTATTTTGAGGGCGGATAAGATTAATCCCACCCTTCCCTGTTTTCTTAGCTTCTTCTTTTACACTTTTAGTCTCATGATATATAGTAGTTAGAGATGAACACCCTTCACATCCTTCAAAAAATTCTTGGTTATCTGCATTATAGAGGAGTTCAGTTAATCTGTACTTCTCAAATGCTTCCTCCCCTAAAAAAGAATCACTTGAAATAAAAGAAGTACCTGGTCTTCTTTACCACATTTCACCACACAGATATAAAAGAACTCTAATGTTGTCACAGTGGTGCTGGTGCTATGGCAGCTCAGCATGAAATTATGCCATAATTAAGACCACACAAAATAACACTAATTCCCCTTCTTCTTTAAGATTCAAGTACCTACAGGCTTTTGATAAGACAAATGTGCGTTTTTGGCATTTATTGTATCTTTCCATTGGAAAGAGCAATGAAGGTAAAAACCCCATTATTCATAACTTAGCGATATGTAGCCAGTCCAAGCTGTCTAAAGAGATAAAAAATTATGGAATTGTTTTCCCGAATTGCTGTCATAGTGAAAATAAATTCTAAGTCCTTATGCAAATATTGTACTGGTGAAAGCGGTAACAGAATTATTTGGGTATCCCTTTGCTGTCATTTAATTCTAAGTCTTCCATTGAGGGAAGGCTGAAAGTTTCTTCCCTGATTATTCAATATATTACAGAATATAAATACTAATGTCAGTCCCTGTGCACTTTTCAGCAACAGGAAAGCTATGAAATCCCTACATTTTCTTCAGTGGCCTTTGAGGCAGGAAGAATGAAATCAGGAAGACATCATTTTGACTTAATATATGATGAGCAAAATCAGAGGTGCAGTTTGTAAAAGTAAACTAGAAGAGCAGAACACAAAAGATGCCCTTTCTATAATCAATTCCTGCTATTAAAAATTACTGAAATACATAAAGCCAGTAATATGTCAGGTCTAGGATAGTTTAACAAGGAATAGGGCTGAAACTATCAGCACTATGAAAAAAATACATATTACATTTTTGCAATACCTCTTTTTTTTATAAATAGATCTGTGATTTTTATTCTACAAAACAGCAACACCTTTCTCAAATTGTATGTGAAGTAATGAAGCCTTCCTTTTCTTCTTTGCCTTGTTGTGCCTTTTATCCTGCAGTACCAGAGACACACATAAACTAGGCTCTAGACAGGAAGTAGAAGATGGAAAATAACATGAAAACCCAACTCAGTAATATTATGTCTTGCATAGAACAAACATAGTAGCATATAGTATAGTGCTTGCCCCTCCCTGTACTCCTACAAGTTCCTTGCTCTCAATTCTGACATGCTCTTGTCAAGCAGTGGCAAAAGCTGCCCTGTCAGACAGCGTCTCTGCAGAGCTTTGTAAGTGGGGTCTCGCAAACAGCACTTCAACACTTCAAGGGCTTGGGCAGAACAAAGATCCATCTTCTCCCACGGCAGGCAATCCTATCACAGAAATATAGTCCTGAATCATTTTCACAGCATCCCCTTCTTGAAATTCTGCATCCACCTTAATCCACAAAAGACTTTTCCAGTCCTACTAATAGACAATATCTATAGTAAAGTGTAAAAGCCATAAATTATAATGTGCCATAAAAAGAGACAGGAACTTGTGGGTATATTCAGCAAAGTCACCTAATATAAAGTGACATATTCCAGATTTCTGTATCATTTTCCAATGAATTTAAGGTTCTCAAGGCAGCTTTATAAATGTTGTGGGTTTATTACTTTGGCAAGGGAAGACTGTATGTTCAAATAAAGAACATTGCAAATATTTGGTTTTATACAGAATCAGAAGGAAATACGCCACAGCATCTTGACATCAGAATCTCAAAATTTAAGAGCATTATATGTATCCTTCAGAAATGGAAAACTGGACTCATACTATGAAAATGATGACAGAAAAATTATTAGTTTTCAAAGTACAACTGCATTATCTTCCTTGTTACAAATAATTCAAAAATGTGTTCTAAGTTTCATATTTAAGATTTCTAAAATAAGGAGTATTAATTTCAAACAATTTTGCCTTTTTAAAATGTTATACAAGAAACATAACTGATTTAACTGCAGAAGATAAAAGGCTTAAATAAGAAATAGATATCTCAAAGTGTATTAAAGGATTGTCTGTCAATGACTTAGGAAAAGTAAATACATTTATAGACATGCATAACTTACAACAGGTTTAGAGAAAGGAATAATTTTAACATATTAACTACTGCTAATGCATTCTCTTTATTTATAAGATGCATATTTCATTATAAATGGCTCACTAAATTATGAGATGGCTTTTATATCTCTTTATTTCATTTTGAATGTGTTAAGGTTTATTCTAACCGGCCAGCAACTACCACAACTATCCTTACTTCACTTTCAGAAAATGCTATTTTCATTAGACATTGCTTCTAAGTATATTTAAAGTATTTACAATGAATTTTGAAATATGAAAATACGTTTTATGTTATCACCGTGGGATTTTGTGTCAACCATAAGTACACAGTGGATGTTTAGAATTATAGTTTTTATGGGTTTATTTT
This sequence comes from Machaerirhynchus nigripectus, assembly GCA_013397975.1. Classification (NCBI taxonomy): domain Eukaryota; kingdom Metazoa; phylum Chordata; class Aves; order Passeriformes; family Dicruridae; genus Machaerirhynchus; species Machaerirhynchus nigripectus. Next base: position 1,578,504 of record VZRQ01018917.1, on the reverse strand, counting down.
TATATCCTTTTGCAATTTTTTACATGTTACTAATACTGTAACTGATGTGTGAAGGACTGACTGAAGGGCAGAGTCCAAAGGGTTGTAGTGAATGGGGCTACATCTGGCTGGTGACCAGTCGCCAGTGGTGTTCCTCACTCCTCAATCCTGGGGCCAGTCCTCTTCAATCAACAATCTGGATGCAGGACCTGAACATGCCATTAGCAAGTTTGCTGACAATACCAAACAGGAAGGTGCTGTTGACAGTCTTGAGGGACAAAAGGTCTTGCAGAGTGATCTGGGTGCATTGGAGCATTGGGCTATGAATAATGGGGTGAAATTTAACATGTCCGTGTGCTGGATTCTGTACCTAGGACAGAGTAATGCTGGGAACAAGTCCAGATTGGGAGAATAGAGGCTGGAGAGCTGCCCTGCAGAAAGGGGTCTGGGGTTGCTGGTTGGCAGCAGGATCAGTGTGAGTCAGCCCTGTGTCCTGGCAGCCAGGAGGGCAAATCCCATCCTGGCGTGCATCAAAAGCAGCATCACCAGCCTGTCAAGAGAGGGGATTATCCCTCTGTATTCAGCACTGGTGTGGCCTCACCTTGAGTACTCTGTTCAGTGCTGGGCCCCACAATAAAGGAAGTATGTTGAGGTCCTTGAATGCATTGAGAGGAGGGCAACAGTTCCACTGAAAGGGCTGGAAGGCATGTCCTGTGAGGAGTGGTTGAGGACTTTGGGATTGTCTAGTTTGGAGAAAAGGAGGCTGAGGGGCCAGCTCTTTGCTCTCTACAGCTTCCTTGGGAGGGGCAGTGGAGAGGGAGGAGCTGATCTCTCCTCTCTGGGATGTGATGATAGGATGTTTTGGAGTGGTCAAACCCTGGAACAGGCATCCTAGAGAGGTGGGCAATGCCCCAGTGTTTAAGAGGCTTTTCGCCAATGCCCTTGATAGCATTCTTTAATTTGGTTGGCCCTGAATTGGTCAGGTAGTTGAACTAAGCGGTTTTTGTAGGTCCCTTTCCAATTGGAACAATTCCATTTATTCTATTTTATGCTATGCTATGCTATTCAAAATGAATGAAAATATAGCTGATACTGCTGATGAAGTGTAGAGAGTGACCACATCATCCTCAGGGAAACACACAGGATGTGTTTAAGCTGCTTAAACATTCGAGATGCTTTCACACATGCTGTTAAGCCTCCAGATGTGAGCCCATAAGAATACAGTTCTGTTGTAGGTCTAGCATAATATCTGTTCATATCTGAGAAAATGCTTCTGGGTACTTCAAATGGCATGATATTCTTTGGCTTATGTATCTGAATATCCCACTCATTGAATCATTCCCATACTCCTCCTGGAGGGATTCATTGAGTCTCTGTTGACTGTAGTGGTAATTTAGACACATATAGTTCACATGTAAACATCTGCATTCTTAGTAGGGCAGGTTGAACCTCATGCCCACTGCTTACCACTGAGCTGTTTTTCTGTCATTGTACTCTTTCATGTCAGCTAGAGTTGAAGTCAGAAGATGTCTGATTTCTTTGTCCCCTGAATATGAGGTTATCATTAATTTCTCAAATGCCTGCAATACAATGTATTTGACTGAAAATTTGACTGGGTAAGAGTGATTACCTACATTAGACTACAAAACTTTACCCCTAAAGCAATCCTATAGGTATAAAGAGATTTGAAGAAAACTCTAGGTGAAACGTTCACTCAAGACAGTTCAAAAGGGAGAGAAAAATGAGTTTTATTCTTTCATTTTCAATAAATACCTCCCTTGTCTTCATTCTTTGTTCAGAGGTGTGTTGTTTGGTTTTGTAGATTTTAGCATCACTGTGGCAATTGATACTAGAACATCAAAAAAGATTCACCAAAAATTAAGTTGGCACAAGAGCTTTTTTCTAACGTACTAAAAGTAAATATCCAGAGGAAAAACCCAACAGCATGTGGTAATACTTCTTCAAGCCTACAAGTCTTCCTGAGTCAGAAAAGGTTTGTATGGATTTTTCTGACATGAATTTGTCTAGTCTTCCTACAAGCCCATTTACATTTTTATCATCCACAATACTCTGTGTCAAGGTGATGCACACTCTATCTGTAACCGTGTTTTGAACCTGACAGCTGACAGCTTCATTTGATGCCTACTAGTGCCTTTGCTGTCAAGGGGCAGAGAACAATAGATCAGTTCTCTACATGCTCTATCATTTCCCCCTCAGTTATTTCTTCTTCAAACAGAAGAGTCCCTGACTACTTATTTATTCCTTGTAAAGACACTGTTTCATGCTTCTCATACTCCTTGTTGTCCTTCTCTTAACCTTATCCAGTTCCTCTCTATCATTTTGTTTTCTGGGTATTTCAGTACAGACAGTAAGCAAAATGCTTTATGCAGCTTTGTAATAACATTCTCCATTTTATTCTATGCTTCATTTCTAAAAACTCAGTAGTTATTTTTACTGAGATTCACCTAATATCTTAACTATTTTCTCTGGTATAACTTCAAGATAATTTCTTCGATTGATAGAAGTGGACTCAGAATTCAAAAGAAAAGGTGATTCTTTGCCATGAGCATCACTTTATATTAACCTACACTGGCTGCATTTCACTTGCTATTTTCTCCCCTAATCCCCTAAGATTCTTTGGTGGATTCTTCATAGTTGACCCCAGTCTTTGCCATTTCAAATGGCTTAGTAACATCAGCAATATTTTCGCTTCACTTTTCACCTATTTTCCAGGTCATTTATGAATATCTTGAATGCTTTGTGGGCCAACAAAAGTCTTATGGAATATCATTGATGTCCTCCACCCACAATTGTTCATTTACTGCCATTTTCTTATTCTCTTTTAGAACCATCTTCAAATATTTACAAAGACCTGTTACTCTGTAGTTTACCTAATAAACTTTTGTGATATACATAGTGAGCCAGATCTCCTTCATCACTTGCTTGTTATAACTCCAGAAAATTAGTTGTGACAACATAGGGATAAAATTCTGTGTATATTCACCTCTAAGAAGTCAGACCAGGTGATAAAAGATCTTCCTTGGCCCACAGCTCTGTGAAACTCCGAAGACAGCTGCCATCTAAGAATGAATAATGTGAAGGGCATGAACATAGGAGATTTGGTGGCTGTGGCTAGATTGTATTTATAAACTAAAAAGCTCATAAAAGTATTACAACTAGTACATTTTAATATTAAAATGCAATAAAATCATACTGAATCCTCACATTTTCCCCACATGTCCCAGAAGGCTTTCTACAGAATGAATATAAGAACAGCTATGAATCAAGTATAATTCTGGCTGCAATAAATAAGATCAACAAGCAGCCCTAAGGGTAGCTCCAGCACAGTAGTTTACCCTCTTTTTTATTAGTTATATAAACAGCCTAAAGATATTTGGTCATGTGATATCCCCCTGGCATCTTTAAAAAACCCAAAACCTTTTAATCTGCCTGTAAAAGCTTGTAGTGTGTAGCTTAGTCTTGCAGCCCTGTGCCTTATCTCCATGTACAGCAAAGGCTAATTTGTCCCCTTTAAGCCTTTCACTGCAACCTGATGCTCTCTTAATCACCCCCTGAAACTCTGCTATGTTTATCCTCTTTTACCGAGACAGGTGCAAAGGATTTTATTAATGCAATACCTTCTTAAGTGGTTTAGTTTATCCCTTACTATTGATCCAATGGTTTAAATCCATTAAGAGGGTGCAAACAGACACTTTATTCTTTGCTTAATAGAATCCATTCTAGAAAAAATAGGACACAGTATTCTGTCCTCTTCTACACCTTTTTTTTTTCTGTAAAACCTGAGACCAAAAGCAGATTACAGAACATCTAGCTGCTATGTAATTTTGATTGACATTTGTTTTTCCTGTTAATCTCCAGGTAATTTATTCGGATTTTTAACATTCATATATAACATTTTTGTAAAAATTTTAGTATTCTAAATATGACTACATACCAACAACCTGCTGAACTTTTCATACAAGCTATATGTTGCACAAGTCATGGACACAGTGGAGAGAGTGCAGTGAAGGACTACAAAGGTGATTAAAGGTCAGAAGCATCTAATTTGTGAGGAAAGTCAGAGATGGCTAGACTGCTCAGCCTGGAGAAAAGAAGGCTTAGGGAAAATGTCATCAATGTATACAAAAACCTGAAGGGAGGGTGTGAAAAGAACAGAGATGGGCTTTCTTCAGTGGTGCCCAGTGACAGGACCAGAGTCAATGGGCAGAAACAGAAACACAGGAGATTCCTTCTGAACATCAGGAAAAAATTTTGATTGTTGTTTGTGAGGGTGATTGATCAATCACTTGGACAGCTTGCCCACATAGGTCGTGCATTCTCCATTCTTGGAGATCTTCAAAAGCCTCCTGGACAACCATGTCTTGGTGGCCCAGCTTGAGCAGAAGGATTGGTCCAGATGACCTCCAGAGGTCGCCTCCCATCTTAAACTATTTTTAATTCTGTGAGAATTAATGAAAATTCAGTCTTTTGTAATCTAAGCATATAATTCTTTTTTGAGAACACTCAGAGATCCCATTCATTCAAGATAATATTAATTTTTATCAGTCTGGAGAAGCCTTTTTTGTTTCCACATGAGTTATGATACATAGCAGAGTCAATCCAAACTCTTAGTGTACTCTGCCCTGGAAAGTAATGCAATGATAGCTTCCTGCCATGAACAATTTAGCAGCTAAAGTAAACAAGCATAGTAAGAAATGACATTAAACAAGGCAGGTGTAATTTTTCTTTGATTTTTTAGTACCAATAAATAAAAGTAATGAGGCTTTGAGTAGTATCTAACCCCTTGCATGCTTAGCCATGGAAAACACCAAGGCTTTATGACAATGGCGGTAGAACCAGCAAAGCACACTGTCTCCATTAACAAGACCTCAGGGATGCAGGCTGGTTCGCTGCCTTTCTCGATGACTTTTTAAGCAGTCGTTCCAGCATGACTGACAAAGAATGATGCATAGATATGTGTAAAGGAAAGGGTTTTAGAGCAGTCCAGGATATTCTAATGAAAAGCAATATTCAATTAGCAGCCAAGAAAAATACTAGGGTGCTACTTACACATTCAGTGGAGATGTATGGGGTTGTGTGCTTGTTTGCATAACAGAGATACATCTATAAAAGTAAAACAGTCCACATACACAGCAGCAGGGAAATAGTTTAACCATAAAATAACTATGGCTTGAAAGCTATCTATTTTTTTTAAGATATAAATTTGCTCTTTAGAGGTGAAAATCTTGTCCTTTACCCAAGTTTTATATTTATCTAAGTTTTCCATGAGTTCTAAAATTTTGCTTGTTCTATAAGGAATTTAACAACCTCCAGGTTACATTACTCAAAA
>VZRQ01018917.1:1544841-1567543 GCA_013397975.1 Machaerirhynchus nigripectus | reverse complement strand
AGAATACACTGTAACCCAGGACAAGAGGTTTGCTGAGGAGCATCCAAAGTCTTGGTATTGTATCTCTCTTCTCTGTGTCTTGCTGGTTTATGTCTACCTCTCATCTTTTTTTTTTTAATTGAAGACTTTCTTAGGATGTGACTTCTCAGGAAAGTATACCATTGTAGAACTGAAGTAAAAAATTCAACACTGAAGCTGTCAACACAATCATAATCTGTAATTATGATTATGTTAGTCAGATTGCTGGAGCGACTTGTTAAGAACCATAATCCCCATAAATAGCAGGATATAGCAGAGCACAGGGGTGTAAAGCTGTTCTTGTCAAATAATTAACACAGAGAAACAGCCACCTCCAAAAAGTGGTTTACTTGTGTATGGCCAACATGACTCTACCAATAGCAAAGAGTAAGAACAGGAGCACATCTGATTTGGGGCTGACTCAGGCTCTTCAACACACCTGCCGCCACCCATCTATGGAGTTGGTGACAAGGCTTCAGCTTCTCTGATGGCGACAGAAGTCAAAAACCTCCTCTAATGCCAAACTGCTGTGGTGACAGGAAGAGGAGGCTGGATGCCTGAGTTTCCCTAGAGGGATGCTGCAACCACTGGCTGGTCAGCAGCTAGCTGCAGACAGTAAAGAATTCAAAACGTTTGGAGGCGAAAAGGGAGAATAAAAGCAGTGGTCAGTGTTTACTCTGCAGCACCTACAGGCCAAGCTGTGTGTCTTCCTATGATAGTACATTTATTCTGGACCATAGCTTATTTCTATTTTTGCTATTTTTTGTGAGGTATGTAAGGAAAAATAGCATCAGCCCAGCTCATGGAAACAAATTCGAAAGCAGGAGTGCTTTGAATTTTATGTCTATTTTAATAAATGCTTTCAGACATGTTTCTGTCAATTACCTGTTTCATATAAATCAAGCAAGAAGTGGATTTCCAATTCATATTCAAATATTTTAACACATCAGATCTCATCAGGATTCATCTCATCAGAGAACAGAAATATTCCACGAGACCTACCTAATCTATACAAAATAACTCAGAAACTTCCTGAAACTCCCACAAATGATAGAAAGAATCATATTCTAGAGTTTTTTTGTGTAATGATTTCTGATAATTTATATCTTTAAAAAGTTGCAAATGATTCATACAGAAAAATGGCGACACTTGCTGAATATATTTTGTGAGTTACTCATCTGTCCTAACTTAATATGCCATTTAATTAAAGTCATATGTTCACAGACTCTTAAAACAAGAATTTAATTGTTAGGAAAAAGGAACTTAGCAAACCATACATTTTTAACACAATGGCTTGCTATTTTTTTCTCAGTAAGAACACTTGGCTTTCAGGAATGAAATTTTACAATTTCCCAGAGTTTGTTGATTTTTGTCATGATTCAATTCACCTAACTTTAGATGTCTAGATTGCCTAAGCTTTTACAGCTAATGAAAAGAGCAATTCAAAGCATCCAAGATATTTAATCTATCTTACGGGTACTTCTCAAGATGACCTGGATTGCCTTATAATTTTCTCTACACTTCAATTAAATTTGATTTTTAGATGCAGTTTAAGTACGTTCCTGTGAACTTAATGAAAGACTTTTTTTCTCCTGTTCTGCAGAAAGGTTTAACATGGTCTCAGTTGTTTGAGGCTGCAAGAGCACCATAAGTAATATCTGTGGTGTGTTTAACTGTGCTTCTCTTTTCCTAAACCCACAATAGATAAGATAAACTTATTTTCCTTGCACACTCTTCTAGGGGAGTTCATCTATATTCAAATGTAAGTTCAATTTTCATACTGCTCCAATAAATATAGCTCCTGCAGCGTGGCTTTCATAAAGCTTATAGAGAAGCTGGGTCATTCAGGAGTGCCACATGGGAGGACAAATGTATATTCCAAAGGCTACATATATTCATCCCTAAATCATAGGAGAGAGATAACTTCAGCAAATTATGTGAGAGAAAAAAGCAATCTTTCACTCCTTAATGTAGGTTTGATCTAAAGCCTTATGATGCTATATTGAATCTTTTAATATGAGTTTAATGACAATCCAGACATAATTGAAGAAAACTCATTGAACTGGAACTCAGCTTCCATTTTACTGCACAGCAAGAGCTCACAAAGAAGATGAAAGGCCTCAAATAGAAATTTATCTTAACTATAAGCATTGTTTTCCCTTATTAGTGTTTAGTCCTCATTTTATTTGTTATAGCCTTTTCTACTATAATTGAAAAACTAATGAACATTAAGAAATAAATTTAAGTGATTGACTCCTTTTCTCATGGAAAAGGGATGGAGCTTTCCTTTAAGGATCTCCGGTTGTCTTTGAAAACTGAGTGCTGTAACAACTAAGCTTTTTAGAGTTGTTGAAATAACCCTGATCTTCGAATTGTTACAAATCAGCCTCCAAGCAACTGGAACTCCTTGCTTATGTTGACACTATATCTATTTACTGTGAGTTCAATTAAGAGAAAAAATTAGAGAAGACCAGACTCAATTTCCTGTTTTTTGAAAAGTTTAGTATATTTCAATACCGTAAGGGTAACTGGCAGCCTTTAATTCCAGAGCGTGTTTTCCAATGGTTCTGCTGCTGCACACCAACTGTAGACAGATTTATGTTCCAATTTGATATAGTGACAGAGGTTGATTTTTTATAGACATAATTAAAGAAAGTGTTTACTAAGGTTTGTAAATTCATAGACACTTCACAGTATATAAATTTGTTTTTTCAACAGTAGCTAAGCCAAATTATCCAATTATATTTTATAGAACAGGGTCTGTTGACCCACACCGGACTTTGATTTTATGAAAAGTGCAGCAAAGGCTGTCACGAGGCTTTACAAGGTAGTCATTATGCTTTGTAGCATTAAATCATCTTTCTGGATATGACTTTTGCATTGTTCTGTTCCCTGCCAGTGAACCAGTGGCTATATAGATATCTACATCCATTGCTAGTAAAAGAAACAACATAATACTGCATTATTCTAGGTTTAGGGAGACGTATCCTTGGTGCTGTAAATGAAGTTATGTCAGTATAAATTTACTTTATCACCAGCATGAATTATGTTTGCATTTGTAATTTAGATCTTATGGGATAGTATCGTACTTGAAAATGCATTATCTCCTATTAATGGTAAGATTCGGTGTATACGTATTGAACTGATCTTAGTCCTATCTAGCAATACGTAACAGTCTCTGAACACTCTCTAAAATTCTAATCATCTGCTTCTTTTAAATTTTAATATTTAACATCACTAGACTTACTTTTGTATACTCATTATATTGGGATAGTAGTGGTTCTTGCTGAGAAGTATATGAAAAGATTAATGGGTTGTGACTCAGTACATGCTGAGGCTTCAAGCAAAATAATTTATGCATTCTTAACACACTTAACTTTGAATTTACTCCCCAGCAAAAACTATTATCTAAGGTGAAAGCATTCATTGACTTGTAATGGTAATAATGCTATCTGGATGTACAGGTAATAATATGCATATTATTGGTATTAAGGATAAGATAAAAGCAGAAAAAATCAAAGTATGTTGAGGCTAACCCATAAAGGTCAATGGGAAATAGACAGTCTTGTACAAATACATCAGCAGTGAAAGAATTACTGGGGAGAAAGTAGATCTATTAAAAGAATAAAGTAGTGCAGGCAATTAAATAAATGGTAAAAATTGCTGCCATGGTATTTTTATTTGAAAATTTTCTTCAGAAAAGAAGTAATGTGAGTAATTAGCAAGGAAAAATTGCCTTTAAAGGTAAGGTTGAACATGTGCAAATCAGTCAGCCAAGATGCTGTGCTGCCCAAGATGTTAATATCTCTGTTTAAAAGGTGGAAGAGATTTTCAAAGCTGTGAAGGACAAATGGTGTCCTACTCTCTGCAAGTCAGTGACAGTCAAGAGCCTTGTGACTGCATGTTTTGGTATAGTTACTAAATGCGACATCAGTAATGTCTTTTCAACCTAGAGAAGAAGAGATTCAGGAAGGTCTTATCACAGCTTCAAGTACTTAAAGGGCAGCTACAAAGATGACAGAGGCTCTGTCTTCACACGAAGCCATATGGAGTAGACAAGGAGCACGGGTACAAGTTGCCTTAAGGGAGGTTTCAACCTGATATAATATGGAAATTTTTTACAATGACAATAATCGATCACTGGAACAACTTCCCTAGGGATGTGGTGAAGTCCTCATCACTGGAGATTTTCAAGATATGACTAGAGAGGATGCTAAATAATCCCAAATAAGCCCCCTTTTCCGTGGAAGGTTGGACCAGATGTTTTCCCAAGGTCTCTTCAGAGAGAGGGCTATTCTGTGGTTTTATGATTTTGTATCTGAGGAATCATGGACAATGAGGAGCGGTAGCAAAAATCTAAAAGCACAGGTAGGTGGTCTACTTTTTGCTATTTATTTTTAAAAAAAGAACGAAGTGAACAGCATGGACACATGAGTGCTACACGTGTGACTTCCAGCAATACTGGAACCAATGCTATAGGGGGAAAACCACAAACAGCTTCAAAACAGTAAGGTTCTGATAAGCAAGCAGCACGGAATTTTAGAGTCATTTTATTTTGCAGACTACGTTCATTTCTTATACAGGATTTGAGGGTAAAGCCTTCTTATTTTATAAAATTATGCTGACCAGCAAAGGTCATAGCTGAAAAAAAAATATTTCAATCACAGAGATGGGAAGAGTTGTGACATGAGAAATAAGTCTTTTTTCATGTACGTCATACTATTTTAAAGAGCTTGTTTTCATGTATCTGTCAATAAATTACCTTTTGTCATTTGAATATGTGGTTCCAACATCTTACGACTGATTGCAGTGCCTGCAGTGGGTACCCACATCTTGGTCTCAAGAGAATATTTATCTATCTCTCCCATGCCTTGTGGTAGCTCTATGTATGCACCACATTTACAGCTCTGCTCTGGATGTGAGTCTAGCAGGGAATCTCTCTGAGGGGAGAAGAAGAATTGTTGCACAAATCAACTCCAATCACACCCAAAGGCTTCATTCTGAATCGATGCAGAAACTAATGCAACCCTCAAGATACATTAATGATATACTGTCTTCTTATTCTCAGGCTCTTCACAACCACACCACCAGAAGGGTTGCCCCCAGTAGTCAGAGTCTGCAGCCTCTAATGACACTGCTGAGAACAAGACAATAGCCAGTTGTGAAAACAAGATCTCATTCCATGGCAATTCACCTTCCTGCAGCTCTTTGGAGTGTGCTCTTTCAGAAAGAATCTGTAAAAATATTTAGAAAGATACAAAGGATCCCGAGGGAGAAAATATTTAAGTCATTTTGACTACTTAACTTAGGAGAAGCAAAAAAACTGGATAGACATATCTACTACACAGAAGGTACATCTTGGGTTATATGGCATTCTTTAGTGTGTGCCCCTTTCACATGGTCATAAAACAATAGCTGGTAAGGAGCAATCTAACTGAGGCAAGGGGATCGTAACACGGGCAGTCTATGAGATACATCGCTTCCGTTTCTGCTTTTTGAGTGTTGCTTTTAGGAAAACTGGGGTATCTTATGCACAAGGCACACACAGTTAGCCTGACATGTCGGGATTCACTTGAGCAATTGCCTGTGAGCTGCACAGATGGCCAGAACACTTACAGTCTGCTTTACATGTTCTGGATGCATTGCACTGATTGCATATGCTCGGCAGTCTGTTATTCCAAACATTTGAATACTTGGCCACTGATCAAAGTCACAGCCACTGCTCAGGCCAGGTCACCGATGTTCAGTAATCCTGCAGAAGTGTTCTTCTCTAACTGGTCTTAAAGGAAGGATTAAGCCAACTTGCCTGCTTTTCTCTCACAGGTAGCATGACATGGTTGTGAGCAGTAAGAACCTGTGGAATCCACAGCTTCAGGTCATAAGGGACTGGAGGGGAGGCCAAGTACTCTTGAATAATCAAAACAAATTTGCATGTGAACCATTGTCACATGGACTCACAGAATCACGGAAACACGGAAACACAGAAACACAGAACGGGTCAGGTTGGAAGTGACCACATTGGGTCAAATGGTCCAACCTCTCTGCTGAAGTAGGGTCATCCTAGAGAACATTGCACAGGATTGCATCCAAACAATCCAAACAAAGTACTTGAATCTCTCCGGTGAGGGAGACTCCACAACCTCTCTGGGCAATCTGTTCCAGTGCACTGTCACCCACACAGTAAAGAAGTTCTTCCTCATGTTCAGGTGGAACTTACTGTGCATCACTTTCTGCCCATTGCCTCTTGTCCTATTGCTTAGCACCACCAAGAAGGGCTTGGCTCCATCCTCTTGACACCCATGCTTTAGATATTTAGAGAGAGGACCTCTCTGAGTTGCCTCTTCTCAAGGCTGAACAAGCCCACCACCCTCAGCCTTTCTTTGTAAGAGAGATTCTCCAGACACTTGACCAACTTAGTAGCCCTCTGCTGGACCTGCTCCAGGACGTCCATGTCTTCCTTGTGCTCTGGAGCCCAGAACTCATTTCACTTTTTTTTAAGTACTAGACACTGAAATTACTATATCTATATCTCTACAGGAAAAATGTAAGAGGACACTCAAAGTGACACTCTAGAAATTGGTACCTCTCTCAGCAACCACAAGAGCACTCTAAGACAACTTCAGACCCCAAACATCACTACCTTAGCTAAGAACTGAAAATTATGATGGTGAATATGATAAGATATGAATAATAAAATCCTTTGTAGTTTAAGTAGAAAATATTAAATTTAAAAAAATGGAACAAAGGAAAGGTCCTTTGTTCTCTGTATATGGGAATAAACAGAGAATATTCCATGTGCAAGCACATGGATGCCTTTTTATGCTGCTCTGAAGCTCTTAGAAATGGCCTCAGTTGGGATGACTTATCAAGGTGAATCATTGCTACCCCAAAGAACTTTGGGGGTTAATGCAGTGTAAAATAATGAATGCTATTCATCAGTTAACTTGATAAATTTGGTTCAGATTTATTTATAGCAAATAGAGAATGAGGATTAAAGTACCTATCACTGTAATTGAACTAAAGTCCTTTTCAAAATCCCTGTGAGAAAAGCACCACTGTACCTTTTATCTATTGTGATATAATCTTTTATTATACCTGTACTCCACTTCACAGTACTTTATTAGCTCCCTGTACAACTATTTACTGTTCAGAATTACTTCAGGTGCCTTTCTGAATAAAAGTATCCTGGCTCTATTGAAAAGATGAAAAAAAACCTCACAGAAGATTGTCATATGTGCAAGGGACTTTAAAAAAAGATAGTGAGGCAACCAACACATCAAACTTGTTTTTATGAATATCATTCAAATCAAGTATTTAAATATTCCTAAATTAATAATAAATATAACTCCTAAAACTAGGAAATTAAGGTAAATAATATTGCAAAATCACTTTTATTACCTGTGATTATCCCCACTTTCAGTTCACTAGCATTTTAATAATAAACCTGTATTTCAATAATTATTTTTTTCCTTTTTAATTTTAAAGAACTCTATTGATTTTGAAGACTAGTGATTAAAGGAATTATGACTTTTGTCATAAGGGCTAATTCTTCAACTGTTCCTGTAATTACAAGAATGAAGTCTTGGCCATGGCAACTTTCATAAAGGTCAGACTAATTCACAGCCTAAGAGCACTGCTTTACTGGATCCCTTCATTTATGTTTTTTGAAAGAGGCATTGTTCGAAAAGTCACTGCTTGTCTCTTCCTCTCTGACATATTATGCAAAATGCTTGCAAAGGGCAAATTAAAGAACTGCTTCAAAAAGCTAAGGATACAATAAAAGTGGAGTTTTATTCTGCCTTGTTCTGAGGAAGATTTTTGCCTCCCCTAACACTGATTTGAAAGGTGGCCAGCAGTCCTAAAAAGATACGGGATTCCCATCCTCTATCCTAGACATCACATTTAATACTTTACAGTTATACATCTGTATTTTAAGAAACAAAATATTTTGGGGTTTTGAGCACCTTCTTCTGCTGAATCACTTATCCCAGGCTAACTTGATCAGATAAATTTTTTTAATCAGTTCTCCCCTTCTAATCAACTCTCTGGATGATAGTGTTCCAGGGCTAAATTTTTATGGGGGTATCAGCAGTTATGTCTTTTGCCCACATGTAGAGGATCAACAAAATTATCTTCATCTTTTCTTTCTTTGTATGATGCCAATTATAATTTGAAACCTATGATATGTTTTGAAATAATATCTGGGATTCAATTCTGCATGGAGCCGTGCATGTCTTAAAAACTGATTTTTCCTTCCTACCTGTTGGCAGTGGTTCTTAGGGTGTTTGACATCTGATAGGAAGCACTTAGCTTTATACAGATGGGGGAAGAAGGCTGCATATGATAATATCCCATGGGACAGTTCTTGATTGCCATCTATACTTTTATGTGTTTACTGAACATATATAAATCCCTTTGCATAGGTAAATCTATTAAAAGGTGACCTGCTAAGTTTTTAATAAAAAAAAAAAGTTCTGCTGTCCCCCACTGTCCCCTTTTTATGATCTTCAGGTAAGAGAAAATAATGCATCAGGGATTCGTAATATCATAATTACCTTTTAAATGCAAAATTAACACCTGAATTGTCTGAAAACCAAAGAGTTCCTTATAAAAGATAAGTGAACAACTACATAAATGACTCAGTTTAAGACTTGCACAAGGAAAAAGAACATAAAATCATGTGTTTATATATATAGAAAACCAATTATGTCAATTTACCTATCTATACAGCAGTATATTTTGATATGAACACTTGGAACATCTGAGATGAAAAAATTCACAAAATCTGAATCCTTCTTGTGGGATCTTTCTCAAAATCTCAGAAAACAAACAGTGGAAAAAGGATTTCTTGACATCATTAAACTTTGGATCTGTCTTTACAATATATTTTTATTCTTTACATGCTGTTCTGTGCTGCAAATACTGTTTATGTATTTAGTATTCTTCAACAAATAAAACAGAGATTTTGGAACATAGAACAGAAAACAGATTTTTTTTCAACTGGGATATAGAAGCAAATCTGCACTTATTTATTATATCCCTGGATTTGTACATATGGTGTTTATTTTTGTACAGTCTTTCAGCTGAAGTGAAAGGCTCAAAAAGAGTTTCATTTGAGTCTTCATCATACCAAAGATAAGGTATGTGAACTTGCTTAACAGAGGAAAGACCTGGAGCACAGGTTTTGCACTTGCAGATAAGCTCTAAACATGGCTGTCCTCTGTTTCTTCCCCTCCTGGGACACAATGATTATGCCTATTTAATACCTGATAAAACATGTTAGAGACATGTCTTTAGTGACCTGGACTAGTCAGGCCAGTTGAATACAGGTTTTGTGGAAAGCCAATGGCTGCACTGAAGCAGATGCTGAAAACTGGTTTGAAATGCTCTTGCTTACTTGCCATATAGACAACAAGCATTTCTCATAGCTTAGATATCTACTAGCAGAAAAGGAAAAAGTTTGGTATTTAATCCCCTAGTCTTTATTTTCCTAATGGCTCCCTGTATTTTGGCTCTTTGCCAGTGAATAATTAAAATCTCTTTTTCTAACTATTTTTTTTCTCCGTGCATACTGATGAAACCAAGCTTATCTCCAGCCAAATAACACAAGACAGAGTTTCATGATACCAGAATCTGGGTGGAATCTTCCATTTGATTTGGCAAATAAATTATGTTAGTGGAAGTCGGGATGACAGAGAGCTGCTGGCTGTGTGTGTGCATATGTTTTATGAGAGAGGAAAGGGAGGTGGCTAAGTAGCAGGACCCTGGCTTGCTTCCATGGTAAAGCAGGAGGTAAATCTGGTACTGTCCAGTTGATTTGCTCAAGGTGTTTGCTGGAAATGGCTGCTGTCTCACCTATATATTGCATAGTGTGAACCTTTTATATTTGTCAGAAAGGTTATTCTGGGTTTTCACAGTGCAGCGTGAGTTCTTTCCAAAAACAACTTTCCTAGGTCTCCAAAGCAGATGGTATCACCAAACTTTTGATTGTGGGCTTTCATTAATTTTGTTTTGCGTTAAATAATAAATATTATTTCAAAACAGATGTTTGAATAGTGGTGGTAAAAAAAAAATGCACGTTAAAATTTTGTGTGTTACTAAAATCCTTTTTGTCAGGAAAATGATCAGGTAAAAAAATCAGCAGTAATATAAGCATAATATGACTCTCTTTTTGGATCCAAAGTAGTAGAGACCAAATTCAATTAATGTTCTCATTCTTTCTTTTGCTTTCTTAAGTTTTTTTAAGAATTCACCCTAAACCCACGGGAGATGAGGAGAACTGTTTTGAATGTCATGCAAATTAGCCAGGGGTTGGATAAGTATTAGTAAATTTCTGTGCAGTAAATTCCCTAGTTGTGAATATTTCTAGTGGAAGCAGTGATTACTGAAAAGAAGCAAAATGGTATTTCAAGAAGAACCATGACTTGGTTAAGGATTTGAAAGAAATGAATGCAGAACAAAGAAATAAAATGGATTTATATGTCTAGCTTCTCCAGATGCCAATTAAGAATGAGTATAAAATACATATAATACAGTTATTTGTAACACCTGGAAGTATAGTTCAAGAAAAGTTTAAGATGATTTAAAGTGGTGCTGCTGCAATTGCTTCTTCCCTCCTGTACTTGTTCTTGCACTTCTGACCCTGCTTTGTAGTCGCTGACACTCTTCTGTCCTTATTTGTGGTTATTTCAGAGAACTAAAGTAGAAGAAAGCCAATCTCTGGGTGGCAAAAGAACACACTCTGAAAGGCCAGAATGATAAACAAAGTGTTGGGAAGGAGCAAGATCATCTTGGAATAATCTAATTAATTAAATTATGGTTTAGATTTATTAAAACACCTAGGATTAACTACTGACACATGTTATCTTTAGGAAGTCTCATCATCCAGGATACATCAAAATTTAGAAAGCAAATGTAAACATGATATGGAGAAAAATCCCACATGGTTGTGAAAAAATAACCATGCTTTTTCACCATTTTTTAAGCTTTTATTATTAGAAAAGATGAAAAGTAGTAAGCAAGATTTAGGTATTTCCCACCACTAGAAAACTGGTGGAGGAATTGAAATTAGTGAGAATCATTCAGTTCTAAAACTGCCATTAATTATAATTTTTTTTATTATTAATAAAGACATTTTTTAAAATAAAACACTGTGAAAAAAACCTATAAAAACATCCTACACTACACAGACCATCGCATTGATTATTAATTATTATAACTGTTATTATTTGCTTTCATTTAGAGATCTGTGTAATTAAAATAAATCTTCCCAGTTCTATGCATAAATATATTTATATTATGTGAACAGCTTACACCCATTTCTTATTAGTAGAAATGTAATAGAGAATTGAGTATTTAAAGCATTCAGTGGAAACCAGTCATGGATTTGAATGAAGTTATTCTGGATATACACTGATATAATGAATTGCCAATGAACACAAAGAGCTTGGAATTCAGCCACTAAAATCCATCTGCAGAGCATTAATTTAGTTCCTGAAGGGGAAACCTGGGAACTCCTATCAAGAGGGAGTCAGATGATTCTGTGTGAATGAGGACAACTGAGCAATGACTGATCGTGCTGTCCTTGAAAGGAAGGACTTATAGCTTTATTAAACATCTTTGAGATGGCAAGAATTAAGAGTTTTTCTTGTGAATAAAATTTGAATATTTCTTTAGCTGCAGTTGCATGCAGGGAACCACTGGCAAACTTAGATAATTTAGATGTTTGTAAGCAAAAGACTTGAAGTTTCTGTCTGTTCTTTTTCTGTTCCTATTCCTTTGGTTATCTGAGTACCTTCAGGGCTGCTCCACTTCTGACTTTTCCCTGCTGCTGTGCTTCAGACACCTTGAAGGGTACCACAGGCAGGGGTTCAATGCCAGCTGCCTGGTAGATTCCCAGCAGGAGTTATTCAGGACGGTGATGTGCATATTATAAAGTAGAGCTTGTGCGGAACCCTAATTTCTCTTAAGACTACAGAAACTGAAGTGTATTAAGCCATTAATTTAGGAGAAGTCAATAATTTCACTTTCCTGGATCTCCAGGCACCATTTGTTTTATTCCAGATACTTTCACTTGCTTATTGCTTGCACGGCAATAGAAAGTGTCTTATTTTTTTAGTTTTAGCTCTTTCCTTTGGTCTCTAAAATTTAGTATTTCATCTAGGCTACATCAACAGCCTCAGAAAATGACCCAGTAAAAAACAAAGTAAATCATATGCTGAGTAAATATTTTGTTCAGTAGACTTCAGGCAAATCTGTCAAGAAAACATGCTAAACTCCTCTGACACAGTTTTAGCTACCCAAAACTCATCAGCAGAAGAGCAGCTACAACTTCTCATCAAATATGTTCTGATACAATCGAATTCAGATTTGCAGTTGTATCTTTTGAATATTCCACCTTACTGCTACTGGAAGTATGAAGCATTAGTCATCAAGATTGATGCAGAGAAAAGTGAATAGATTCTATAAGTTAGAATATTCACAGAGTTTCCACATTATCGAATGCATTTTGAGAGAGTGACTAGGTTTTATTAACAACAAATTATCTTGAGCTGTTATTAAATAGGTCTCTTGGGCACAACACCGATAATGCCATATGTTATTTTTTTGTGTTCCTCACTCTCAGGTTTTTTAATTAATGGTGCATGGGTGAAATCAGTGAAGTCTCATTAATTTAATTAATGGATTGAAAGGCCACATGACCGTGAATTAACATGAATTACTCTATGGAGGCAAAATTATGTTTTTGAGGAAAGAAACATTTCATTGACCTCTAGTCACCTAATTAAAATGAGCAGAGATAATCAACAACCAGGACTCACTCATTAAGAGATCAGGGAATTTAAAAAACTTTAAAACTATTCTTACATGTAAATTTCTTTTAAAACTGCTACTTCAGTACTGAAGCAGTACTGAAGTTTGAAAAGATCTGTTATTTCATTTTGGTTATCATTTATTGCTCACCAAGGTACTTGCAAAGGAGAAAAAAAAAAGAGTTTTATTTGGGCTAAGAGAACAGAATTCAAGATACATGTGGGAATTTTTGGTTTTGTTTTTTTGTTTTTATTTTAATGTCTGCCAATAAGATGGGACACTTGATGAGAGATTTTTCTGTGCTTTAAGTTTCTCATCTGAAAAATTAGGATGTTCATTCATAAGAAGGTCTGTTAAGCACATACTAATGAAGAATGAGATACATAGAGAAATGAGCACTATTTACCATGTTAAGGAATTCTAGAGGAAATAGTTGAATTTTTAAGGAATGTACTTGAAGGATATTCAGAAACTCTAAGACTCTTCTTTCTAGTGCACTAGTTGATACCAGCGTTTGACCATCAAAATAAGAGCTAGTTTTATTTAGGGTTCTTTTTCTAAGATTTAAACATTTTGTCAAAATGTGTCTACAGAAAAAAATAATTGTAACAGATGAATATACACTAAGCAGTAAAATGGATATTTAAAGTACTCAATTAAAAGGAAGATATTTCTACATCTGATCAGCA
This sequence comes from Machaerirhynchus nigripectus, assembly GCA_013397975.1. Classification (NCBI taxonomy): domain Eukaryota; kingdom Metazoa; phylum Chordata; class Aves; order Passeriformes; family Dicruridae; genus Machaerirhynchus; species Machaerirhynchus nigripectus. The sequence continues at coordinate 1,554,023 of VZRQ01018917.1, read as the reverse complement.
GTAAGTTATAATAATATTTAGGATGTAAAGGGTCCTGAAGGACAAGTAATATATTTTTCTTCTCTTTGTTTGATTTCTTAAATAAATAGTTCTGTGGGATTTAAAATATTTTGGTTTTTTTATGTGTGACATTTGTCATGGATTTTTAGAGGGGTGAATGAATACATTGTTATCTAAATATTTGGACATCAGAGTTTTTTATGCATCTGGTCCCTTATTACAACATGAGAACATGTCCGCAGTAATACAAATGAAACAGACATGAGATTTATATAGATGTAATAAAAATACCTTGGTCTTGCCCCACAAACAAAGAGAGGACATATATCTAATTACAAAAGAATACAAAAGAATAATTCTTCTCAGTTTGCCTTGTTACTTGAAGTACCTCCAATCTTTGAATCGGCTTCTCTCAGAATACACATGGTCTTGATGCAAGTGTTGGAATTCTTTTGTTTACAAAATGCTGCCAGAGTCACCAGTGGACTGCTTACAGATGTATACAACTGAGGTGAAGTCTGCATCTGAAAACCACTCAGAAAGTGTATTTATGAAAGAATACCCTTGCTCTGCTACTGGTAGTGTTTTATGTGCAAAGAACTATTGCACCAGTCCGGTAACTTTTTCTGTGTCTTTCAATTTTTTTCTAAGTACAGTTCAAAGTACAGTATTCTGCCCATAAAACCTTTTACCTTTTGACTCCTAAGTATCTTAAAGACCTGCTCTGTCTCTCTGCTTTATATCAGTAGTTGAGATCAACTGAGACATTTAAAGTGACAGCCTCTATATTTAGTTTAAATGTCATGGGGCTGGTGACACTTTCTCCTTAGAGCAAAGCCATAGATTTCTACGATTCACTTCTCCTGTTGTTAAATCAGAATTAATTTTAGGCAGACTTCATTCACTAGCTGTGTTCAGATAGAGCAGAATGCTTAGGAAGTCTTCTAATCGACTGGGGAATTCCTTTCTGTCATTTGCCGTTCTCGCTGTCAATCCATATTGTTATGAGGCATGCCTTCAAGAAGTCTTGCTGTATTTGTGCCTACATCTTTTTTTCCCCTCCACTGGGAAAAAGAGCAGCTATACTGGGAAGTTGCCAGGACAGCAAGAATAGCCTCCTGAGTGGGTACAGAGCATATTTTGAGACCTCTGCTGAATGGGAAAAAAAGCAGTAAAAAGCATTTTGTAATTTTAAATGTATAGAATAACTCAAAATATTCTCTGCAGTAGACACAGAGAATGCCTCGCAAAAATGAACCCATAGCTTCTATTTTGATCAGACTTCCTTATCTATAATACATTTTAGCCTCTCTTACACCTTCCATTAGACTCTGGAATATATGAAGCTCACCAGCATGTGAAATATTCTTCATGATAGCCACTGAGCTATTTTAGTTATACTGTTTAACTTTCAGCTGAAATACAAGAAGCAGGCAGGTTAGAAAGGAAAAATTCTGTGTGCAGCCCATCTCTCACCTCTGTCTGCAGTGTCTGTTGGGTTGACAGTCCAAATCCTATTGAAGCAAATAAGGATGACATGACCAAAACCTCACAGGTTTAAAAGTTTATCTCTGACTGAAATTCTGACGTGGAGTTTGGGAGGAGCATGACTATATGCTTTGTGAGTAAGTAACTTAAACAAGGAGAAACTATCTTCTCTGTCCACTTGTGTAAGGCAACTTAGTTTCACTTGATGTGATTTAACATAATGAATCCCAACACGAACTCTGGTCAAATTTATTAATATTAATTCATCCCAAGTAATTTCTACCCTGCACTTAGAAGACTTTGACACTGTAACTCCTCAACAGTTAAATGGGAACAAAGTTGAGCTGGGCCAAAACTGAAGGTAATAAATCTGTCTGAAGATCTAGCAAGTCATTGGAAATACATGACACAAGAGAATGCTCAAAAACTTCAACAACTATTTTGGCTGGTTAATGTTTTGTTGGTTTTTTTTTTCTTGCTTTTGATGTCATTAATTTTACCCTTTTATTTTAACTGGTTATGTACATTTTAAACAACTTTTCATGGATTCAAAAAAGAAAAAAATAATTTCTTCAAAATTCCTTTCAAGTTAACCTGAGTCTTCCCTTTTAAGTATATTCTGTGCTCCAATAATCAGTTTTCTCTTCTGTTTTTCCAGTGGTTCTGGTATACCTTGTTAGGCAGCAGAAGAGGGGGAACAGCAAGGAAAGAAACTATGATAATTTTTCTTGTGCTGGTGATCCAAAATTACAGAAACTAAAATCAGAAAGGTTGAAGGGTTGAGTAAAAATGAGTTTATATATCTGTATGTGTGTATGCATACATATTTTTATATGCTCTCAAAAGAATCCAGAAAACATGTTTTCTAATATTTCAGGAAAAAATGTATATATACTATATTAAAAGTACATTTTAATATTATAATTTTATAATTAATTATGTATCATACACATGGTATAAACTGCAGCTGATAAAAAATACACTTATACTGCCTAATGACTACATTTTGGATCACAAATCAATTTGCCAGTGGAAAAAAATTGATTAGTTTTTTTAAATACTCAGCATAACACAAAGTTATAGATTTTTGGATTATGGGGCAGATAGTACTGAAATTGTGCCACAGTAATGCATATGGGCTTCAAACACAGTTACAGGAATATCTGCATGTATTTCTCATCTGAAAGACAATAGGAGGTTTACTGGAAAGTTGTAACATAATCACAGTACTCTAGTGGTTAAAAAGCTTTTTCTGATTTCCTCTTTGGATATATCTTATGCCTAGTCCAGTTTTCTTTTTGCTCTTCAATGAAAGTAAGTCTTACCTTCTTTTGAATTCCAAAGCATTTGTAGACAGCAAATACAGCTCATGGGGTTTTTTGTTAGTCTAGGTAAACTAAATTATTTTACTCCTCATCCAGACATCCAGTCTTTTGGATCATCCAAGCTGCCTTTCTTTTTAGCTATAATAATCTAAAGGTGTATTTGTCTACAGCACAAGTAGTTCTCTGTGGATTGGAGTAGCTGCAAAGTGCATATAAGCACTACCTAAAGCACTATGCTTTTCACTTGAAGTAATAGCATTTCATTCTGCAGCCAATAGAGAGAAATAATCCAAGTAAGTTCTAAATCACTGAAAATACCAGTGTCTCTACTGTGACAATAGAGAGATGCTAAAGCAGATAAAGTCATAAATTAGGCATGTCACGATATTTACAAATGCAGGAAATTGAGGAGGTAAATACTTTGGGTACTGAAAACTGAGTTTCTCAGGCCTAACCAGGCAAGGTTTCTCAAAACAGAGGTTTTTGCACAAAAAGGCTCTTGCTCCTATGTTAGGATACGAATTGCATCTTATCTGCAAAAAAAGTCAAAAAATGCACTGTGCATCTTTCAAGGTTAATTTTGTTGTTTCCCACCCAACCTTACGTTGGTTTGATTAAAAAAACCCCCAAAAATTTTTCATGCGACATTTAAAGTATATCCTTACTCGAAACAGTAAGGTAGGATAAGGAGCTTCTCAAAATGAAGGAAAAGGAATCATCAATGAATAATGTAAAATCTAACCAAACCTACTCCAGTGTTGGAAATGATGTTTATTTTTTCTTCAGACAAGAAAGTGTTGAAAAAGGTGATTCTATGTCAAGCTTAGTGCTAGAAGTTATAATTCCCAAGAAAACATAATTTCTTTTCATTTATTATCTAAACTGCAACAATATTTTTAAGCTGTTTTCTTCTTAGGATCCATTCTAATATAAGTTATTTTATTCTAATTAGCCCTATTTTCCGTGTCATGGGAGAAGTAAGAAGTGTGGTAATTCACTGTTTTGCTTTAGAGTAGAATAAAGACTGCAGGATTTTCACAAAATAAATTCTGAGATTCCATAGTTTATAATAGTGTAAGTCAACTTAAAAAGAATTTATTTCAAAAATCTCCAAAGCAGTTCCAGCTCTAAATCATTAGACTTACTGCCATGAAGTACATTTCATTCCTCATATTTTGTAAAACAAGAAGATATCAGACCCATACTAGCTCAGCAGCATTCTGATGACAATCACTAAAGGGTTGGTTCTAGCTCAGAAAGTTGTTGACTCCTAGAAGATAAAAGAGTCTTCAGAAAGAAAGAAATGAACATCAGTGACACTCCCTAAACCAATATGGTTGTCTGACCTATGCAACACAACAGGAATTGTTCTTCAAATTTGCTGTCCACTGCCATCTCCCAGAGTAGAAAGCTTGAGAGAATGATAATGAAGCGTATTTTAGGGCAAAATTCTTAACTCTGCAAGTGGGATTCATTAGCAGCAACACAGAAATCAGATAAGTGAAATGGGTTTAAAACTGTAGGAGTAAAGCTGTCATTGAATCTCAAGGTTGTCAGAACGTGCTGGGGATAAGTATTCTGCAAGAACTTTGATATTTCCAAGTATCTACTGCAAAGCCTGTTCTATGTATTCTGGAAAAAAAAAACCAAAAGCAAAACCAAAAAAACGCAACAATAACAACAACAAAACAAAACAAAACCAAAATAAAACAACAACAACAAAAAGAACCAGAGTACAATTTCATATTTGGTAAAAGTGACAACACAGCCTGGTTGATATACATTTAGTATCATAAAAACACTGGGCCATCTGAAGCAGTTACCACCCAAGCTGCTCCCAGACAGGCACTTAATGTTCCCTTGTGGCAGGAACAACCAACCTGCAGATGAAAATGCAATCTCACAGCAGCCTTAGCAAACTTGCATCAGGTTTTGTCCTTGCTGCAGGCTTTTCTGCTTCCCGGAAAGAGGAGGTACCATCACATGGCATCATACTTTCTGATTCCCCAGTTCAGTCTGGTGTCAACAAATGTTAAACATCCAAGGTCTCACACCTTCCGGAGTACAAGGAATTATAAACACTTTAATCAAGAGAAATAGGCACAACAGGCACATACCTACATATCCAATACAGAAAGATTGACCTCAAGCTGCTTTCCCGAGGTTATGTATAACATCTATGGCAGAATCTAGAAAAGAGGATTGAAATCTTGACACATTTTTAAACAGTGGAAAAGATCAATCATCTTTAATAACATAACTGTTAGTATTTCTTAATAGCTCTCCTCAGTTCAGTCTTGGGTCTTGGTTTTAGATTGTGCATGCCATAGTATCTAAAACCATTATGCAAAAAGGAAAAGGCAGTGTACGCAAACATAAAGTGAATTACAAGTCTGGAAGACTTCCCAAAGCCAACGTGGAAATGCCAAGGTTGTCAAAACCTGACGATGGGATATTAAGAAATCTTTCATATTATGTTTCCATGCTAGCATTACTGAGTGCATTCTAAATATCTAGGGAAGCCATAAACACATGCAGTGCAATTTTGTATACCGTGAGAGTGACAAAGAGTAGCTACTGCATTAAATTAATTGTGAAAGCATGTTTTTCTTAAATTTTCTAGGTGTTACCAAGCACAGCCTTGAATGTCAGTATCTTAGAAATCATTAATTGCACCCTATGCTAAATTATCATCTAATGTCAAGGAAAAAAGTTAAATCAGATTGTATGAATTATTCATTACCTCCAATTCAATATGAATGCTGTTCCAGCTGGGTGTTAAGCACTTTTGAATAGTATCATAGAAGGTGAACACTCTTCTGATAACAGAATACCAGAAACTGACCTGACCTTTATAAAATACAGGTCCCAAAAAATCAAGAAGATATACTTCAGGAGAAAAAACTAACTTAGGACTAAAGATATTAACTTTGTTAATAGGGTCATATAAGTATTTGCATAACATGTTCAGATCAAATCCACTCACACAGGATTAAGACTCTTAAAAATAATGTTAGAAATCTCTTAATTTATGTCTTTCCACTCTCCCAACAATTTCTTCAATTGTGTTTTCAGTTAAGGTACAGAGCCTGTTTGCCATATGCCCATTAGTAGACTAACCTCTTGTTTCTGGGGATATTCCTAGAGCAATTGCTGCTACTGCCTTGGTTTGGTAGGAGATTTTGCCTGTATTTTGCTAAGGATGAATATGCTGGGGGAGAATGGTGAACTGGGCTGCTGATTTTTATATCTGTGCATTCTTACAGTAGCTATATTTCCCAGAGTTAAAAGTTTGGTGTCAATTAATGAGGATGCTATTTGGATAGAATGCTTTTGTCATGTGACTACTCTATAAGCTTCCACATATCATACTGCACACTTCAAAAGCTCCTTTGCCTATCCAAATAAACTCGGGATCACTGGTCTTACTTTCTGGACTGATCATTTAGTTGTGTGCATGGAAGGAAAAGTTAAAAAAAAAAAAAAAAGGGCAAAGACACAGCAAGAAACTGTTGTCAAAATCCAATTACTGAGTGAAAAATAGAATTTAAAAATGCCATGAACCGATGACCTGAAAAACCTATGGTGACCTGATGACCCGAAGATTTGAAATTTCCTATCCAAACTAAGATTATGCAACTTGCTTTCTTCAACATATTTTAGTATTTTTATTTTATCTTTTTAAAAAACTTATATTAGTTGGTGTATACCATTATCATATAGGAAAAGAATCAGATGTCCTTAATTCACCATAGTAAACACTGTTCCACAGAAGCTGCCTTATGTACTGTTTAGAAAGTGACTAACCTCCAGCTGGCCTATGAGTCTGCCAGCTAGGAGGAAAAAATGTAGAGGAATAGAAGGATACAGCACCAACCTTATGAAGTACAGCAAGAATCTTCAATCCAGGAGAAAGTAGCACCGTCCCGCTCACACTTGTGTTCTTTCTGTGTCATTCTACACATTACTCATGCTCTGAAGCTTTTTTCCTACTAGTTACTAGCTATCTTTTAATTCTAAATTAGTTTATTTAAAAAGTTGGTTGTAAATATTAGTGTGATAGAGTTCTTCCTTTGCATCTCCAGATACCATGTCCAGCACATGATATTTGCTTAATACAAAACAGTGAAGCACTGTTGTGAACCTGAAATTTTAAACAATATTTTCACACCAGTAAGGACTAGGAAAGAAACCGAGAGGTTCCCTAAGTCATTGCTTCCACAAAAAACTCAAAAATCATGTATTCCTGAATAAGGGAGGTGTATTTAAAGAAGTAATTTTTTTCTTGGGTTATTTTTTTCTTCACTTAAAGCATTGACAGAAATCTATTCAGGTTCCTCATGGATGCACTCACTTATGCTGGTAGGTAAAAGAGACCCAGGGAGTGAAACTGAGCACTGGATGCTCGACTGAACTGCTGCTTAACTGGTAGCTTCCTCTATACTTAGTTTGGACCACTCTGACCTAGCTCTTGGAAAAAAAATTGGTTTAGAAGAGAATAGGTCTAAGCAGTTTAGGTAGAAGATAGTAGTATAGATGTGTCAAGCCTGTTGCACTTGACTCCAAGCTTCAGGACTCATAGCTGCCCCCTTTCCTCTTTAGTGGGACAGACAGAATCTATCCAGATTGCTATGCACAGCTGCATCTACAAAACAGCAGTCTGAAGGCTAGGTCATCTTAGTCACCTATTCATCTCACAAGCAGAACTGACTGAGGAATCTTGCCTGAAGGTAGATCTATGGTCAAAAGATGTCTATCTCTCATTTAGTGTCTAAAACAAGGTAGAAAAATTTAATTCCTAAAATTATATGGTACAGCAATACAATGTATGTATTTATACTGAAAATTTAGAAGTACTGCAAGAGCTTCATTGAAGCTCAGTTTGCAAAGGAGGGAAGAAAGGAGTCGAATTAAACAGTTTTTTAAAATAAAAAAAAAATTAAAAATTAAGATAATGAAATTTCACTTGCTGCTATTTTATGGTAATTTTTTCATCATCTGCTTAATGGATTTCTAGTTTGTGAAATCCTTCCTTAAAAATTTTTAATGAATCAAACAGACACATAAAATGAAGGAATGTCATTCAGACAATAACCAGGCACTACATGATGTATTCTGGCACATTACTGAATCTGTTTTAGGTAATTGTCTAAGACCTGGGTTATGCAGCATAAACTGATAGCACATCTGCTATGGTTTATAGCTATACAGATAAATATTTATCTAAAGTAAATTCTAGTACACTCTGAAACTTGAACAGTGTGGAAGTAAGAGTTCTATGTTAAAAGGAAAGTGCCAGAAAATACATTAATGGCTGAATTTATAGCCATTTTTTGCTTTAAAAGGTCAAGGGTTTAAAACAGCAGACATATATGAAACAAAAACATTATGCTATTTCAAGTATATCCTGAAAATAGAAACATGTACACTGGTCTTTACATGAGAATACAGCAGTTCTGGCTGTCCTGGTAGATTTTCTGTACAGAAGAGTAATAAAGGCAGTCAGTTAAAAGGAATCTGGAAGCTCCAGAATCATGGGAATTGAGTACAATACCTGGCCCCTATTATTATGGAAGAATGGTTCAGAATGGTAGAAAGTATCTTCTTATGCGATACTGAAAAAATTTACCAGTATCTTTACAATGTGTTTTTTCTCTATAGACAACTTACAGATGGGAGCACACAAAGAGTTGAAGCAGGTGTCCATAAATAAGTATCTGGTAAAATCTGAGATGCTCCAGGGAAGGTGAGACAGCTGCATAGTTTATCAGCTGTGACACAGGAGATGTTTGAGAAGCTACCACCACCAAAGACCATCTAAGGCAGGGCAGGATATTGCTGGGAATCTCACCTTTAACCATCACCTCTGTGTGTGCATCTGAATTGAGCCCAGGGTTAAGATATTAAATAGCAATACAATCACAAAAAGCAAAACTTAATGGAGTGCAAGTTATTTTTTTGAATATAAATGTCTTGTGCAATTTTATGTGTTGAGAGTTGTCCCACCTAGTTTCCATCTCTAGAAAACTGTAGGTCTTCTATGGCTCCCAACGCGGGATTTCGTAGATAAATAAACAGCTTCCACAGATGTCCCAAGCTGGTGGACACCTATGCCTGCACAATGGACCACAATCCCTAAAATCAAAGTCATAGTGTAATTTTATGCCAATTCATCTCTGATGGATCTTATTTCCATTCCTTTTGTTTTTTCCGGTGGTCAACTACTTATCTGTGTTTGTGAGCTCTTTTCTGAACTGAGACATCTCTCCAAGAACTGGAAGTGATGCATAAGTATCCCAACCACTACAAAGGTTTTAAATCTTTCTGTGATTCAAGAACAAAAATAGTTGCATCAGAGACAACAACAGT
>VZRQ01018917.1:1528472-1544787 GCA_013397975.1 Machaerirhynchus nigripectus | reverse complement strand
AAAAAATTACCTAGAGAGCTTTTCTATTTCATTATCCAAAGGATTTCTCATCAGTATGCTGATAAGAAAAAGACACAGATGTGTGTTTCCCATATCAAATAGTGCTTGTTATTCTGTTCTTGTGGCTGCCCCAGCAACCAGTGACCTGTGTGAGAACCTGTGCTGACAAGCTCCACAGGTATCCAAGCTTAATGTAGCTCCGGAGTGCTTTTAATAGATAAGCATAGTCTATCTGTTCTGGCAAAGAAAAATAGGGCAAGCAATCAGACAACCATCTTCCATAACCTGAGTAGAATATTTAACACAAGTCAAGGGTAAAGAAAACAATCTTCCCAGAACAATGCCTTGAAATGCCATTGAAAAAAAGAGCACACATATATATTTGTGTGTATATATATACATACATGCGTATATATAAATATGTAGTATGTATGTACTTATAATGCCATCAAGAGATTGCTGCTTTTTTTGCTTAAGTATATTATTTGGCAAAACAGAAGCCCTTTCTATGTAATAGTCTAGATATTTCAACTAGTAAAATGGCTAGGAGATATTAGGTAAAACCAGAAAAACATAATGACAAAAAAGTGCTGACCCACAAGAAAATGAAGTTTCCTTTATTCATTCTAGTTGTCTAGAAAGGAAAATTCTAATGCTACTGCATAAGATAGCACACAGAAAAAAATCTCATAAGGTTTTATTTTTTTAACACATTTTCCTTTTTATTTTTATTCCCTTTTTATTGCCAATAAAATCTACAGTACGACGATTCTGGTGTAATACTGTGTATTGCAAATTCACTCCTACTGAATTGCTTTTTTCTTTCTGTGTATTTATACACACAGAAAACTGAGAACAGAGCACAACAGATTTTTTTAAATTTTTGGATTAATTCATTATTATTATTATTATTTTTAACCCTAAGTTTTAAAGACTTACCTATTAATCTTCATTTGCTACGTACATTTTAAGCATGTTTCTGTAGGGAATAAAATCTGTGATGATTAATTGAAAAGAACAGAAAACAGCTTACTAGCTTATTGGTTAGAGAAACTCTAATCACTTTTGAAGTATAAGACATCCTGAAAATTAGAAAAAGTATCTCCTTTGAGCAATGGAGATGGAGTACCAATAAGCTGATAAGACAGAAAGAAACAAGGAGTTGTTTGGATGTTCCTGTTCTCTCTGAACGGTCATCTCACATGACATGATCCATATCTTACTCACATCAGTATGAATGTAAGATGAATAATTCTGTGGAAGTAGATATTGGCACCTCGTCAAGTTTTTAAAGTGTTACGAAAGGGAAATGGTGTAGGGAGGAAAAAAAAAAAAAGAATGAATAAGCAGAGAAAAAAAGGCATACAGGGATAAATAATTAAGTCAGAGTCTGACTGAAATAAATCTTACGATGTAGTGAAGACTGCCCAAAGGTTCATGATTCCTGATCCCAAATGTCTAAAAATCATGATATTTGAAAGCTAGCAAAAGGCTCTAATGTTTCCTTGTAAGGTGGGAGCTACTTAGGTCTTCAGAGCTGTAAAGATTAGACACTAGATAGGCTTTATAATGAAATCTGGAATTATTTACATAATCATCACTTTCAAGAGCTGGATACTTATGTAAAACAATAGCTATTGGAAAAATTGTAACGATAGTATGAAGGATGATGATGTTGTGTAAGTTTGTTTAAAAAATCAACAAAGACAAAATATATTGTGTGAGTTGGTAGCATCCCTTTGCTGCTGTAATATGAAAATCAAGTGGCATAGGAGAGTGTTCCTTAAACTCACTGTCATTCATTCTTATTTATGGCCACTATGGAAGCGATCACAAAATAAATACAATTCACTGTCAAGATCAGAGATATAAGAGAAAAAGGTGGGAATAGAAATTTTCTAAAAAATTAGGGGTTTTTTAAATTTAAATATTACTTTTCTCACACAGTATTTTAGGCTCCTTTTCAGAACTGCCATCAGTGAAACATACTCTAAGATGATAAAACAAGGATAGGTTAAACATTGATATGTAAAATTGAGTCTGAAGCCTGCATTTGTTAAGAAAAAAAGATGTGTTTCACGTAATTCTCTTTACTTGTCTCATTAAAGTGGTGATAAAATTCCACTCTGCTGAAATCAGATAGTTTTGCTATTCTTTTCCATGTTGCCAGCATTTCATTTACAGATTCAACATCCACTGTATTTCAGACAGAGAGTGTTTGCTCAACTTTTCCCTTTACTCTCTGTCCCATCTCCTCGAGATTGCTGTTCTCTTAAAAGAAAGGGAAGATGATCCTGAACTACTATAGTCTACAGGATAATACATCACATACAGTGGTCATAAATTCAGATTATCTTTGTATACTTTCAGGTTTTTGAAAGATAGAGGCTTAAGAACTTTATCTATTTCTAAAGACATTGTAGCACAACAAAAATTCCACACCATAAGAGACAGAAAAATGGAACAGTGACTACTATAGCTTGCTACAAAAATTAGGTACATTGTAATCCAGAAAGAAAAATAACCAAAAAAAACCACATTGAAATAGTTATTTTTTTTAACCAAAGAATATTTTTGCTGGGTTTTTTTTTACCAGCTTCATTTTGTGTTCTTTTTGAGCATCAAAAAGAAAAGAAAAAGAAGACACAGAGAAGAAAAAGGAGAGTAGGAATCTAGGAGAAAAGGAAAAAAAAGAAAAACAAGGTGAAAGTATTCAAAATAAAGAGATAAGCAAAGAAATAATTCATACTTTGAAACAATCAGGTTTTAAAAAGGAAAAATAAAAACCCAGACCTCAAGCAAAGTCGCTTTCTTGTCTTAAGCTATCACTCTGGGGGACATCTAGACACATTCTATGTCCTCCAAAGCATGCTGGTACACGATTTGTTACACACTGAAATCCAATAGTAAAAATATTCTCATTTCCATGACATATATTTCAAGCATAGAGGTCCTGAAATGTAATCGTTGTTCTCTGGTGAGACTGTCAAAGGCTTGTCCTGTCTTCTTACTCACTTGTCACTGAAAGCAAGTTAGCAAGGTCTGGAGCAAAACCCATGATGGTTTTGTGCTGTTTTCCAGGAGAGCATATAAAACAGAGTGCATGTTCTCTGGATAAATATTCTAAGAAATTTCTAGCAGCAAAAACCCCAGAACATTTCAAGAGCTCATTTGCTTACGAGCACAGCGTCGGCAGGAATGATGGAAGTTTGTGTGGCTGGCTGCAAGGGGAGGGAAAGGTGCATCAGTTTGCTCCATGGAAGGTTTATTCAGCCAGCTTATTTCCACTGCATGTGCAACCAGGCTCTATATCTCCCCGCCTGGAGCACACTTAGCTTTAAGCTGCCCCTTGTTACTTATTTTTTTCCTGTACAGTTTAATCTTAGGTCATTCAGAGGTCAAGCCAGTGTGTATGTTCCTGAGATAGGGCTGTAAGCCATATGGAAGAAACAATACACTAGTTCATGATTATGGAAAAGCACAGTGTACTTTCTTCCTCTTATTTTTCCTTTCAGCTTTAATGATAGTGAGGAAGCTAGATTGGTAAAAGCTGCATATTATGCTTCTCCTTGGGGAAAGAAGTGGAAAAGGGAGATTTTATGCATGAACAAAGGGATTCAACTAAAATGAACTAACAATTTTTTTCCCTGACTTACATGGAAGTCATAAACTTTTTGTAATGCGTTCTTAAGGATTTAAGATTCTCAATGTAAAAAATGTGTGTAATTAGTAAACCCCATGATATATGAGAAAAAAAGGGTGTGATTTTGTTAGATGATTCTGTAGATTAGACATCAAACAAAGAGTTTATCACATATTATCACTTGTATTCTGTGGGGCAGAACTGATCCTGGATTTAGATCCTCTTTTGACATATCTTTCCTTAATAAACAGGCAACTTTGTTGTGATACAATGAAAAAAAGAAGCTGTCTCTCACTACAGATTTGTCTTTCAACTACATTGTATAACACCTTCAGATTATTTTTTGAAATTCTTTCTCTGCTGGGCCACACTTGAACAAATATTGTCATTCTTGTTGTTGATATTGATGTTCCTTTTGGTAAAACGCAACTCATCCTACTTTTGATTGTGAAACCAGTATAAAGAGCATTTTGCTACCATTGCATCTTGACATTTGAAATTACACATTCCAAGTCACATTGTATGTGAGCTCATTATTTTCAGAAAGAGGAAAATCTATTTATTTCTTTTTTCTCCAAAGGAACTATCCAGAAACTGGTTAAATCACATGCATTGCCCAATTACTTCATTCTCAACCATAACAGCAACTTTTACTTTCTTGTCAATAAAGTCCTTGCAATCAAGTCACTCACTTGGAATAAATGATTGGTTGACCTCTGATAGCTGTGGAAGACAAATGTATCAACACAAAGATATCCCTTATGCTTCAGGAAGTCCCTGTAGTGTAGATTGTTCAAAGCTGGAAAAATAGCCTGAAAAAAAAGTATCACACTTTCAATTTCTTTTTCCTAAACATCATCTATAAACCATTATCTGATGAATGATAATGAACTTTCGTTCATGTAACACACTATGTGAGCTTTGATCTGACCTATTTAATTAATATATTTGTTGAGTGATTTGTTCTGTTTTCAAACTTCTGTTCCTTTACTATTTAATTCCTAATGTAGGACCAGTCAGAAGGAAGAGGGGGTGGGGTAAAGCAGTCAGAACAAGTCAAGAAGCAATAAATTCAAATTTTCTATGATATCATGTAAAGACTAAGAAATACAGACTGATACTGCACATATTAAAATGTACTCTGAACAATGAAAGTGTCAATTGACCACACAGAGGAATCTGATGCTATTTGACATAGCTTAAGGCATCCTGGACACCACGTAGGGGTGGCAGATATAATACAGGGGTGGCCTGCATCCTTCCAGAGTTGCAGCCGGGGATCTAGGAGGATAGCCCAGGATAGCCCAAACAGCTTTGGGCACCTTTGGTTAGGTAAAGCAATTGAATCTGTTGGTCCAGCACCACCTTTTGCTCATTTATCTCAATGAACTTGGAGCTTTGCTCTGCAATCTGCCACCAAGTAGTTTCTACCTGAGCCACATCTTGCAAGTTTAGATGTTTTTCTTGAGTTTTTAAAGCTTCATTGATGTACTGTAACTCTTACCTGCAACTTTACCGCACTTGTATATTTCTATTATCACATCCACAGGTTATTTCAACAAGAACACTGTATGTTGCTATTTAATTCTTCATGACAAGTGCAATACCTGGAAGTCCTGAGAAGAGATTCATGTAGGCATTTCAAACAAGGACCATCTTTGCTGAAGTTGTGGTTTTTTATTAGAGGAGGCTGCGCTGATCATGGAATCAATAATAAATTTTCACTGACTGTTTTTGTATCCATCAATAGATGATAACTCTGAAATTATGCTGCCAAAGCTAAGCACAGTTTTAGAGAATACTGATAGCCTCAGATATTTCTGTACTGAGTCAGACACTTGCAATTCATGTATCTTTACAGAGAGGAGCTTCAGAATATGTGTAAATGTTTTAGATAACTAACTTTATTCCCCTGAAGAGAGGGAGAACTACATTACAAATCTGATATTCAGGATTCTGAATCGCTTTTTACTTTCATGTTAAATTTCCCCATGGTTTCCTTTTCTACTTTATTGGGTTTAATTGTCTTTTTGCTCAGCTCAAAACACCATGAGCTTTACAACAGACAGCATCTTTTAGTGACAGTGTTGTTTTGTTTTCTTGAATAAAAGGTGGCATTTATGTTCTATTAAAGGAAGAAGGCCAGAGGATAAAAAGAGGTTTTGTTTGCTTGTTTGCTTTGCTTCTATTTGCCAGCATCCTTTCCAGGATACAAAATACAGAACACAGTGGTAGAGACTGCACTAACACTATGTAGTGCATTATGAAAAACCTTTTATCACACTGGGAAATAAAGGCAGGAAATTGTGTCACAGTTTATTGGACATAAAACAGTCAGCCATCTCACTGTGATTGAAGGAATTCAGTTTATAAGTGCAGGTTCTTCCAGGTCTGTGTGCCATGATCTCTGCTGGAATGCCTTGAGCACCGGGAAGGCTGACACCCTTTTGTGTCTCTCCTTGGACTAAGGAAAAAGACAGCATCATGAGCCAATTGCCTTTTCCTTTTTCCTCCTTGTATAGAACCTTCTTTTCTTTCAGCAAACAAGCAATAATACCTTGCACTAAGACACTGCCATTTGAAATGTGTGCTGCACAAGCAAACAGAGTGGAGTATATACTGTTTACTCACTGTCTGCTGTTCATTTATAGGTAAGGTCAGTGAAGAATCAGACATGGGCATAGAGCTGTTTAAATCCTGTTTTTTAATGCCAGCTTACTTAATACTTGGTTGAAAGACAAGCCAAAACTCTACCATTTCAGGACTTATCAGAGCATTACATGAAGTTAACCTCTGCGCTATTCCCCATAAAACTCTGATAAGCACATTTTAATAGTTCACAGTCAGCTAGAGTAAGATAGTCACAGAGAGTTTTTCTCAAGAAATTAATGTTCCCTGTAAATCAATAGCATTGAAAATACCAAAGAGGACGAGTATATGGAATTCACTAGTTGTGCTTTAAAAGGAGGTACACTCCATTTTGAGAAAGGATTAGACACAAAGTTTATTGGTATTTTTACTCACACTCCACTGCTTTTGTTGGTCAAGTATAGTGCACCACTGCATGCTGCCAAGTGTTTAAAGAGGGAACAGCTGTATAGATTTATGTCTTGCTCAAGCAAGCTGACGTTCTTCTGAGGCATTATTTTCTAAAAATTCTACTTTCCAGCCATCATTATTTTGAGAAAAATGGATGGCTCTTTTTTCTCAAAACTTTTGAAAAGCCTCTCTAGAGAATTTGACAAGTCATAGATGTAACCATCTGCTCCATATTTGATTCAAAACAATGTTAAAAAACAGCATCAAGTTCACTGTCTGAGTTTTAGTGCCTTTTTGATGGAGAATGTACATGAAGGTGTGCTACACTTTTTCATTTTGCTAGATTTGAATTAATAATTATCTGATTATTCAGAAGCTTCCAAATAACTGGAATATCTTGCACTTTTGGGGCAACAGTAGTTCATGGACTAGGAGTTTTCCATTTTATTAATTTAAATTATCAGTGTGACAAGATTATCCTTTTTTTTTCAGTCATTCAAAGTTTTGTTATGCATGTATCATGCTACTTCATCAGAAATAAATGAGAGCTTTGCAAGCAAGTCAACTGTAAAATTTCTCTTGAGACAAAGTTTGGCTTCCAAAGACTGTATCAGCACAGGGACTTGTACTCAAATTAAAATACAGCAGTAGCCTTAGTTTCTAATGACTAATGACAAACTAAAAAGCTTAATAGGCAACAGAGGGAACATACAAGAACTGTTAACCTGAAAATGTAGTATACTACAACGATGGACTAGGTTCTCACAAACTTTAGCATGAAAAAAATTCTCATTAAAGCATCCTTCTGATGTAAGAGATTTTGTGTCACATGAAAGTTAGATATTTATTTTAATGAAAAGTGAGATGGTCATGATTATAGAACCTGGAGAACTAAGGACATAGCAAATATCGGGCTCTTCATATTTGGACATAGAGCTGCTGACCCTAAAAGAGGGTTTATAAATGATCATGTTCTGAGTGACAGTACTTGTGATATATGAGGCAAAAAGAATAAGATATTATGCACCTCCCTGGGCTTAAGTGTTTTTTGTCATGAATGTGTAATATTGCCCAAGCTGTTGCAACATTATGGAAGAGTAGAGATAAAGGATTAACTACATAAAGTATCACCTTCCTCAAATAATTGGCTTTTGGTGTTGAAGATATATTGATTTTCTTCTTAATATTTCCATCCTCTTTTTTTTTCATATGATATGATAAGAACATTTCTCCACACAATTTGTTTGACATATTATTCTTGTGGTATACTCCACACAGCGTTTGTGGTTTGCTGCTGCCCTATCAGTACAGGAGATTAAATTACAGAAATATTGCACGCATAGCTGAACTAAGAGTATATTAAGTATAGAATAACTGAACCAGTTTCATATTGTAACATTTAGAAAAGCTAAAAAAAAAATAAACCTTTTCCTATTAGAGGAGCATCATCAGCACTGTATAAAAAAGAAACTTGTTGTGTAAAAAAGGTTCATAAAACAAACAGGTTTTATGGTAGTACATAAAGTTGGAACATAAGCATAAATACAAGATGGTGCAAAACCCCAAGAATGTGAAAGCACATTACCTTTTATTTCAAAAACAAGCAATTCTAGTTTGTTGGGAAGAAACATCATCCATGCTTGCACTGCATAACAGAGTGCAGTACAAGAGCAGCTGAGCTAACACAGACCTGACTGAGTTTGTTACGCTCAGTGTTACAAGGCAGACTTAGCAGCAAGCACCTTAAATGCATGCTGGCTGTACCAGCCTGTTGCTGCACCCTGGTGAACACACTGAATCCAATATTACCTGGGCACTACACCAGCCTACTGCCATGTCAATGAGTGTGCTGCATGTACAGCTTATATTTCAATGAAAACTGTCTCACAGAGCAACAGTTCTTTGTATTTCCACTCCGGGGTGTCTTTCTCTACTTTTTTGCCAGTAAGACTACAAACAGGTTGGTCCAAGTTGAAATGTCACGTGACACTGTTGCACCAAGACTCAGTGGAAAATTACTATAAGTTTAGATGATATTGTACTTAAGGAACTGTTTGTCCCAAAGGGACATATTTCCTAAGTCTTGGTGTCTACCTAAGTAGATGTAGTCCAAAAAAGAGGGATTATTTTAGGTACTATCCTAGGAATTTTAATCTGTGAAATAGAAAAGTAATAGAATTTAGTCTCTAAACTCAGTTCATCCAATACAAGGCCGACTCTCTACTGCTGCTCTGTTGAAGAGGTATTCCAAAGTAGGACATTTATAAAATAAAAGCATGGATTCACGATCTGGAGTTTCATTTATGTATGTTTCATTTTATATATCCTTGTATTTATTTATACAATCAAGCACATATGGAAAAAAATCCTAAAATGGGAAAGCAGGAAAATGGAACATCATTAATGTTGAAATAAAACAGTGTTTCTATAATAAACATAACAAAATTGAGTCAGTGAAATAGAGGAATTAATTGGTAGATTTAAAACAGAAGCAAAAGTAAAGCTTCCTGTTCTGGTTTCTGGCTGTAATAAGTGCAGTGAAAGCAATTTGGAATTAGGATATTTTTTCCAGTTTAAATTCAGGCATTGAGAAAGATCCATCAGTTGTTCTTACAAAGCAAGAAAGGTGACATTTGTCTCCCCATTCCTGGGCTGCAGTACTCCTGTATGTACCACCTGCTGGTTAATAATGTGAGAGGACTCATTCTTTCTGTAAAAAACCCTGCTTTCTGTTAAAATAACCAGCACTGGAAATACAAGAAGCTTCTCTCTATGTTTGCAGTCTGCTTTCTGTTGTGTTTGCTACAAAATCACTGCTGCTATAATTTGGGAAGCTTCCCGTAGGCAGGCTGTAATTGTCTGCTTTCTGCAAACCCTGTCATCCTCCAAAGAAGCAGAGGTCATTACATCCAATCTCTAACATGCATTCTGGTGTCTTTCCTAAAAGGAGAACCTTTTGCAGCCAAAGCACTTTGGTGTTTTTCCTTGTGTTCATAAAGAGGGCTAGTAAATCCTTTTATTGAGGGCTCTGCTCCTATTACATGTGGCCAGCAGCGTGATGCTGTGCAACACTCCAATTCTTAGCACTGGCATGGATGTTGGAGGATGTCCTAATGCTCTATAGCTGGCCTCAGATGTGCTAGATATGCTTTCAGACCAGAGTACTGGGATGTGAAGGCAGCTTAAAATCAATTCTGCCCTAAAATGGAAAAGGGATGCCCATCAAGCAAGGAAAAGCATAAAACAGAGAGGCAGAGGTTGACACTGAGCAGAGCTCCTTTTCACTTCTCTAAGACCTTCCAGGGAGCTGGATCTGCCCAGAGTTGTGGCAAAACAGATGAACCAAAAGTGGCCTCTTTATTGTCAGCATCATTTCCCTCCCCCGAAACGTCTTCCTCAAAGAAAGAACGTTCTGGTGGATGGAGCTTCGGTCAAATCCTACCATGGCCGTCCTTGAATTATTTTCTGAATGCAGATATGACAATACAATTTCCACAGGAGTACCACTGAGTTCATAATCTTGCCCATCTACTCCAGCAGCTATCTCTTGAAAGGGTCCCCTACGCAAAGTTTAGCCAACTATGAAGGACCAGAATGTACAGTGATGCTTACCTGCATGAAACAGTGTGGGCCTTTGATAATCTGAAGCAGTCCAGTGTTGTTTCTTAATATTTAATAGTTGATAATATGCTTTTCTTTCATGGGTTTAATAATTACTTAGCATCTTGTTGGTAACGATAGGTGCAATAGTTTACGTATATATATATGTTTTTTAAAGTCCAATGTCATGTCAAAAATCATGTTGATCCCACTTCATCCACTGAATAAGGACTTCCAGTTTAATTTCTCATGTAAGTGATTTTATTTCAAATTATTCTCCAGCTCCTTCTTTCAGTGAGATCTAGTATATTTAATTTCTCTTTTCACAGAAATCATTGTGTAGAAATCTTCAATAAAATTCATTTATTTTCTCTACCTCTACAAGTTCTACTGTACTCTTTTCACAAGGAGGAATCAGAAGTCCAATATTCAAGATCCAGAGCATTATTATATAAGGGTTAGTTCAGCTGGTTTCATGTTTATTATCCAATAGTTCTTAAAATTTCCTTTTTTATAACAATGGACATGAAATCCAAATGTTCATATACCCATTTTTAGTAAATCATAGCTCCCAGCCCTCTCTGGCAGTAGCTGGTTAGAATCAGTCATTGTATACAGTTTGGCTTGTTTTCCTATGTGTGCTCATTTGCACTAATCAACACTGAATTTCATTTGCCACTTTATTACATAGTCAGTCAATATTTTGACATCCTTCTGCACGTCTTTACAGTACTTTTTTTTTGTGTGTGTGTTTATAATCCTGAATAATTTAATGTTATCAGCAAATTTTATTCTCACTACTTACCTTCTCTTTCGGATAATTAATGAATATGCTGAACAACACATACTAGGAGAAGGAGGGACCTAATTGGAGTGCCTTCTGTTGGGAAAAGACTGCTTATTTTATGGTTTGTTTCCAAATTTTTTATCTGCTGTGGCTGATATAATTAGAGGTTTTCCTGTTTGGATTGGTTTTGTGTTTTGTTTGGGTTTTTATTATCCTTTCTAGGATACCCTGAAGTTTAAAATGTATGAAGCTAATATTTGTTTAGATGATTTTTTAGGCAAGATCTCCTTCTGGAAAAAACTTTGTTGACTTATCCCTCTTCAAACATAGTTTTCATTGTGATTTTTACAATACTTCATATTCTGGGGTAATGCTGTCTTTTCTATGCAGTGTCCTGGTGTTACAGCCACATTTCAATAGATCTGAACCTTCAGTTCTCAAGATAAAATGTTGGACAACAATAGTTGATAATTACATGGCATTCAAGGCTTCAATCCAATGTGTCTCAACTGATTTAAAATACACGTATTGAATCATCCACTTTCAAGACTAATGTTTTCTAAAATAACACAGCTATCCTCAAAGTGTAGGTATTTCTTTCAAAATTTTCTCATCAAATTTTGAAAGGATGGTAAATGTCATTTAATGTGGATATCCACTGGTACAACTACTGACTACAAGATTGTTTAAAGCTATGATTTGCTTACTGACAAAATAATTCCTGAACACCATTAATAGATGTTGTTAGTCATTCATGTAGGAGAATATTGCTACTAATTTCTCTGTACTTGTACTAGTTGTCTCACAACCTGAGGTAGTGGAATGGGTTCAATGTTTGCAGTGAAGACTGCATTTGAGTAGATAGAGTCAGTGTACTTCTCCTCAAAGTGAATGGTAACCTGTGCTTGTTAAAGTCGTATTTGCTTTGTAAGCACCACAGTATTGGGAAAAATTAATTTTCTCATTGAGGAGGGAACAAGGCAAGAGGGAGGGAATATTCTGTTCCCATATAAATAGCAAATAAAACAGAAAAGAAGAAAGATATTTTAGGAAAAACAATTAAAGACATGTTTTAATTGTAAGAACACTGGAATAGGTGTCTGGGGAGGTTGTATAGCCTCCATGATTAGGCAAGTCTCCCAGGAAAATTATTTAAGGATATCTGAGTGTAGCATGTGGGGAGAAGTCTGGCTATATAATTACTTGCATTTCCTACTAAACAATTTTTTCTGATTCTAACATAACTTTTAGTCACCCCCAGTAAGCTCTACTTTTTTTATTAAAACTAGAATTATCACCTTGAGATAAACAATTTAGTAGCCTGTTAGGAAGGGACCATGTACATGTCACTGCTTCTTTTATCTGTAAGACAGCTGTAATCATGTCATATCTTCTATTTGTTTTGAAGTTTAATTTTTTAGCATTTGTTTAAAAATTGCACTCACTAAGATTTTAGAAACTCTTGTTCTGTGCATGTATTAAGGAAAAACAGGGGTTTTGTCACACAGCTGGAAATTCATAGACTCATTTTAGTTTTGCATGTTTTGCAGTATTTTCTCACAGTAATAGACTGTAGATTCCTGAACGGTTTCCCCAGAAAAGGCAATACAAAATCTGTTTCAAGTAATTTTGGTGAGGGCTGAGTTGTCACTCAATAAAATGTTCAGCAAAGTGAAACCTTTACTTGAATGAGAAGTTCCGAAGACTTTACTTTGCATTTCTCCCTGCTAGTTGCATTCTAGTATTCCCTTGCAGAGAGTGGAATTCTGCTCAGATACCTAAATTCATTTACCTAAATGGATATGTCACCTACCACTTGAGATGATGCAGTGTTTCTAAGATAGCTACACAAGCCTGGTGAAAACTACATGAGTCATGGGAATTCTGCACCCTTTGAAAGGAGCAGCTGAAAAGCCAGTGAGGATATCTTAAGGCATCTCAAAGCATTAGACATCTGTGGTTAGACATCAATTATCCCACGATAACTGAGACATGCCTTTTCGGGTCTTCATTTTACCACAAGGCTGGCAAACAACAGTCAAATGGAGATTTCAACAGCTGATAGAAAATCACTTGCTGAGTTTTGCTTTTCTTGCTTCACACTATCTACTTATGCTGACAGGTTTTGCTTTGTTGGTAGTGCTTTTGCATTTCTTTACCAAAAAAAAAAAAAAAAATCTTGTTTTCTACCACTTACACTCTTCACTCTTTATTTGAGTCCAGGTGCAGTTTAGCACAGAAGCTCTTAAGTATCCAAATATCCACAGTCATTTGCAAGGTGCAATCCACTTTCACAACATGTCTATGGTGATTTGCTTGTTAATTATAAACAGACATAAACAAATTCATATTCGCTGTAACTAGCCCATGCACTAAGAGTTTACAGGACTTCTCAGTTTGTCAGGGCACAAATAGAAATGCTGTTAGGCTTCTGGATGAAATAGCTTAGGAAATTATCTTTCACAGCTGCTTCTTACCAGCCTTGCAGCTGAGACGCCATAACTGATCATGTTAATTTCCAGTCCATCTTTGTGCAAAGTGAAATAGATTAGTTTAATCTAACATTGAAGCTTTTAAAAACAGATTTACTCCTTTGCATTGAAATGGAGGATATTTTTCCAGTGAAGCAGCTGTGACTCAAATCGTTATTGTTACATGGAAAGGAGTAACACTAAGAAAAGAGACATTTGGGTAAACAGTACACCTCAAACTGAGATTTAGTCAAAAATTAATGAAAGTTTTGCTTTGGAAAAAAACCACCTCTGATTTCTTATATTGTTTGCCACACACTCTGCTTTGTGTAAAACACATTTTATGTTTGATTAAGGAAATTGTTCATTTTTTAAGTCACAATTAACTATTATTTTTCTCTCTGAAGCTCTCCTAGCCCCTGCATTTCCTTTACAACACTGACATTTGGAAAGTCACAAAATAATTACATCAGAATGTTTTTTCAGAGCTGTAAAAAATTGACAGTAAGTGGCCTGAACAACTAGCCATCAACTGCCTTGAAAACATGTAGCAGAACAAATAAACCCTCTGGGAAGAAGCCTGTCACTATGGTTCCACATATCTTATGCTTTTCCTTTCCCTCTGGCTGGCTTGAATCATGTTTCCTATGCTGAGGCTATATATTCTATTGCTAAACTTCCCCATCTATGATCAAGGAGGTAAAGGGAACTGATTTCCCTGCTTGCTTTCTTACTGGCCTGTTTCACAGGCTCGGTGACTTCCCTTTGGAAACTGAATTTCAAATATTTTCGGTTCAGAAGGCATTAAGTGCTGTATATATTCTTCATCTTCTTAAAGACTCTATGTACCTGCATCTGTTCATATTCCTAAACATGAACACACACACCTTGGCAACAGAGGCAGCACCACTGCTCACTGTGTCTGGATCCATGTAACAAGTAGCATAATTTGTATTGTGAAGTACTGTGGACTCCGGTGCAAGCATCCCTCATGCACCACAGATACTCCTCTGTCTGCTTTTCACGAAAAAAACCCCAACACCATTAAAATAACCCAGTCCTTACCAGTTACCAGCTCCCAGATGAAAAAGTCAAGCAGCTGATACTGAAGGTAAAAAGGGCAGAAGGTGTGACAAGTGCGGAAAATACTCGGATGTGCTTGCAGCTACAGCCAGGTGCTTCATGGCCACGATTAATTAGGCTGGGAGGGCTGCTGGATTGCTCTCTGAGGGACATCAGCAGTTATAAGAATGCATTATACCCAGTTGCTCGAGGCCTAGCAGGCTATGTCCTGCTCTCAGATATATGTGTTTTGCCATCTGGACTAAGACAATGCAACATACCTGGGCATCAAACCATCAGCCTGTAGGAAACACCACCTGCTTCACAATTTATGGCACGTCCTGTTGCCAAATGAATCAGCAACTGCAAACACCCCCAATTCTCTCACATATCTTTGCTTTCTCAGACTACTGAAATATGACGGAGGTGAGTTATGTAATCAGGAGCTCCCAGAGCTCTCGGAGAGACTCTGCACCTGGTGAGCTACTTTTTTTGAGAGCCCACTGTGACTGATAGTGGATAAGGCTAAAGTGACAACTTTCATCTTTGAAGATCAAAGTTGTGGGTTTTAGTCTATATATTAGTGGTCTCAGAGTATTTCTGAGAAGCTGGGAGTTTTACAAGAGTACTGAGTCCAGAAGGCTGTGATCTACATAATTATGTGGTGTGTATATGCTGAGGATCTTGGCCATTTCTTTCTCTGAAATTTTATTTCTTAATTTCATTTTTATATGAACAAAAGAACTTATGTTCACTAGAACTACCTAAAAAGGAAATAATAGCAGGAAAAGTGAGTGTTTAAGGTGATCTAAACACTGATTTAATCATGATATGGATCGCTAAGTGAAAAGGTGTTATTGGAGATCCCTTACCTTTCCCCTTCACTTTGTTTTTTACTTTTCTAAAGCCTTGGAATAGAAAATAAAGATGTTAGACTGAGACCAAGACTAATAAAATGCTAGGGTTTGGGGGGTTTAAAATTTTTTAATGAAACAACTTTGAGGACTTCTGGGGTTTGCCCCCTCATAATCCTTGGCAGATAAATTACAAAGGCAACACTAATATATAAAGTATAAGGGATATGAATACCTTGCTTTGAAGTTTACTTCAGTGACCTCAGGAATGGGCAAGCAAAAGGTTTTCCTGAACACAGATATTTTTCCCCTCTAATCTAGTTTTTTTTGACTTCTAGGTTGTAGCCACTCTGTGCTAGTCCAAGAATAAAGAAAAACTGTCTCTAAAATCAAGCATCCACTTTTGACACACCTTTGAATAAAAGCACCCTAACCATTGTATTCTGTTTCTCAGGCTTGTAAAAGATTCTGTGATGGAGCTTTGATCTTGAAATTTTACTTTCCCAATTTGTCAGTTTTCTTTCATTCTAAAATCAAATGCAGTTATCAGAGAAGTCCAAGGCTTCTTTTCATCTTGGAGATAGAAAAGAGCTCAATCTGCATCTAAAAGCATGCTCAAGCCATGCAGTTTGTTCCCATTATAGAGACAGATACTGAATTATGCAACAAGTTCCCAGTGAGCAATTACATTTTAATCAGAGTAAAGATTTTTTCTGCAAAGACACTTCTATAGATGATTTATAGGAAAAGATAGGAATTGTGCCCATATAGCTTAACTGGGAAAGTGTTCAACTTCCCCCGACAAATTTCCTGGCAGGAAGATTGTTTGAGGAGACCAGTAACTAATATAAAAACCACC
>VZRQ01018917.1:1443978-1528420 GCA_013397975.1 Machaerirhynchus nigripectus | reverse complement strand
TTTTTTTTTTTTTACAGTAAATCTCTAACACAGCATGACCTATGGTAGAGAAGTCTTAGTCTGCAGTTCCATTTGGTCACTCATAGCTTGCTTTCTTGGATTAGAAACTCCATGAATTATTTTTACTTTTCATAAATGGATTGTGGTGTTTACAGTACTTGCTTTCTGTGCTGCTAAATTGAATAACCATATAGTACTTCAAAGAATGGCTGAAAATAGAAGTATATTATAGAGGAATGTTCCAGTGCATTTACTATCAAAATGAAAGTCCTACTGTGGGTAAATAAATGTGGCATTGCTAAGAATTAGTGATTTGCTTATCATCATGCACTAAATATAAACCAAAATATATAAAAAGCTATATAAAAAATATAGAAGTAAATATTTAAATTCAAAAGACTTTAAAGATGCTTATAAACTACATCCACATATTTAGAATCTGACTTCAGATAAAGTTCAAGCTGTGCTGCCACAATACTACCAGAAACTTTTGGTACATTCAGCCAAAGGAGGAAAAACATAAAAGACATGAGTGCATCAAAAAGAGATGAGAACCCTTCTTTAGCTGGTCTTTCTACCAAGACTTTGAGCATAGTTTATAATTGGTATTTGTGTTTTGCTCAGAAACAGAAATCCCCACATTCAGGTGCTTGCACAGTCACTGAAATTCAAAAGATATTTTTGGTTTTGATTGGAAAAAAATGTCAGACTATGGTAAGAAACATGCCAAATGAACCAGTAAGTTGCACAGAACATGCTTTTCTAGCAAGTATAAATGAGCTTGCCAGTGATTGTTTAATCTGTCTCTGGCATTTTCGCCAGCAGAAAGGAGCAAGCTGTGAAATGGCAAATGCCAGCCCCTTACAGATTTACAGAACACACCCAAAAATTTCAGCTGCTCTCAGGAAACCACTCTCTGGTGAATGTTGCTCATGGACTTCATAATTCTTCCAGGTTGCTGCAGCATGCACCACCAGAGAGACTCCAGGTAGATTTCCTTCAAGTACTTTTTAACTAGCATAGGCTGCATAACTATTTACCTGAATCCACGGGTATGGCTGTTTAAACAAAGAAATAGGTAAACAGACAGATGCTTAAGATGGATCAAGGCTGTGCATTGTGTAACTACACAGTTTCCATCACAAGAGGAGGATTCAGGACTTACATTTTATGACCGGTAACCAATTTTATTGAACTCCATAAAATGTAAATGGATGAAGAAATTTTATAACCTGGTCTGCAGGATGCCTTCTGATCTTCTCTTAATGCTGAATATTTGTAGTGGTTTTGTACACGGGAAAAAAAAAAGTAAAATCAAAGCTTTGATAGTTGCAATGCCTAGCTGTAAACAAAACGCACACTAGGACATTGGGGAAATCACTAAATCACTTAGCACAGCTTGTTCCTGTTCTTTTGTATCCTGGAAGAGGTAGTTTGAAAGTGCAACATAATAGATATTATTGTAGCATTTCTATCTAGAATAATTAAACTCAGTATATCCTATTCAGTAATAACCTCAATGTAATTATTTGTAGGTGTACAGTAACTTCAGGTCAAGATACTTTTAGCAGCACACACTGACTTTGGTCCTTTCAAATATTGTGCAGCTGTTACCTGAAGTTTTTACATTTTCTTGATCTTTAAAAACCTTCAGTATCTCAAAGAAATACCCAGGAGTAAAGATAATTCTTTCAGTAATCTATATTATCCACACTCACAATTTTATTGTGTGAATAAAATTAAATAATTTTCATCAAACCCCAGCTGCTGACTAAGTAGTCCAATAATCTTTTTTTCTTTTTTTTTTTTATTTTTCAAATACACAGCCTGATGTATAAAGCAAGTGTAATGTAACAACTCAGAAATGAGATGGCATCCTACACAGAGACCTCACATTTATGTCACTTCTTGACTATTTAAAGAGAATGTTATGATTTTTGTGCCACATTCTCTATTTTTGAATGCTTGAGGTTGTCAATATGAAGCTCCAATAAAGCTGAGATGAAAGATTTCCTTGATGAGACCCATAGCATTTGGTGTGCCAAATAAAAGTAAGCTAAGTAAACAAACAAACATTATTAGCTAGAAGTGTAAACAAAGTGAGGGAATTGAAGCTAATGCAGTCAGATGTGTTAGCAGGGTTTGTTCTGACCAGGAATGTTGAAAATCTAAACAGCATTTTTTCTCCTGTTTGCTGAAAATACCCTCACACTTATTTTTCCACTCAATTTTTTAGTCTATCTAAAAATCTGTCTTGTCTGGATTTTTTCTTTCCTCTTCTACAGTCAACTTCTCCATCTTCTTTTTTAGAGCCTCCATTTTTGACCCTTGAGCTCACACTACCGTGACAATTTTCCTTCCTAGTCCTTGACAGAAGAGCTATTCCTTCACTTAATACAAATGTATGAGCATACCTACTGTACTCAGTCAGTGTTAGCTCAAAACTTTGAAGACAGGAAGTGGTATATAAAGGCTTAGGGCACCATCAGTACAGTCAGACTCCATTTAAATAATGCACCCACTGTATTTATAGAATAATTCAAAGGTGCTTGGATCCCTGAAATAAGAGAAGCATGTTTCATTTTCCACCATCCCAATAAGAATATGTTATATTATTATAGGTAGACTATTTTATTTCAATGAAATGGGAGGAAACCTCCAGAATGAAGCCAACACAAAGCTTGGAATTAGCATAAAGCTCTGATAGAGGTTTGTATTGCTAATGGTACAAGTAAACCAGCTTCTCATTATGCTTTCATATGAGACTTTTAAAAGGTAAAGGGTAAAATACTACCTGCTTTATGATTAATTGAGATTTTCCTGTTGAGTATATAGGTATAGGATTTCATCCCAAAGGTTTTGTTGTGGGAAATGACCTGATTTATTTATGAAATACTTTTTCATTACAAGTGTGCTGCAGGTTAGTAAATATGAGGGCTACGATCAGAAGGACAACCCAGAAGGACAACCCTACCATGTACAACTATGCTGTTACTTCATTATATGAAGAATATGAGCATGCTACCTCAGAAGCTACAGATTTTGATCAGCTTCCTTAGTTCTGCATTATTTTCCCACAGTTGCTGTCCTGTAGCTTAAGGAAAGGGATATTTAAATAGGTTTTCTTCTAAAATTAAAAGGCAAATAGCTATTATTTTCACTTCAGATTATTCATTCTTTTTTGTTCTGTCAGCTTGTGAAGCCACAGTCACCTACAAGAAAACTTGCCCTTGCCATGGATTGCCTTTTGGCCCAAGTCCTGCTTTATTTATGACACTCCTGGGCTAGTAAACCCTTTAAAATTTTATCCACAGGCACACAGCAAAGGCAAGTAGGAAATCTCTTTCTCTCTTCCCCTAGTTTCATTGTGATCTCATAAATATATCTTAGACATATTTGTATAGCATCTTTACTTTGATAGGAACTTTTCTGACTATGTACTTTTACTGAGCATTTTACCATTTCAACAGATAC
Organism: Machaerirhynchus nigripectus; assembly: GCA_013397975.1. Lineage (NCBI taxonomy): Eukaryota > Metazoa > Chordata > Aves > Passeriformes > Dicruridae > Machaerirhynchus > Machaerirhynchus nigripectus. The sequence continues at coordinate 1,524,946 of VZRQ01018917.1, read as the reverse complement.
TGTCCCTTCACTTGCAAAGCTTAGTTAGAATGAAGTTATTATGTCATTCGAAACAGCAGCTTTGATTAACACTTTACACTCAGGAGAATAACTGCATGGATTTAATTTAACTCCAACGTACATAATATCATATAGGATGTAAAACTGGTGTGGGAATAACTTGCAGTAAGAGATAGAGTAGCCATTAAAATAAATTTACTTACAAAATTCCATTGTGATTTCTCCTTTTTATGTAAAAATTAAATGCCTTTACTCTTTGGTCACTACCTTAGAATGGAACAGACCATGGCATAAATTTCTCAACCACTGTCAAGAACATGCATTAAGCTCTTTGCTCAAGAAAAAAATGTATGAACAAATTTAAAAACTGTATACAGAAAGATCATGAAAAAAACCACAGTCATGAAAAGCTGGTTTTGTTAGTTTTTTTTTTAAATCGAAACCTATTTTTCCAGTTAATTTTCCAACTATTCCATGCCCTGAAAATAATAGAAAGAAACCTGACAATTAATGAATTCACCTCCCTTAGAATTCTAACGCACCAATTTCTCATTGCTAGAAATGTTTAAAAAAACCACAGGCTTTTAAAAATCTTTGTCTAAGAACTTTCTGCTGGACCAGCATTTTGGCACTCTGATGACACAGAATTATTTTCCAACACTGTGGATACTGCTTGAAGGGTTCGGAGCTGGCTTATTTCTTGTACATTTTCCCTTTTTAATATTGCTGAGTGTGTGAGCAATTTGGATTTCAGAGCCACTGTAACTTACAAAATCTCTTTCTGGGCTTTCAGTATGAGCTTAGCAAGACTTTTACAGATTGCTAATGATGCAGCTATGTATCGCAAATAATACTGAGGTACTGAATCATTGACTTTACAGTAACATATGTTTTCTGATACTCTTGTGATTTTCTCTCACTTGAAAAAAACAAATCTGCTCAGATCACCCAGAATGGTTGCATTTTCTGGAAGAATACGGAGGAGGAATGTCATGTTTCCCATTCCTGTTCAAAATCTCTTCTAACTACAAATGGCGAAGGAAAATGCACAAAAGTACCTGGCACAAAGGCCAGGACCTGGTGCTGTCCTCCTGTAAATAAATAAAGTGTCTCAATCATCAGGTGACAGAATCAGGCTCCTTGTTTATGGTTGCCCACCCCTCCCAGACTGAAATGATGCCTGTCTGGAATAAGAAAAGGCAAGCGTTTGGGCTCTGCACATGCAGTTTAACAAGCTCTCAGTGACTATGAATACAAATTCTCCCAAGCTGAGAGGTGGGGCAGAACACAGTTATCTGCTTCCAGAGTGCTCACCTGAACCAATTGGCTGAGGGATACTTCTGACAACTGACTTTTAATGGTGATGTTTGAAAAATAAGTAGTCTGAATTGCCTTCTGCAGCTCTGAATTTATTTAGAAAAAGTAAATTTTTCCAAACTGGTTGAACTTCAGCTGGGTCTGGTTCATGCTCCACACAAACTGACAGCAGCAGAGTGTATATTCTTTACTGAGAGGCAAGAAGCATTATCTCAGGGGCAGGATAAATGCAACTATGACTTCTGAGCTGGGCTGTGGTTCTTCAGCTCAAATTGCATAGAGAGAGGCTCATGTCCGTCCTAACAGAGACAAATGTGTCTCAAGTCTGCCTGCACTACACTTGGGCACAATATGGTATTCTTAATGTCACCTTTAGAGATTTGAGACTGGATTCTTCCCTTTGTGGGAGTTAATATATGACATCTATGGCTTCACTTAAACTTTTAAAAATACGGGATTTGTGAAAGGATGAATGGGATTCATGTCAAATAGCGTGAATAATTTCACTCAGAAATCATGAGAGTTGAACTTTAAAATGGGAAAAAAGGTATTGAAAGTGTTCAAATTTATCTACAATGTGAAAAACCAGGTATGTGCAACTGACAGTAGGCAGAATCACATGGGGTATTATTGCTACATTAAAATTGTCAAGTTAGAAAGTGATGTGCTACAACCTCGCAGAGTAGTCTGATCTTGGTCCAGGACCATTTTAATGAGCTTTTTTGTGGGGTGAAACACAGATGAGAGTAATCCCATTCAAAGAGGAAAAAATTGGAGAGGAAATTGCAAATACTTTTGAGGTAAATGCTTTTAATAAAAGAACTTTAGAAAATTATTGTCTTGGTGAGCTGGAGGAATTGCTAATGTGGTTGAACATAGATTCAATTACAAATTTATAACATTCACTCTTCTCTTAAAGGAAAATCAAAACCAGGAAAACTTCTTTGCAGAGGAAGTCAGGAAGGAAGGAATGATTATACATAATTTGATTTTTTTTTTCCTTCCTTCCTTCACTCATATTTAATAAACACTTGCTACAATTGTGATCAAGGTTTCATTTTTTGAATAACACCTCATAATGACGTATTATGTAGACAATGGATACTTCAAGAGCAAAATCAGGCTCTGAGAAAATAAATGTATTTTCACCCGCCTTTTCTAAAGAAAGCATTTCTCTTTCACGGTTGCTGCATTTAAAATAAAACATGCATAAAACATAAACATATGTAGCAATATGGTAGATATTAAATAAAAGATAGATCATTATTTGTTTTCACCTTTCTAACACTAAAAAGCTGCAGCAAATTTGAGGTACTACAAATATACTGACACCTGTAAAATTAGTCTCGCTGAGTTGTGTCATAAGTAGCAAATAGTCATTATATTTTAGTAGAACAGCCTGCTTAACTTAGAGAAATTTCACATAACCTTTTTCAAAACAGAAATAAGAGTCAAGATTGTACACCTAGTATTTTTACTAGAGAGTATATTTATAGCTAAAAGCATAATTTTTTTTATAAAGCTGCAGAAAAACCTTTGTGCTGCACAGTTGGTGAATACAATTCTTAACTATGGTATTGCACACATTCTTTTAATGTACTGTAATGCTAAACACCTAATCAATAAACACTCATTAAATACTCCCAAGCAACAGCAACGACAACAAAAACCCAACAAAAAAAGGCCAGTCTAATCGGGGAAATCTGCATGTTTTAAACAGCCAGTTGAAGGTCTTGTCCATCAATGTCTATTTTAATTCCGAGGGCACCACTGACAAGCCTCTCTGTGCTTCACTAAGAGACACTGGTCTGTGAACTGATTTGGAGGTCACCTGTCATTTTAAAAATGCGATCAATACAATCCCGAAACAGTCCTCAGATTCATTTAATAAGTGAGAAAGGAATAGGTCAGTGATGCCCCAGTGAGTTGCTTGTTATTTTCTGAAAGGCATTATTTTTTTATCAGTGTACATCGAGTTCCCTTTGTGCTTTTATAAGTAATGGAATTTGCATATTTTCACACTGAGAAAATCCCTGAAGAAGACATATTAACACGTTCTTTAATAAAATATGGGTGAGATTTCCCATATTTTCACATACATGAACTTGTTTTTAGTTCTAAAGGGAAAACAAGCCCTTTCACTGATTGCTTAATGGTTTGTCAGTCTTACACCAGAGAAAATAAGATGAAGTGGATAGCAGGAGGCAAGGAGAACTTAAATGGTTTTTTATGATTTTATTTTTGAAACCACTAAAGTCTACAGGTAATAAGTGGTGTTTAAAATAAAAAAGACAATGCCTTGCTTGACCATTTGTCAAAACCATTACTTTCTTGATAAAAAAATACTTTTTTTTCAGCTGAAAAAGTTAATTTAATTTAAGCCCTTTGCATGAAAACATTATTATTTCTGCTTTGTGACAGGAGGAAATAGAAGTTGCCACAACAGCGATAAAAAGTGGCTTTCCACCCATGATGTCTAACCATTAAATTGATTGCTCCACCTATTTTTGTCTACAGGTGGAGATTTAAAAATTGCACACATTTTCTTGAAAACACAGAAAGTATTCTGCAGAGTATTGTTAGAAAATAGCAGCAGAAGTTCATCAAGCCTAACTGGGGAGCTGTATCTCAGCAGGGACAGCAGCCTTGAGCTGCACGTGCGGGCCCAGGTGAGCACAGCTGAGAGCCCTCACCTCCCACTGGCTCTGGGTGGTTCAGCAGGATCCAGACCTAAGGGAGTGAAAAAATGAGGGGAGAAACAAAAAGAAGGTGGAGCCCAGACTGTGGAGATGCCAAATGCAGTGTGGTCTGGACCACTGGAAGTTGCTCAAAATACACACAATGTGGTCTCCCTTCTTCCTGACCTTGTCTCTTTCAAAGACAAATGAAACAAACACATGCGCACGTCATCTTGGCAGATGCTAAAACACCTCACTCACAGCTACCTATTAGCAACAGCCTGTCTTCCGCCTGGAGTGCAGCTGTCTCCTCTTAAATCCAACGAGATTCCTCCTCAGCAACTTTTTAGCAAAGTCCAATCCTATACACATCCATCATCCCTCATCTCCTGTGGCATTTGGTCCCAACCATTTGACTAGCCTTGAACTCTTGCTTTCTAGTTGCTTTGCTGGATTGCCTGCCATGTATCAAAGGTGGGAATTCCCTGTAACATGTTGTCAGAGTTCTGCTTGTTCTGCAGAGTTAGCAGTTTAATGCCATGGAAGAAAAATGGCCCGCACGGTATGCTTGCCACTACTGCTGACTTCCCTGGCCTCTGTCCCCCACACTGTAGGTCTTCAGTCCCAGAGCTGGATCAACTCGTGTGACCTCAGTGGTGGCTTCATCCTGGGGTTTTCCAAGGACTTTTGCTCAGTCTGCCTTGTGATGCAGTGCCTACCAAGAGGTGAGCCCAGGGCATGATCTCAGCTGGTGAAAATGTCCCCTTGCCTGTGCAGGAGACCGCTGAACCAATTGCTAAGGGCTGCAAGCTTTTCGATTCAGGACTTGTACACTGCTTTCTAAGCCACTTCAAGGTGGCTGGCACTGTTTGAAGGGATGTAAGATTTCAGGACTGGTACTTTTGTTCTGACTTCCTTAGCTTTTTGTTCATGGTTTCTGGATTGAAGCAATATGTGCTAGCTGCCTCAGGGTTTGCTTCAGATGTGTGTGTCCTGTGAAGGACAGCTTGATGGCGTCCTTGCTACTGACTGGATTCTCTTCATATCCTGTAGATGTTACTTTTGATGTTCATGTAAGCCAGAACTTCTCTGCTCTGTAACATTACTGAGCATTTCTCCAAAATTTGATCAGAGACCAAGTCTTCAATATAGCCGGGAATGAAGCAGCACCTCTTCTTCATTTTTCTATGGAGTGATCTTGAATCTGTACACATCTTTTGATCACCTGTGAAGTTTCATACCCTTTCAAGGCTTCCAGGTACATTTTGATAATTTTAAATAGCTGAAATATTTGTTCTTACACTTCCCAGATAATCATCTACAAAGACAGCAGCAGGAGCCATGGGGTATTTCTCCTGGCCTGTGTCTAACTCTTCTCACTTGCAGCCTACTCTTCTTTTAATGATCTCCATTTAAACTGAAATTCAAATGAAAGGAAAATAAATTTTAAAAAAACCCCATAAAAATTCACATTTACTGAAAATTATTTTCTTTTGAAAACTTTACTAAGTCACCTATCTAGACATTCTTGCAAGGAATTCTGTTAGGAAAGCAGACTGTGGTTGCCTCGTAAGAAGAAAGTGGTGCTCAGATCCCAAAGCCCAGGCTTCTGTACTTGGGAATAGAACATAAACAGCTACCCCATGGGGTAGTTTTGCCTTGCTACACCAATTAGATCAGAACCACCAACCAAGAAAGATGAGACAGGCTCATGGCCAAGGACTAATACAGTGTTGAATAAAAAGAAAAACCAAAACCAAGGCTTTGGATGGTGGATACCGTATATCCGTATCAGTAAACATGGGACTCCATCAGGCAACCCACACAGCTGGCTAACTGGTCTCATTTAATCCTGACACGTGTTGGAAGCAGGGGCTTGTGTTGAAAACTCTTTTTCACATGCAGCAACTCAGTGGGTGAGTTTCATTCCCTTCTTCCAGTTTCTGTCTGTAAGTAAAATTTGACATAAATTAACCTACTATTTTAGGAAGAAAAAATGAAAATCAAGCTAGTGGGGGTTTTTAAAATTTCTTCTGAATCTACTGACACCAGTAGTAATTTAGCTTCCACAAGGAGAAAAAAGAATAGAATATGTAGACTGACAGCTCAAGTGAGATTTTTTCATTCTCATAGTATTGGCAAGAATATATTGCCTCATGCTTTTAGATCCTCAGAAGCTGGGTAGTGCTTTTTTTCTTTTTCTTCTTTGTTTACTAGATAGACAAAGCTGAAAGCCGTATTATTTTCTGAATAGATGGATTTCTTCCAGTTTCAGCTGGTAACTTTCTTATCTTGAAAAGCCTTTATCAGTTTCAAGAGCTGTTCATGTTGCTAAAGTAGGAACCTTTCTTCAGGTGACGAAAAGGGACATATTCTGTTTGTTATAAGGAAAGGAATGTGATTTATATTCGCACCTTTTTGTACTTGCTACATTCTCTGCTGTTAAAGTACAAGTATTTTAACTGTAGACATTTGCTCTTCCTGTATAAAATAAAAACCTATAGACACACTTTCACAACAGAATTCTTCTGGTGTCAGTTAGTGGTTTCTCCAGATAAAAACTCAGGACAAAAAGTAGTGTCCCCTAAAGAGAGGCAATTGCACCAGGAGCCACATAGCAATACCTGAGCCTCGAACGTATCTATTTGAATGTACTTGAGCCAGACCGAATTCTAAAGATACAATAAAGCTGTGCAACAGTCGAAATAGCTGCTAAGGCAGGCACAAGTGAGAGGGAGGAAAAGGAGTGAAAAAGCCCTGAATGAAAATTGTTATGGATTTCTCTGCAGTGGTAGTTCTTGCGACTCTTACCCACAATATTGATACTCGAAAATATTCTGAAAGACTCACTTGTGTAGTGCACTTGCACCCATCTCTACCTTTTTTTCCCCTCCTTTTTCCAGTATCCAAAATATACTGACAAATAACAGAGTTAAGAGTGATTTTTGATGAGCCAATGAGCCTTTCTCAGAGCAATTGCAAATCTGTTCATGAATTCCTGATTCATGGATGTAAACTCTTGCTCAAAATTTGAATACTTTATTCATAAATAAAATTATACGAGAGGGAGAGAAAATAATCTGGTTTGGTTTATTAAAACTCCAGGTGGCACAGTGTATTCGTCTAGAAATACATTTCAGAAGTTTGTCTCACAGGGCACTGTGTACTGCGTGCATGAGAGAGATTGTTATTCTGAAAACAGTATGTGTCAATTCAGCGTGGGTTTCCTGGTGTGAAGCATGGGGAATCTGATTATTGTTATGGAAGCTTGGAGGCTCTTCATCCAGCCATAGTCCTAGTTAGACTCATCCTTGCTTTGTCTGCATCTGGATGACACCTGGATCATACACAAGTGCAGTGGTGCCTCACACCCCATATAGCATTTTACCAGGCAGCTGCACCCAAGCTGCTGTCAGGAGCAGGCAACTTGAGCTTTCCCTCCTCTTCATCATTCCTGAAGGATATCCACTCTCATGGGCCAAAACTCCACCACAGAGCTGAGGCAGCCAACTAGGGGCTGGCAGGGCAGGTGTTCCCTGTTAGGGCGACCCTGAGACACCCTTTGGCATCAAGAGCTAAAAACAATGCTCAGTTGGAGAAACTATGCCGGTGTTGTTGCTTTCTGATGGCTAAATAGCACATAACATGGAGGATCTGAATAACTTCCTTGCAATAATAATATTTCCTTTTAGTAGTGTCTTAATTGGTGTAATATAAACAAAAATTCAAGAAAGGCTGTAGGGGGAATATCTGTTATTATGCCGTATGCTACCCTTGAAGAAAAGTATCCAGAAGACAGAAGCTACCCTCAATCGGTGGGGTTTAGTTATTTTACTGAATCCTAGTGAATCTGGACATGCAAACAACATCACCTGTCCATTATATAAGTTAAATATGAGCAACATGAGATTTAAATGCTTCTTTTGTTGTTTCTTTTGAGAAAGGTCAAAGGGTCTGGCAACTAAAACCAATACTGAAAGTGGAAAAAAATTGGTAGTTATTAAGTAAATATCTTTTTCAGGACCTTTTAGAGGTCTTTTCCACACTCTTAATACTGTGCTCACTTTAATTTTGCATTTGACCTATTTAGTCTTTTTTAACCATGTTGTGCTTTGCATCTTCTGTGTGACACCCAGCACTATGTGAACATTTCCCAACTTCCCAAAGCAATTTCCACTTTAAACATATTTAATGAACATTAACATTATTTTACAAAGCTACTTTAATGTTTTTCTTTGATTTTCAAGGCAAGGTGCTTTTTGTTTATTTGTTTGTTTGTTTTGCAGGTTTTTTCTTCACTTCTTTTAAGCTCTAATGAAGCATCACCCTTCTTTTTTATCTTTTTTTTTCTTTTAATTGGAGAATTAATAGATTGGCAAAAGGATCACAAGTACTCGTTTTATAAATTTTCTAAAAAGCTTTGTGGTGCTGACTTACTAATTATCCTGGGACTGTTCTTTGCTTTTTTGGAACCTCATTTGTGGGATACCAAGAAACAAGCAATCTCAGCACAAGTAAAATGAGTTACCAGACCATTGAAAATTCTTTCATTTCAGCTTCATCTGTTATGTGTCGAATATTTCTCGTGATCTGCTGGGGTAACTTGCACCTCATTCAAAAGGAACTGAAGATGCTGCACATTTTTCTGGACTGATCATTTCTTTGTGAGCCTCTGCCACTCTCACTGAACATCACTAATGTCATTCTGGCTGGGGATTTGAACTTATCTTTGATAAATATTTTTGACTAACAAGGTATTTCTAGGCTGCTTGCAACTTGCCAAACAAACCTATTTAGAAAGGAAGAGCTATGTTTCTTAGTCTAGCAGCCTAAAATGAGTCATAGACTTCCAGAATACAAATCAGTGCTTTGGATAGGAGAGGATGGAGCATTCACTGTCAGACAGACAGTGAAACAAGGTGGATGTCGGATGACACTTTGCATTTAGCCTGGCAGTTTGGGGTAGCTGTCTTGCTTTTGGCAAAATAAAATACAAATTCATAAATGGAATTGAAAAAAGGAAATGAATTAAAGAGTATCCCTGTGTGCACACATATGCATTTATTCCTAGGTTTCTGTAGATTATATAAAGTAAGTCTTGCTGCGCATATGAACCGGGGAGCTCATTTTCCTTTTCCATTTGTGCAGCCTTGTTATTTTGAAAAACAATGGCATTATACATTATTAAATATATTTCAGACACAAGTGTCTGAGTATATGGTCAAAATATTGCAATATGGTGAGATTGCTTCAGGAAATACATATTCTGGTAAATTCTCCCAGACAAAAGTATATAAACTATTGTGACTTTAATATCTGGCATTAATGTACCCCATAATGTTATACTTTAGGTTGAGTCAGCTTCTGTTAAAAGATGTTTGTGGTACAAAAATAGAACATAAATCCATGATACATGCTTTTGGGTTTTTTTATCCATTTTGTAGCAATACAGAAATCCCATTATTTTATTTGCAGTTTTTAAATTTTTAATGATAAGACAAGTAAGAATACAAGTTCTAACACTAATGCAAATAAAGTGATGACATGTGGATAGTAAACTCCTAACAACCAAACAGGCATGGTCATCCCTCCTGAATATATACCTTAGGGCTGGGGACATAAAGTTCTGTCCTCATTGTGTGAAGATAAATCTGAAGAAAATCCAAGTCAAGCAGTAACTAGTGCATTCATACCCCTGCACTATGGGGATTTCACTTAGGATTGCAGTCACATTAGGTTCTTAGATAGGCAGTGAAGAAAGAAAAGGCGCTGTTGCCTAAAAGCCTCTTTTATGACATCCTAATTTGCACTGTTGAGGTCTTTGCTACTTCCCATTAACTATAAATGAAGCCATGGGTGACTACATTGCTGCCTTAAGGTTTTATGTTATGTGCCACAAATAGGTGAAATGAATCAGATCAAAGCAGTCGAGGACATGGAACTGGTAGTGCGTTTTTGAGATATCTGAGATTATGACTTATATAGAGCACTTACACATTCCTTTTGGGAATCTCAAAAACTGACAGGGAAGCAGTTCAGCCCATGTGGTCACACAAGGTTTTGGCAAGTGCTGGAGAATACGACAGAGGCCAGGAGAGTAAGATGAAAGCATCACAAGAGTGATTTTATCCAGTGAGGACTGAAGTGCCAGAGCAAGTATTAAAATGGTGGAACTGATGTTAAAAAGTGAGGAAGAAAAGCAAATATCGAAATGCTGCAGAATGTGGCTGAGCATCCAAGGAAATCTTTGGTATGTTTACTTCACTTAATTTCAAAGTGAGCAGAAGTTACAAATTTGCAGAGGACACAGTCCACATTGAGAGAAGACCAGAAGGAATACAGCAAGGTCTCCTTCATAACTTCAGTCAGGAGGAAGCTGAATGGAACCTTCAGAGGAGATGCCAGAAGTGACTGGCAAGGGATTTCCTGCTCTAACCTTGCCCTGTCCTCAGTGGTCAGGAAACGTAAACAGCAAAGACAGCTCTTCAAGTCCCACACTAAGGAAATTAGACTTAGGATTCAGCTTCCTACACAAGCGGTATATTTATAGAAATTTTGGTTTTATCAGTACAATTTTAATACTACATTGTGTAAATCAATTAGTCAAAAAGCCTTGCTGGCAATATAACTTACCTACTTCAACATCATAGATTTGTTTTGAATTAACAGCTCCAGGGTACAATGTGTAATTAAGAATACTCTGAGCGGATTCGCCTTGAGCCTGTGAAGAGTTAACTCCCTCTGTTGACTTTGAGCATGATTTCTTGCTTCATTTTCCTAGTATTGATTGAATTGGTTTGGGCTTTTTTTGTGCTTTCAGAAATTTTGCTGTTTGCATTAAAGCAGGCAATATTTTCCTCCTCCGTGCATCGCCCACACTCCCCCACTTTTACTCTCAGCCAAAGACTGATTAAGAAAACACTTTTTACACGGAACATTGGTCTAAATCTTCTGCCGTAAGAGAATTATCCTCAGGAAAACAAGTAGAATACATAAAAGTGTTCTACCATCAAATACATGAATCACCACTAAACCTGTTAGATTTTTTTTTAATTTCTGAGTCCACTGTTTCCCTCTGCCAACCTCTATTTCAAATATGAACATAGGAAACAATAATCTTTTGGAAGTGTTGATTTTCCACTAGTTATATTCATTTAGCTGAATCCAAGACATATGCACTGTCAATAGCAGGAATCTTGCACCCAAGCAAGATTTATTCACCTTTTCTGGAAGCTTCAGACCTCAGATGTTTTAGCACTGTGCCTAAAAAGCTGGTCTCCATTTCCCATCAGCGTGGTCTTTTACTTTTGCTGGTGCTGCCAAGGTCAGTACATAAGGGTCTTTATGGGTGTATTGTTGGGCTCTCAAGAATCAGGGATCAAGGTTGAGCCCCTGGGAGCCCCTGGGAGCCCCCGGACTATGGACAGAGATCCCAGGGGAGGCTTGGTGTCCACAGAGACTCAGTGCCTACTTTCACTGCCATGAACATCCTCATTCTTCACAGAAGCTTCCCAGACTGGCCAAACACTTCTCAAAATCTGTGTGATTCCTTTCAGCCACCCTTCACCACTGGCCACTCACTTGAGCTCCACACCTGGTCTGCTGCCACAGATTTGTGCTTTGTTCCCAACAAGGCAGAAAAAAGCTTATTTGGCCTTCATGTTGAGGAAAGCAAAATTCAATTGTTTCTTGTGGTGCTGAAAAAAGCTTTTTACTGACTCTAAAACTAAAAGTAATTGATCTGAATCTTGAGTGATCACTTCAAGGTTTAGTTTAAAATAAACAGTTTTTAGCAGACTAGACACAAGTAAAGGATGAAAGGTTTAAAAAGACAAGTTCATCTTGATTGAACAAAACATCTATAATTTATAAAACACTTGTCTAGACAGGTTAAAGCCCTTTCTTGGGTGTTTCAGATGCCATTTGACTATTAAATGATAAATACAAATGTCAAATTTTCCAAGAGTTCATTTGTTATTTAAAACTATGTAAGCAGTCTTCCCTGAAAGCTTAGGGAAAAGCTCTTCCCACTGTGAACAATCTCCTTTGGCAAAAAATGCTATGTCTCTGAAGAAAATTCTCAGCTTCCAAAATATATCTATGCTCTCACTTTTACAGTATCCTACATTAACGATCCTAGATCAAATTAATAATTTTATATGATCTGACCAAACAGTTCTTTGAAAGGTTCTGCTAGTGAGGAAGGGATATCCTGGGACATAAATCCAAAGAAATCATTAGATAAATGACAAATAATTTCAAAGGGGCAAACACTTCCTCTTAGAAGTCAGTCTAAAATCTGTCTTTGGAAAGCTTTATTCCTTATTTTATGGGAGGAAGTATTGATTCCTTAGACACTGCTAACCCACAGAATTCTCTGTTGTCTCAAAATTGTTCTGTTTTTTTGAGAGACATGTAAAAATAAGCTGAAAATTCTAGTAGAGTAGGAGAATTAGAAATAAAATAATGATGGATCAAGTCTCAGAAAATAAAGTCTGATTCAGCTAAATCGCGTCAACAGCAGCTGTGAACTTTTCTGGAGAAGCTTTGCTGTGTAATTGGGAGCAGGAGTCAAACCTCAATTGTGTAGCATCCTCAGTGTTGGCAACACTTGAGACAATCCACCTGGCATCTTTCTGCCTCATCTGTCAACAAGGAGATTAATCTGCTTTTTAAATGGAACACCACATCCATTGTTCTGTTATTCCCACTTTTCTTGAGTGAAGAAGCTTTACCATGGTATTAAGATATCTGGATATCCTGACGTCTCACTGCCAATAAATAAACCAGTGTTCCTGCACTTTAAGGGTTTACTTTGATATAAATAGCGTTCTTTAGTATTGAGGAATATAGAGAAAGCTAACAAGTTCCATTATAACATCTCTTTTTCAGTCTTTCCCCATTGACCATCATCTGCAAACTCTATTCTTCTTCCTTTTCAGATGTTATTTCAGAACAGTTTATTTCCTGCAAGATTAAAATTATATGGGTGAATATAGTACAAGTCCAGAGACTGGGAGCTTCTGGAGCTATAATGCTTATTTTATACTGCATTCTTGGAGCATGTCTATATCATGTCTATAGAATCATAGAATCAAATAGTTTGACTTGAAAGAAATGTTTAAAGATCACCTAATACAATTCCCCCCTGCCCTGGAGAGGGACATCTTTCAGTAGATAAGGTTGCTCAAACCTCATCCACCATGGCCTTGAATACTTCCAGAGATGGAGCACTCACAACCTCTCTGGACAACCTGTTGCAGCCTTTTACCATCCTCACCCTAAAAAATGTCATCCTTATGTGCAATTTAAATCCACCCTCTTTCAGCTTAAAACCATATCCTTTTGTTCTATCGCTATACACCCTTAAAAGTCCCTTTCCGTCTTTCTTGTTAGGCCCTTTTAGGTATTGGAAAGCTGCTCTAAGGTCTCCATGGAGCCTTCTCTACCCTCTGCTGAACAATCCCAACTCTCTCAGCCTGTCTGCATAGCAGATGCATTCCAGCCCTCTGACTCCTTTGTCTGGCCCTCCTCTGAAAACATTTAAATGGCTCCATGTCTTTCTTGTCCTGGGGAGCCCAGGAGTGGATGCAGTAAGTATTTAAGTTCAAAACAAACATTACTTCTTGTTCAGTTGCACTGCCTGTATCTTGTGTGCCTCAATTAGCTACTTTTAGGTATGGGTATTGAAGTATGGGGCGGGCTGTTTAATGCTCTGTCTTGAAATATGATCAGGACACAACTATACTACAGCACCTGGCTCTGAAAATTGAAGCCTGGTTTTAAAAACTATTGGCAAAAACACTGTGTGGTACTATTTAGTGCCACAGCTTCCCTGTTTTTCTGCTATGGAACTTGCTTTCCCTGACCTATAGAGCAGGAAGACAGTAAACAGCTCACAGAGTGGCATCTTGCCTGTGATCCTTAGAGGTAAATGAGGCTTCTATGGAAGGAGTACACAGAAGTGCCTGACCATTGGGTGGATGGATCTGTTGTCACATCTTAACACAGATGTCAGAGATTTTCCAGTTTCTGAAGTGTCAGAAATAGAGCAAGGACTTGGATGGGAGAAGACCTCACCTTCTCAAAAAGGTTTTCAGAAAAAATGTAAGTGGTTCTGACTGATTATTTGAAGTTATACTATCAAATGCTTATAACTCTTGCAGCTGATCAGTGAAGTCTTAACAAGGATGGAATGACAGCATTCTCCATTTTCTTGTTAACAGGGAAACTGAACAGCACAAAGTAGATCTCTAGCTGATTTTTCTTTTCTTTTTTTTTTTCTAATTTTTAATCAAGAACAGGTTTTTCATGGCAATTCTCCATTTTTTATTGAGTATATATTTGTCTCTGCCTGTGAGAAGATTTTAAAAAACCCCACATCATTAATTGAATTCCTAAAGGAGTCAGCACCCTATGATGTGTGAATGCTGAGCTGCAAAATGCAGCCCATGAGCAGCAGAAAAATACATTCTTTCAGGTACCTTTGCCCCTGGTACCCACCTCGTTCAGATTCATGGTTTGTTTTGCACTGTGAGACTGGGCTCCCTGGGGAAGGTATTGACCTCTTCTTTGCAAAGAATCAGCAAGCCATTCATTGAAAATTAAGTGAAAGGAGCATCTTCCTCCTTTCTTGTGGGATCAGTTTTACTTATGAGGAAACAAACAGAACTATCTCTGTTCTTTAACCAGAAAACCAACAGTATTTCTGCGCTTGCCAACTCTTAAATAGAAACAGATTGAAAACAAGAAGAAAAACTAAACTGGTCTCCTCACATGTTTTTTTTTAAGCAGCATCCCAAAAGAAGCCATTCATTTTGGCATTTTTACCAGCATAACTCTTAACATTTTTCTAAAGAAGTTGCTTATATTTAGTGTGTGGCTTGTCACATTTTTCATTACTGCAGAGGCAAGCCTAGCCTCCATTAAAAGTCGGGGAAATCCTGTGTTATCAGATAAGGTAGGTTATCACCAGTTGCAAACTGCAACATTTTCATCCTCTTTTATGGTGGCAGTTTTCTTCAGAAAGCTTTTTGAAAGCATTAAATTCTCATTTGAATATACCTAGGCAGGTAGGTAAGGAGTTTTACCTTTCCTGCCAGTATCCTTTCCCAGTCTGCACAGTATTTGAAACTCAGAATAGGGTAGGACACAGCTCTGGTAAGGTGCAGGTGAGAGAGCAGAGCTGGGGCTCTGAGGAAAATGCACCAGTGGCACTGCTGAGGGTCAGCTCATTGTAGCATCTGCAGCTGGGAGTGTGGTGCCAGGCTATAGGCATATGCCCTTCAATCCCTACCAAACAGACATGGAAAATTTTTTCGAATCAAGGGAATAATCAGCAGGCAATAATCAGGCTCCGTTCTTTCTGCCCCGTATATTAATCTAACTGCAAATGGCTTCCCTGTGCCTTTCCTATGCCAAACTTTGAGCAGGGAAAACAAAAGCCCCAGCATTCTCTCTAAAGCATAGCTGCATATATAATGATCTAGTTTTACTCACTACCTGTGGCTCTGCTCAGAGTCACCACCTAACTTTACAGCATCCTTTGTGCGTTCCTTAAAAGTTGTGCTTTTTTGGGATTCTTTTTAGCAAAATGAATTCCAAAGCAACTCCTCTTCCTCTGTCACTACTCCCAGTGGTGGAAAAATAGTTAAACAAAAGCCTGAAGCACACTCCTGCTCTTTTGTCCAGCTGCACTGCAGCTAATGGACATCAAGTGCTATGACATTTGATATCTTTGATTCTTCAGAAATATTACTGTAGCTGGGGAAAATGACACATAGGGCCTCAACACTGACAAAATATGACATTACACTCTATGAGAAAATAATTTGGATTTTAGTTTAATAGAAGGAAGTTGTTTGAGACCTTTAGTCAAATATTCTGCAGTTAAACAATTTTATGGGAAGTCCGCCTTCTTTATGTTTACTTTTCTTAGTGTCTCTCTAATATAAGTGGAGTTTATCCCCGTGTGCTGATATCAACATATATCAGTAGAAATTATTGGTTGTTTTTAGTCTCAGTACTCTGCACACCAAAAATTTTTCACTTCTAAGAAAAGCACAGCTCATCAGTTCCAGGACCCTGCATTTGCCTTTGCTGAATTTCAGATGGTTAAAGCGAATTAAAGTGGTGTCAGCAGTCTGTATTGCTAAATTGTTTTTAATTCAAAGTGACACGTAGCAATTTCTAATCCTCTTTACCATAGCTAATAATAGTGAAATTTAGGATTCAATTAAATACCTCAAGAAAGCAAGAATTTTCAGAAATACTGAACTTTACCATTCTCTAAGTGGTAACAATATAGGTATGGATAGAGACGTTTATTAAAAGTGTACATAGCTTTTATAATATTTTACCATCAGGTAAGAATAGCGTGAGCCTGGATAGCCAATAGTATAATTGTTAGTAAGCAAGCTAACCAATAATACTTGTGATCAATTCCCTAATAGCAACATCAGACTTTTCTCCCAAAGATAAATGCCTGTATAATAGCTTTTTCTGCAAACTACTGTGCACCTGCGACTTGTTACATTTTAAAAAACTTTGTTAGATCTCTCCTGCCCTGACTGAATAGTCCTTTCTTTCTAACTAATTGCTCCTTTTTCTCTCAATTACAAGATCCCTTTGTTTTCTTTCTTTGCACAGCAGGAGGAAAGGATTGTATGGTGGCAGGGAAATCCTGTGATACAAATGCAAACTGGGAAATAACGTGTTTTGCAGAAAAGGACCTGAGGGTTATTATGGACTATGAAATGAACGTTTGCCAACATTTATTGCAGTATTGTGAAGAAATAGGTTCTCTGTTGGGGCATACAATCCGCAAAGCTACACAAACTTTTGGAAAATAGCTTTCACTTTCTTTACTTCCCTTCCAATCATTTACTTTGAGCAGTGATCCAAAGAAACAGAATAATTCAGGTTGGAAGGAAACTGTAGTCAAACCTCCTGTCTAAAGTAAACTCTCTGCAAGTACTCTGCTTCTCACCAGCCTCCAGGTAAAGTGTGACCCATTAGCCTAGTCATCAAGGTATTGCTTTTATCTCCTGGGTTTTCACTGTTCTGAACCCAGTGAGGTACAATTTTAGGAACAGACATGAGCCAGATGGGCTTGGGAATATTGGGAACCAATAAGCTGTAGAAAATGTGACCTAAGGAAAACAAAATTAAATATTTGGGTTGCAGAGTCAGAGAAAGAAAGCCTGGAAGTTGCTGTGATAACAACCTTAAAATTTGTTATGGTAGCCCACAGAGGAATTGTAGTGAAGTTAGTGCAATCAAATTCAAAGGCCCTCTAGAAAAGGAAGGTGATTTCCACTCCCCCTGCCTCTCTCCCCCACCCCCAGCCCCCCCAGTAGGTCAATAGATTTATTTTTCACACTTTTACTTTCATCAGTTTCATTCATTCATACTCTAAGTGGTCTGTTCAGGATCACTTGTGTGAAACAGAGAACAGGGTGCAAGTCCTTGTCCTGTCTTTGTTTTTCTCTATTTGGTGGCAACAAACCAATTTTTTGACAGATCTTTCATGCACTGTAGGAGTCAACAGCTGGATGGTCATTTCTCCCAGAATCTTGCTTAACTCAGCTTCCCTAATTCTTAGGCCACTTTGCTGCCCACTGTATGTTTTCTCTTTATTGGTACACCAAGTTTTTCTGATGGACTAAAAAGAAAAGGATTGATACATATGATAAGCTGTGACCCTTTTGGCATCCTCCTGGAGCTCATATGCAGGTTCTTCACTGATGAGACATCTGTTATCAATACAGGCCACTCTTACAACTCTGGGATGTGCAGTTTCTTTTGTTCTTTTTCATACACATATTTCCAGTCATACTTCACTCATAACAACCTCCAGACTTCTCTGCAAAAAATACTTACAACAGGTAATAATAAAGTTGCATTTATACTCACTGTGGACAGGGCAGGAATTGATGGGCTTTAAGATGCAGCAGGAAGAGCTAAACTACACATCAGGAAAAAAACCAAAAGCTTTCTAAAAAGGCAGCCCTAATCTAGATTGCTAGTGAGGTTGTACAACTCTGTCACTGCAGGGTTTGAAAACCAGTGGTTATGGGCTGACCCTGGCTGGAAGCTAAAGCCCTCCCCCAAATGCTCACTCATTCACCTTGCAGTGGAATAGGGGAAAGAGACAGAAGGGTAAAACTGAGACTAACTTGTGAGTTTAATAAGGGAATGAAAATGAATGGGGGAGTGGAGGGGGAACCTCACAAAACAGCAAGTGATGCAAGGGACTGTTAGCCCACTCACTGGTGGGAACAGAGTGAGAAACAGAGAAAGCATTGACCTATGCAGACACTGATCAGCAATATCTAAAACACTGGGATGTGATCAACACTGTTTTGGTCATGAATCCAAATCACAACAGCATGGGGGCTGCCATGAAGTAAGCTGACTTTATCTCAGCCAGATCCAGTACCCCACTTTACACAAATATATTCAAGAGATATTTTACATTTAGCTGTTCTTTCTTCAGGGTGCCAAGATTGAAACAAACTAAGAGCAACACATAAAATCACAGGTACAGCTTGGCTCACATCCACACATCTAAATCCTCTTACACCCAAAAGAGATGGTGACTGTGCCAAAATTTATGGGAAATATTCCTGCCATAAGTTATCACCAAAGCTATGTCCAGCCATTATGTGGAACTGTAATAGCTGGCAAAGACCAAAACCATTAACAGGAACCATGTTAGAAATTAAATAGCATGAAGAGTCAGGGACTTTTACTTAATTGTATGGACACATCTACAGAGTTCCTACCGAGCTGCTTAACTATAATATAATGCATTGAAGTAAATATTAGTGCATTTTTACCTCTTTTGATAAAAATTAGGTGGGTTGAATAATTGTTCTCTTGTCAGAAGGAAGGTCTTTACCTTAGTACCATGATAAATTGTCCAGTGGTGACACATGGAATAAAATGGTATTCTGGAAACAATTGCTAATTAACAAAAAAGAAAGAGGAGGCAAAAAAAACCCCTGGCAAACAGCTGTTTCTTTTCATTCATATGGGAGACAAGGTATAAGAAATTTTATATGTCCCCCCAAAAAAGTTTGCGCAGAAGCAAACAGTAGAGCCCAGAATTCCTTGTAGAGGCATGTCTGTGCCTTTGCATTCTGCAGGTAGTACTGACATGTACTTGGAAAATGTAGGAAAGAAATCCCCTCCATGATATGAGATGATAATTACACAATCTTTCTTTAAGTGTAATTTATTTTAGGTGTAGTGATTTCCTGCAACTTTCAGGGGGTAATTAAATTTTAATCTGTTCTAAATATTTTATCCATTGTGCCCATATATTTCTAGACAGTTGTTTGAAGGTTGAGACTGTTGCTGTTTCTAATTTCACATAGTGAATAGGACATCAGTACAGCATATAGAAAAAATAATACGCAGTACATTCACAAATAAGGTCTAACCTCCTTTAACAAGTTAGGTAAATCCATTGTTAAACTGAGGATATTTATAATATTTAAATATTTCTGTTGCATATCAAAGAACAATAGGTTTATCACACTCTATTAATTTCACACATGCATACATACCATCAGTTTTCACTGAATACTTTAATCTCCAAAGTCTGTTTTCTTTGATTAACATGCAGATCTCTATGTAAACTAATATATGACAGACTAATTAATGTAATTTCATCTGTAACTTTCTATATTTTGCCTATTTATATCTTGCAGTTAAAAAAAAAGCATATACTCTGCTAAACCTTGTTGTAAATTACAGCTGTCTATTTCCTTTGAAATTCATCTCCAGCTCACTTTAGGTCTGGTCCATCTGTTGACTTTATAGGTGGTCTGTTGCCAGGAACAAGCACACAAAGGAATTAAAGCACTAGGTATCATTATTTAAAGGCAACTTACTTATTTTAAATAGCAAAAGATTGTGTACTGCCTATGTGTCAGCTATACCAATAATATAAATAAATGTTCAGATCCATGCTCCTTAAATTTAAATTTCCTGTTATTTTATTTGGGACTTCATATTGTCTAGAGGAAATACCATTTAGTTATTTTTTACGCTTTTTTTTAAATCTACTTTTCCATAATATGACTTTCACAAAGAAAGAAATATTAAGCCTCACTGAAAAAGTTTGATTCTGTCAAAGTAAAAGTGACACATATTCCCTGTGGATCTAAAAGTGTACTTCACTAGTCCAATCACATAATTTCTCATATAAAATAATTGTTCCAGTAGTGTAAATGAACTTCAACTTGCAATTCACTAAAATTTTCTTGGAATTTCAGTTTTGTTAGCTTTCAATTTTTACTTTGCATGGACTTGTAGACCTTGCTGAATTAAAAACTGAGTGTAGTTTAAATAACTATTGGCAAAAGCAGAGGAAATAAGGATTGATCCTGTTAAAATTTCTCCTTTAGGGTACAGAAAGCCATAGAAACCATTGCATGTTGTTGAGAACTTTTGAAACACAATTTATTAAAAAACTAAATGAACACGCAATAGGTTCCTTAGTATGGATTTAAATACAGTTGTCTCATAATTCCCCGTCACAAATTCCCGTTTCTTGAGAGAACAACCTGTGACTTACGAGAGTGTCATTAGTAGCAAGTTCAGAAATTACTTCCATTACATCAGGTTTTTAAGACTTTAACTCATTATATGCATTTTAATCTTGTTGTAAATGTAAAGTTTTCTTTGCTACTATCAAATATGCCAGTGATGATTGCAAAAAATGTAAGTATTCACAGACAATGGCAGTCTATTTAACAGATAAATTACCAGATTTATAGCTGTAACATACATATTAGTGCATGGAACCCAGTGTACATTTTGGCATTGTAATACATAGCTGCATGAATTTATTTCATCTCCATTCCAGTGGACATCAGTGGATTAGGCAATTTATGAGAGAAGAATAAAAGTATGTTGTTTCCCCCAAAGGTTTTGGAGTTTTTCCACTTCTACAGATAAAACTATAATTTTTCTTGGTGCACACTTTTCTGAGAATCCATGCATTATTTACAGGAAATATTTTGTCTTTGTACTCCATCGTAATGCAGCTGTTCCTAAAAACTGTCTACATTTGTGGGGAGAGAGGATTACAGTAAGAGAATCTGTAGGATGAATGCCTTAACTACCTGCTTCACAGAAAACATGGTGTGGTTTTATACGAACACTAACCATCTGAAGCTCACAGTAGGGTTAGACACAGATAGTAGTTAAAGCATAAATGTGAAAATAACCAGAAGGAAATTTAAAAGGTAAGAGAGAAAAGGATAATAAACCTGTGATATGTTCTGGTACACTGGTAGCTTGGAGCTGTGCTTGAGGTGTGTTTTAAATAATTTCTGGGGGAAAAAAAGCAAAACCGAAACAATAAAAAACCCACTAAGTTACATCTGTATTAGGAGATTAAACTTGACAGGTATGATTAGAAGATAAATATCAAGGAATTGTAAAGTCAGATGAGCAAATGCCTCCTCCTTTTCACTCCTAGAATAAAAAGGTGTTAATCATCCCTCGTGTTGCAAGCAGCCTGCATTGTATTCTCTCATTCAAATGACTCCTAGGTTCTGCCTGGAAATGTGAATCAAAATCATACCATGGGGTGCGCCAGCCATTACTGAGGACAGATTGCTGTATGTCAGTGATCAGACCTGTGCTTTTGGTCCGTATAAATTGCTGCTGCAAATGGAGTTGGGGGGATCATGTAAAGAAAGTGTGGGAAAGTAAGGAAGATTACTAGATCAGGTAAAGGAAGGGAGATAAAGACACGAAAGTTTTCAGTATAGAGGTAATTGATGACACAGAATGGGGAAAATAATCTGCTTCAGACAAGTAGACTTAGTAGTACCTTGATCTTTGGCATGTGTTAGTGCCTTCATATAAAGTAGATAACACAATTCAAGGTACTACCTGAAGAAAGCAAGTTCTTTATTTTAACTAACCTCCAGTCCTTTCAGAAGGAAAAGTTTGTTTCATACAGCAGACATTAAAAACCTTTTCTTCTCTACTGATCTCACCTGGATTTCGTTGGATTGCTTGATAATCCTTTTTTTCTTCTTCTTTTTTTTTTTTTCCCCAAGCTGACATGCTCTTAACTCCTAACAGTACACAACATACTGTGTTCCCAGAGAACAACACAAAGACATCTATGTTGCTGTACTAAGACAGTTCAGGGTCCCTCAGTCTAATCTACTTTACTTATCATCTGTCTGCATCCACTAATAGTAGCTGCTTAAGGAAGGATTTACAAAAACAACAAGACTAGAATGGTCATTGATCATTTCCTGGAATATTTACCCAGTTCTTGTCAGTCTGCAGCTCTGGGGTTTCTGGAGTCAGAAGTAGTTGCTTTCAGTAGTTAGCAAAACATTAATACACTTTCATTTGGATGTCTCCATGCAACTGCTTAGCTGTGAGCTACATGTCTAAGCTTTAATTATAGGTAATGGACTGAAATATAGTTAATGAACTGTCTAGTCGAGACAGTCAATAGAACCTCAAGAGAGATTCAGTTCATGCTAAAGTAAACATCCGATGCATAAGCCTGAATGCCTGGTGTCACTTGAAGTACCCAAGTTTATCTCACCAGCTCTGGTCGAGAAAGAAAAGGCCTATTTTAGGTTTAACAACCACCTGCAAGTTTCTAGGGTGCCTGAAACAACACTAAATTTAAAAGTTAAAGCAAATAAGCTGAGGCTTTTGTATTTAATTGTTCCAGCTGGACTTTTCCTGCAACAGTTCTACCCAGCTGCTTCTTGAACTTTAGTAATTCATCAAGTTCACAGCATCCCATGGCATGTATGTTTTGTGTGAGGATTGTACTTATTTTTTTATTTTGTTTTTTCTCTTCCTTTTTTTTTTTATTTCTTTTTGCTTCTGTTTCTTCTTACTATGTTTTGCATCTAAAACCTCTTTTTCAGCTGGAAGATTGAACTTTTGCTTCCTATTCAGTTAGTAATAATTTTGCAGATTTGCGTCCTTGTCTAGTGATCTCTCCAGCTAGTAGGGCTACACGAGGATAACCACATCTAGAACATCCCAGACACAACTTGTTTATAAATTTTGAAGCACACTTTGCAAGTCCAACTTTCCATATAACTTAGTTGTCAAAAAACTCTGCTTATTCAGTCTTGGTCAATTTCCTGCTGCTTGTTTTTTGAAGCTTTATTGTCTTGCCAAATTCTAACTGTCTTGGGATCTTTTACGTTCTGAGACAGTTTTCTACATTGTCTCCTGCAGGGTTTACTGTCTGCCTTGAATGAAGCTACTTTCCTTTTAAACACACATTTAAGTGCTTTTCTGAAATGGTGCCCAAGTTGCTAGTCTTCTCAACCAACACGTTCTCTTTGTCTAATTCTATTCGATTGTTTGGTTTTTTCAATAAAAAACTTCATTACGTTCACAAGTATTCAAGATAGAAACACATTTTAAATTAAACTGAAAATCAATTAAAATTGAGTTTTGACTAAAATATTGGGCATAGATTAAACAAAAATTTTGGAACCCATGCATCTTTTGTAGAAATTCAAACTAAGCAAAACACTTTATTCTGTCTCTTTAAAGAAGCATATATCTTGAAAAAAAGAGATTGACTTTCCTGAAAAAAAGATATTCTGGACAGAAAACTTAAAAACATTAACTCAAAGTATTTGTCATGCTCACGAAATCTTGTTTTCAGGTAGTTAGAAAACTCAAAGCAAAACTTGAACTTTAAAACCATGAAACCTGTTATCAAGAGAGGTTAAAAATTCAGAAAATCACTCCTGCCAAGTTTTGTACAGATCTAGTAAGAATTCATTCTGTCCTTTCAATGCCTATACCTCAAACTACAAAAAATACTTTTAGAATAGACTATTTCACTTGAAAGGGACCTACATTGATCATTAGCACTTCTTTCTCCACTTCCCCTCCTCAGGAAGCTGTAGAGAGCAATGAGGTCACCCCTCAACCTCCTTCTGTCCAAACTAGACAAGCCCAAACTTCTCAGCTACTCCTCACAGGACATTCTTTCCAGCCCTTTCGCCAGTTTTGTTGACTTCCTCTGGACACTTTCAAGGACCTTCAGATTCTTCATAAAGGGTGGGGCCCTGCACCGGCACTCCAGGTGAGGCCGCATCAATGCTGACTACAGAGGGATGATCACTTCTTTTGACCATCTGGTCATGCTGTGTTTGATGCACCCCAGGATGTGGTTTTCCATCTTGGCTGCCAGAGCACATATTTTCTGGTGCTGACTAAATATCTGAAATGATGCAATGAGCACAGAGCCGTTTCATTCATGTTCTTGTACACAGATTAAAACAAATAAATAAACACAAAAAATAATGAAATCTTTTTCAAATGAAAAATATCTTATGAAATTATGTAACTCTGTGTTGCCTAAAGAAAAAACCCAAATGAAACATCAAGATTAAATGCCATGTACATGAATATGTATATAGAAGTATACATATATACATGTACATACCTATGTATACATGCACATATGTACATATATACATACATATTTATGTACGTACATATTTAAGTAGCTGTGTAGTTACAAAAAAATCTCATTGTCAAGAGAGACAAAGAGGCTTTTTTTTATTAAATCCGTGTATTTTTTTTATTCACCTTCCTCTGTGGCATAAAAGTTTGGAGAATACTAAGGGCCCTTCACAAGAAGTACTCTTTACCATGAAGAGGCAGAAAGCCTTAGAGATGAATCTTGCTTGGCATTTTGAAGCAAAACATTTCAGAAAATACTGTACAGCAAACTGTAATGAATAAGTCCTTCAGTATCAAATGAGATATTCCCTTGACCAATGCTGAATAGATTTGTCGCCTAATATTTTCGTGTTGTAGCACTGAAATCAATATAAACACTTTTCTTTCACATAAATGTCTAAGTTTAGCAGGAAAAATGTAGTTCAATTTAACTGGAAGTATTTTGCTTTAAATTTCCACATGCAAATCTGATTCTTCTGGATGAATAAAACTCAGAATAAATGTATTTTTCACATGTCTAGGACAAGATTATAAAAGCAATAAATCATAGAAACTCTGTGCAGCTACAAAATATCCATTACTGTATATAAAAACCTGTTTTCAATTTCATTTTGAATTTTTCTGTCTTTGATGACACAGAATTGTGACTAGCCATAGTTTTGAAGACTGCCCTCAGTAAATGAGTAGGGAAAGTTGGCAGCAACAGCTTGAAGTATTTGATAAATAGTAGTGGTTCCTCTATTCAAGTATATGACTGGGGCAGTTTGAGAAGTATTTTAGACTTCCAGAACAGAAAAGATTGATTAAAAAAAATTGTAGTTTTCCAAAACACTGACCACAAGCTACAGTGTACATAAAAATATTAAATTAGTTCTTCTAGTCTCCTATTTCTCCTATAGCCTTCCATTTCATCTTCTGAATACTAAGACAATAACAAGTAGAAAACGCACACAAACTTAGGGAAACCTTCATTATAAGTGCTCAAGTTTCCTTCCGGAAAAGTTCTGTGCACTTTTCATTCTCAGAAGAGATGAAGTTGTATTATTGAGAGTAATACATCAAACCACACTAAATTTTTGAACACTTATTATTACTGTTCCATGACGGTGGACTAGAGTATAGAAAAAGCAGATTTGTGTAGCTTTATTTTTTTCCCATTCTCCATCTGGGACAATATTCGTCTTTTTTTCATTCCTGTAGCATTAGAGATGTAACAAAAGTATGATGCCACCATTCTAAAGCCATGGAAAAGAATGCTGTGTTGATTAACTCACCTTGGTGGCTGACAATGAAAGATGTTTTCCTGTTTCTCAGTTTTGTTTTGACGGTTGGGAACATCATCACATCTACCTACTGCTGCTCTGTAGTTTGAAGTTTTATTTTGTTGTTGTTGCTGGTTTTTTAAATCTCTGCATTGAAATGTTTTATATTCCATTACTTAGATTTAATATCTGCTTCGTTTAAAATTTTATCAATTTTTACTGGGATTTTTTCAGATTATGAACCTGCTTAGAAATAGCAAGAATATGAGAATTAGTCCCTGTAATTTCATTATGAATGTTAAGATGTAGTGGCCATAGGAATCTGTTGCTCTATGAGGTTTAGCTGCAACCATATTGCTCATGTTGACTGTTTTACCACTCTGTTCCTGAGGGAAATGCAATTATAATCTAGTTTCTTCCAAATGTGCTGATATTTCAGCCTGTGATTTGTTTACAGGACAGGCTGACCAATTAGGAAAATGAAAAATTATTACTTCTCTTTCTGGAAAAATATCACTCAGTGTGACTGGGGAAATGATTGTTCGCATAAGAGAAGTTATTTTTTTCTATGTTAAGGCAGGTTTCATACCACTACATTTGAAGAGCAATGTAAAAACCATAAACTAATTTAAATGGGCATGAAATACATTCTTTTAATTTTCTGAAATACATAATTCAAATATTTCTTTTAATTTATTTTAATTTTAATTTTTATTCAAGAAATTAAGCATGCCTCAAGCTGTAATCAATATCAGAAACTAGGTGATTTATTTATGGAAGTGTGATACCTCTGATCATTTTATGAGAAATCTAACTTTATCATCCCTATTACTTTCTGAAAGGAGTGTTTGAAGATTTGCCATGTTGCCTTGGTTATGATAAAGACATTTTCCATGGTAAAAGCTACTGTTGAAAATATGATAGAAACTGTATCATTGGAGTTTTCATAATGGTTTAGAAGAAAGACAAATTGGAACAATATCTTACAGATTAGGGCTCTGTATAGGCTGATGGATGCTAAGCTTCAAGTCTCTGTTGCATTTAGGGCAGATAATTGAACTTGGCTTTACCTCTTTTCAAGTAATCTACCTATTTATATTTGTCCTGGCATTTATGCCCTTGCTGCATTTTTGTGGGAAAAAAAACAAGCATAGAATGAAAGAACAAAGCATCATGGAATCATTTAGGGAGGAGAAGACTCTTAAGTTCCTTGAGTCCAGTTAACCCAGCCCAGCCAAGTCCACCACTAAACCGTGTCTCATAGCAACACGTCTACGTGTCCATTAAACACCCCCCAGGGATGGTGACTCAGCCACTTCTGGTGGGGAGTGGGAAACCTCTTCCAACACTTGATGACCCTTCCTGTGAAGAAATTTTTTCTAGTATCCAATCTCAACCACCTGGCACAACTGGAAGCTATTTTCTCTTGTCCTAGCACTTATAACCTAGGAGAGGAGACTGACCTCCATCTCACTACAACTTCCTTTCAGGTAATTACAGGATCATTTCATTTGGAAAAGACCTCTAAGATCGTCAGATCCAACCTTTGACTGATCACTACCTTGTCAATGAGACCATAGCACCAAGTGCCATGCCCAGTTTTTTCTTGAAGAGCTCCAGGGATAGTGACGCCACCCCACCCCGGGCAGTTTGTTACAATGCTTAAAAACCCTTTTTCTGAAGAAATTCCTTCTGACACTCAACCTGAACCTCCCCTGACCCAGCTTAAGATTTATGTCTTCTTGTTCTGTGATGAGCTGGGAGAAGAGGATGACCCCCATCTGGCTACAACCTCTTTTCAGGCAGTTGCAGAAAGTGATAAGGTCTCTCCTGAAACTCCTTTTCTTCAGGTTAAGCAACCCCAGCTCCTTCAGAGGGCTTGTCCTCCTTGTTTTACTTACCCTCCAGACTTACTCTCCAGACCCTTCACCAGCTCTATTGCCCTTCTCTGGACTCACTCCAGCACCTCAAAGTCCTTCTTGAAGTGAGGGACCCAAAACTGGACATAGTACTCAAGGTGTGGCCTCACCAGTGTTTAGTACAGGGGAAGAATCACTGCCCTGGTCCTGCTGGCCACACCATTTCTCATACAAGCCAGGATGCCATTGGCCTTCTGGCCACCTGGGCACAACCTGGCTCATGTTCAGTGGCTGTCAACCAGCATCCCCAGGTCCTTTTCTGCTGGGCCTCTTCCCAGCCACTCTGACCCAAACCTGTAGCATTGCATTGGGTTGCTGTTGACCCAGGGGCAGGGCCCGACACTCGGCCTCGTTGAACCCCATACAATTGGCCTTGGCCCCAAAACCTTAAAATTTTTTTCATAGCACAGTAGAGAAAAAATTATAAATCTGGAATTTTTTTTTTAACAAAAGTATATTCTGGTAGTAGAGACTGCCCTACTTACTTTTTTTGTCCACCTTGGGTCTTTAGCCAGATTTTTAGACATTTAGTTGCCTTAAGTCTGTTGTGTCTGTTGGGGAGAGTTACTGTGTATTTTATAAACCTGTTCTTAGATTTCTTTTCTCCTAAAGTAACAGACTCAGCTGGACAGCAATGAGCAATTATTCCTTCTCACTGAGTTTAGAAAAAGGCTCTTGTCCAATTCCTGCTGTTGGCAGACAGTGTCCAATCCATGCTTTCTGTCACTCTTACAAGCATTCAAACTGGGTGCATTTTTTTCAGGCAGATCAGTGTCATTAATTGTCACCTTGCAATGGCACAAAAGGAACTGTTACAAAAGGCACATAACAGAGGAAGAGATTTATTCTTAGGGCTACAAAGGAACTTCCAAATTTAAAATCTGATCCAACATCTAAGTATTTAGGATTCTTCACACTTGACATACATATCTGACAAACTCATTGGATCACTACTAATGTAAATACAGTTTTCCTTTATTTCTGAGCATGTTTCATTATTAAAAATAAACTTGAATTATTTATTAGGAGTGAAAACTCTAGAAGCACCTTTGTGGTAAGTTGTATATACAAGTGATTACTTATTCAGGATTAGTAATATTACTTATCCTTGCAATAATGGACAACTTTAACTGAATTTATGCAGGGAGAAAAACAGCAGCATGTGAATTTGAACTTAAAAAAACTCTTGGCTTAGATAATAAGGATTTGTATATATCCATAAACTAAAGGTGCACAGAACTCTTAAATAGCACTAAAGCCAACAGGACAGAAAAATTTAAGCCCTCTTTCTCTCCAAGAAACTGTGACCAGATCAAAAATGACTATTGCTTACATGTCTCTGCTTCATAATATCTTACAGCCTGTGACTGGAAATGGGTTTGGAGAGACCATTGGTCATAGACCATTCTGACAATTCAGAATTGCAAATCTTCTCCTTTTAATCGCCTAAAACCCTCCCTCAAAGTGCTTAATTAGAAACAAAGATGTAATAAAAAAATACAAATCACTTCAGTAGAAGTGACTTTGATTCTTACTTTTTATTTTTTTTTAACTTGTTGACTTTTCAGTCAGATATTAATGGTCTAATATTTTTGGTTTTATGCATTTTGCAATTTTTTTTTTCGGTCTTAAAAACAACTTGAAGAAAGCACTCCAGAACAAAAAGAAATCCTGTAGCTGTTTTCCCTCATTTTTCATACAGGTACTTACAATGGCTATCAGTGGGTCTTGAAGTGAGTCTTGAAGTGGGTCTGCAAAAACTCTGCTGTTTCAACTAAAAGATAAAATGAGAATGAAGTAAACAAATTCTCTAAAGCAGCTGTTATCCCACTGTGTCTCCAATTACAGAATATAAGTCTCCTTTCTACTTTTGGTTTTGGTACTTATTTAACTCAGTGGTAACTGATTTTGATTGATCTCGCTTTTCAATCATTTTCTGCAGTTTCAAAAATTAACTTCTTTTTAAAGTATTACTCTTTTAGTTTCCTCCTTGTTCCAACTCTTTCACCTTTTCCTTTCTAGCTTCATGTCAAGGTCAATTTGCCCCACCAGCTGATCTACTCCTTTTCATCAAATTCCACTCTATCATTGTTTGCTGGGCTACTTTCTTCATTCACAAATCTGATTTTCCTGTCAGTTCCACCATCCCCCTTGTCACTTTGTTCTTTTGAACTGAATGCCCTTTTTCAGGCAAAGTTTTGAGTTCTCCCCATATTTTCTTCATGTTCTAAGTTCTTCCTTCCCCTTCCTTAGTCTCACAGTCTTGGTATAAGCAAATCCAAGCAGTGAATTCCCTTCTCAGCATGATATTTGTTTCCACTGCATTTGAACCAGATTTTGTCTCTGCCACAAATTCAGGCTGTCTGTTGCCACACTGTCGTAGAGGGAATGCCACCCTCGTTTTCACTGATAGCGCTCTAAGAATAGCAGTTTTGGGAGAAAGTCTAGAGGGAAGTTTTGAACTTGTGCCCATGTTAAACAGGAAGCAAGGTCAGTTACCTGACTGTAATGGTGCAGGGAGAGTTTAGTCATGACAAGGAGAACCGGAGAAAAATGGATTCATCAGAAATATTAAGGAAGAATATCACTTTTCTACAACATAAGCGTACCCAAGACTATGTAACTGGGCATAGTTACAGATTTGAGAGGGAAAATTAAAAAAAAATATTGCAAGTCACTAAAAATCCATTTCTTTAGCCAGTGAAACCCCTTCAGAACCAAATTTGACTGATGATCCCACAAGAGAAGATGTAAATGAAAAAGGTGCAAATGTTTGGGAATCAGCATGTATCTTTATGGGCTTCTCTTTCACACATATTCAAATAATTTGTTCTGAATATTTACAAATAAATAATTGAATTTTACTTCATTCTACAGTAAATACTCAGAGATTTTTGAGTATAAATAACCAAATTATGGCAAGAATGAATCTTTTCACCGTGAATGACAAGTCCATAAAGCCTTAATTACAGAAGACTTTGCCAACACCAGTGAATATCTGATGGCAGAAAATATTAAGCTCCTTTTAAGATATACATTTCTATTCTGGAATTATTCAGGATATACAGTCTTATTTGATAAGTTTTCAAGAAAATTTTTTACTTAGTTTTAATAAATATATGAAATGTAATATCTCAATAAAGGCATTTTGTTAAGCTTGAAATGTCATATACACTTAAAATCAGCATGATTCTAGTAAAATAGTGTGCAAGACAGTGGAAAATGAAATAACTTCCACCCCCTGCAGAGATTAAATTTACAGGAAATATTGAAGAAAATACTATAAACACAGGTTTGACCTGTATGTAAAAGCAATTGGAGCAGAAATTAAACAAGATGCTCACTTTGCTCCTAATAGTCCTCCTATCCACTGTTCTTGATGCACACACTCTTTTTACGTGCAGTACAGAGGAAGAAAGCAGGAAGTAAATCGGTTACAGTAATATATGTATCATAATGTACTTTAAAAAAAAAAGAAAAGGAAAAACAGATGTTTCATGTGCAGGTATAAAATTCAAAAGAATAATAAAACTATCAAAGATGTGTAATGAAGTGTAGATTAAAGAGCACAGTCTTGTCATTACAACATATGTTCTGAACTTTTGTGAAATAGGATGGTTTAACACTAGACATGTTCTCATGAAAACAAGGAGATTGGAAAGACCTGCAAAAAAACTGTTCTTTTTATGTTCTGAAAGGTACAACCTGCAGAAGGGGATGAATGTAGCATTCATGTGCTGTAGGAATTTTAGAGTTGGACTGATGCACTAGCATCCATTATCCAGTTCTCTGCAACTGAAAGTCACTTTGATTGAAGGTCATTATGACCAAGATGCAGGTCTTAACAGTTCTTGGAATTTGTTCTGGTAGAAACAGTGCCAATTCCGTTAAATATCAGTTTATTTTGATTAACACTAAAGTGAAAGGACTTCTTTCAAATATCTCATTCTTTTCCAGACTTTTTTTTTGGGTAGGAATAATTTCAGTTGCAGATGGAAAGAGCAGTCCCTGATTATTGTGCCTAAAAACATGTCCTCATGTACTTCTGTGCTAACTAGACAAAATATAGGTCTCTAGAAAAAAGATTACTTAACAGGTAATGGTATTGGGATAAAATCCAGATGTCAGTAACATATGTACATCGTAATGTCATTTTTCATTTTATCGCCATCACACACCACTTAGGAAGTTTCTAACTCATATCAGTGAATAACTGTAATGGTGTGCTGTGTGATTTATAGCAACCGATCATAAACTATAGACATAGAAAAATTATATGCATACATTGCAATCCAAGAACAAGAAAAATATGAGCTAAAAAGATATGAAAGACAATGGTTTTGTTATGTATGAAACATCAGATATTCAGTCTTTTTGTACGCACTTCCATATGAATGCAAGTGAATATCTTCAAATTAGGACAATCTGAAAAATGAAGAAAAATAGGAACCCACCTTAGCACTTTCAGACAACCAGCATATTGTTTTCTTTCATGACTTTGCAAATGTTTCATCAACATACATTATAATCCCATTTATGAAAGCCAAGTACAGCAGCAGTCAGACAATCACCAGAACTGCCCATTCTCCCTGACAGATACTGGATCTGCTAGACTTGGAAGAAATTTAGAAACATTTTGCTTCTGATAAATGTTCATTTGGATGTTCACCTGGAGAAGACACTGCTTTGTTGCAATTTCAAGTTGACATTCAAAGAAATTGATTTGTCCAGAGGCAAAGAGCAAGCGTAATTATAAACTGATCATGTCAAAGAGCAGGAATATCTATGATACCTCTAAATGTTGGTAAGCAGAGATGGACCATGCAGTGTCAACAGGACAACCCAAACCAATTTTGATTGACACCAGAGTGGAAGACAAAATCAGCGACCTTCTTCTATGTCTATACTGATAGGAACATAACATCTTCCAAGGTATACAATATTATCCAAGACAGGAGGCCAATAAGTACAACAGAGATCTCACAGAATGTCACCATTCTTCTCGACTGACACTAAGTAGCTAAGCAGGATACCTGGCAGTGCCTGAAACATTCCTTACTAAATGTATGTAGGCAACTGAATTACATATTTGTCTACATTCAGGAGATTAGTAGTTTTGCTGTTCTGCCAGACAAATGGTTCTACAGTCGAGATGCACAGAATAACAGAAAGGCCTTCAGAACCTTTTTATTCCCCAAGGGAATTCATCCCTTACCCTAGTTTCTCCCATGAAGTGTGGTTCTACATGCCAGCACTTTTCCACAGTACTATACGAAAGGCCTCCCACTGTAGCTTGCTGGTGTATGCATCAAGGCCTCTATTGCAAAAGTACATGAGGAATGTCGAAATCCACAGTCTTCTTTCATTCTGTTCTGAGCTCCATTTAGAATCCATGTCCCAGCAACTCCATCACCATTCTTTGTAACTGCAAAAGCCTGCTTGGAAAAAATTAGGGTACTGCTTATGAAATATCAATACTCACTCGCTAAATGGCAGAGAGTGAGTGTACAAGCATGTGTACTAGGAAAAAAAAAAGAAAAAAACCCCAAACAACCACAAAACCACCTAGCAATGAATTGCAGAGAAACAGTAGAGCTAGAGCAGATAGAAAAACATGTAAAAATGTAAAGCATGCAGCATGCTCAGGTTCAGATGGATGAATCACCAAGAGGATAGCTTAAAAGCACTAAGTCTAGAATCTTTGTGCAGGAATTTGGAGAGCTGAAAGCTCCTCTTGCTAGAGAGATCAGGCAGAAAAGTACATCCTACTGTTTGCCATCAAAATATGAGAAAAGTCACACTGGTTGCAAAAACTTAAAATAATTTCTGAAGAGTCTATTAATCTAAAATACTTTCAACCCAAACCTGTTACATCTGTCAATCATTTCCCTTTTTCTGAGCTATTATTTCACTTTATTCAGCCCCAGATATGCTCACAAGAATGTGTTTACTTGAACGAGGACATCCTATCTAGGTACTTTGCTTTACTTCTGCATATGCTGACACTTCATTTCTTCTTATTACATTGACTGGCCATCACAATCTTTCCCTACTGTCTCAATAAGTCTGAGAGCTGATAAAAATACAATCTCATGCACTGAGAAGAAATGCTTCAAGAAGCTGTTTTCTCATCTGGATTCTTGGACAAGCAGCAAAATCAACAGTAATCAAGAACATTACTGGGCAGGGGAACTTGGAGATTAGTATTGGTAAATTGATCGAACAGTGCTTAAAATATATTTAGCCTGTACCAAACTTTTCCAATAAATTCACAGGTATTGGATAGGGTGTGTTGTGCTGGAAGTGCAGGAATTACAAGTATCATGGAAGAGACCTGTGGACATGGGAGGCTAGAAATTATGCACATAATGCTGGGCTTTTTTGTAGGTGTACTAGTTTGAAAGCAAAGTGAGAGACTCCAAGTCAGAAACACAATTTAATAGGAAAAAAAAAAAAATAAATGCAGTAGTACAAAAATACAACCCACTGACAGAGTCAGAGTACAACCTAGCCCCCTGACAGTCAGGGGGTTGGTAGCAGTCCAATTAAATGGTGGCTGCAGTCCTCCTGGAGAGATGGTTCTGTTGAAGCAGCGATCCTGTAGAAGGGCCTGGTCTTCCTCTGAAGGTCCAGTGGTGGGGTAGAAGAGTCT
Source organism: Machaerirhynchus nigripectus (assembly GCA_013397975.1). Lineage (NCBI taxonomy): Eukaryota > Metazoa > Chordata > Aves > Passeriformes > Dicruridae > Machaerirhynchus > Machaerirhynchus nigripectus. The sequence continues at coordinate 1,490,628 of VZRQ01018917.1, read as the reverse complement.
CACGTTCCTCTGGAATTCCAGGCGAAAAAGCTGCTCATGCTGTTCCAAACCCCAGATTATATCCACATGGGAATGCTTGGTTCCTCCCCCTGGGCGGAGCATCTCACCATGGGCTGATGTAATTCTGAGTCATGCGGTGGATCCTTGATTGCCCATTAAACAGAGATAGCTCCCAGAGGGAGTTATCAGGGATGAGTCATGGTAGGTGATAACGAGCACAGCCCCACCTGTTTTAACAGCTGGTGATGATAACAGAATACATACTTTTGGCTAAATCTTATAGTGTAACCGAGGACAGTAGGTGAACACATCTTCCAGCTGAATAGCTTCAATTTATTATTTTTGCTCTGTTACAGGGGCTTCTTTTGGAAATTTGTCCACCTTAGTCTGCAATGCCTGCATTTTATTCAGCAATTACTTTAAAAACAGTGGCCTGTAGTCAAGGCTCCAAGGCAACTTTACCATTCAGACTACTTTCATTATTGATAGTAAAGGTGCCTTCAATGCTCAGGAGCTCTAGGCAAAATTGAATCCACCATTTGGGGTACTTTTGAAGATGTGAGGTTCTGAACCTTTCGACTGTTCAGCTGTCTCCCCTTATTTGTACAATTTTTGTCATGTGGATGGACTTCTGTCCCCACTATAAACATGGCACACACAGGAGGCACGGCTGGGGCTCTTCATGCTCTTGCCAGGTAGCCAGCCTCTGACTGCATCTGTACAGAGGAGCTCGGCAGCAAGCACACAGGTACCTTATCAGTTTTCATCTGTAAGTATTTGAAAGCCTATCTTCCTCAAGAAAAAACAAACAAACACAGACAAAACAACCAACCAACCAGTCAGAAACCCAACCTCAAACCAAACAAAAATATAGCACTTTTTAAAGCTGAAAAACTACGAAACTTGTATTCCAGTTGAAGTGGGGTTTATATCCACTTTCATTCACAATTGAAACAAATGGAAAAAAGCTTTGCCCAAATATATTAATTTTTCAGACAGGTGTATAATTTGTGTAATGTACATGGGTACTCCCAGAAGGCAAGTTATACATAGATTTACACAATTATCTGGATTAAATATTAGGAATCCCTCTTGCCCTGAGAATTTTCCTCCAGATACTCTGACATAATTACACTCAGTTGCAAGTATCTGTAGTTGTACTGTTGGATAAATTGGCATATTGCCTACTTTGAAAGCACTGAATATTATTCCTGTTTCTTCCTCTGGTGAATCCTTAATTTTATATTCCTTCTTGCCATAAACAAATTGAAATAGATGTGCTGAACACATGGATATGAAGCAGTCTGCCCAGTAATAATTGCTTCATGACAGTTTTGAATTCTTCCAGTTCTTCTCCCTTTGGGATGCTTTAGTGGTTTGGATAGCATTAGTAAGAGAGAGACAAAGTACTGTCTCGAGCTAGATATTAGTAGTGCAGACTTGATAAAATCTAAACATTTTTGAAACAATTGTTCTCTGAATAATTAAGTGGATTCTGAAAACTTCCAAACATTACTGATTTTTACTACACTTTACAGTTTTTAAAAGATCACAAAAGAATTCCAGTCTTGGAGAGAAGTCAGCTTTGCACTGACACAGGAAATATTTCAAGAGCAGAAGACATTCAGGGCAATGGTTCTTTTTAATACACTATTTTTCATTATCTATTCATAAATAATTATATAAATGGTGCATATAAATAAAAGTTTTCTTAAAGTAACTTTACAGCTTTTCTTTACATTTAGCAGAAACAATATAGTCAGGAAACTCTCTTGTTTAGATTTCAATACAAAACAAAACGCAAACAGTCTCTAAATAAGTAAATAAACAAATACCAGCTGTTAATAATTCGTGTACATCAACTAGTCATTGTTGTGCAAAAAAGAATAAATTTGGCAAGGAACTACAAAATAGATTAAATAGAGAATTTTTTTCTTTTATTTGGCAAGGAACTACAAAATAGATTAAATAGAGAAGAATTTTTTTTTTTTAAACTCTCTTGAAAAAAGAGCTTTTCTGTTTCACTAAGTGAGTTTTGCTAAAACTTCAGATTTTTCACATTCAGTGCTTGGAGATAGCCAGTGTATCATTGACTTGGTAAATCCAGTCTTGCCATCATTGGTACTCAAAAGTGGATATAATCTATCTTCTGGTAGACTTGGTGGCACATGCTTTGCTTTCTTTGTCTTTCTGTGGGTGCAGAGGGACCACTGGGCTAGGATTTATGGGTTTTCAGTCTCCTGAGTGTCATGCAAACGTGCTTGGGCAGTACGTCACTAAATAGCTGTACTACTTCTTTATGGGGACAGTGTTGCAGGGGGTAGCCATAATTAAACCAAGTAATGTGGACGTGAGCAAACTAGGTTACCATGCTATCCTTGCACCTTCTCAATATGTAGCATCTTTAATACTAACCTTGATTTTATAGCCATTTTATTCCCTTCTTTTTTTTTTTTTTTTTTTTTTTTTTTTTTTTAATAAAGAAGGTGGTTATTTCTTTCTCCTTCAAAATATCTGGAATTATGCCTCGGAATTCTAAAATAATTAATTACGTATTAGCATAATGAGTCTTCTTGAGCCAAATGATCACCTCTAGTTGCATTTCAGTTTGAGCCAAATGTTCCAGAAAAATTTTTTTACATTATAAATCACTGTTACACTGGGACCACAGTATACTGGAAAAGATATTTAAAAAGAAAAAATAAATTACATACTTTTTGTTATACAAGTTGAAAATGTGGTTTAGGAGATTCAGATTTGGGTAGCTGTGCTTTCTTCCTTCATAGTCACTCCACAGGGCAAAAATGCTGAGCGCAGCCTAGCTGTAATTTTAATACTGTTATTGAACATTTAGACCATGAACTATTTTAAGATACTCCTTTAAAAGTAGACAGAAAGGTGTAGAACAGTGACACAATAGTCATGGAGGAAGGCTTCTCATATTTAATCATCTGTTTCTCAGGTTCTTATCACCAATAAAGAACCTGCAAAAATCACCTGCACTCCCAGAGGCACAATATCTTTCCAGGGAAAGTATTTGCACAGAGGAACGCTTTGAAAAATGTCATCTGAATACAAAACATGGTGAAGAGACAAGGTACAGAATTTCTAGTGCCTAGGTTGTGCTTGGGGACTTGGACAATGCTGAGTGTAGTGCTTCAGGTAAGTGTCTGTCAGCATTCAGCTAGTAAAGCCCTATTTTCAGGCATTTGTCTCTTTAGAACTTAGGAATTCATTTTGATACAAAAGTGCTCTTGACAAGACAGTCTCTTGTGATAACAAATATATCTTTTAAATATGATTGTCACTTGCAAATAATAAAAGTTCAACAAAATATGGCAAACTGTGTAAATGTAATTAATTTACAGTAAAAAATAAATATTGAAAATATTGGCATTATTTTCAATTTTAAAAAAGAAAATATTTCAAAATATTCCAAAAATTCAAAATCACCTTAATGAGTCTGGTCAAGTCAAGTTCACTAGTTCAGGCAATTCTTTTTGTGAGCATTTATATCTGAGTCCATATAATTAGAGAGTTTTCAGTTGGAGAGATAATGTGGGAGTCTGGCTAATAAGTATTAATTCCAGTTCAGGAGGATTTCAATCTGCACATAGGTTATTAAGTCTACAGCTAAAAGGATTTCATTTTGATCAATTAGTCTGATTTTGTGCATAATGCAGGCCATTGAATTTTAGTATATCAAGATATCCATACACAGCCCAGATGTGTCATCTGAAAATATGCTTGGGAATGTATAATTATTTATGTCTGTGTGTCTCCATTTTCCCATTTACAACTGCTTTTCATGTCAGACAAGAATCTGAATGGGACCGACTCACTGTCTCTAACGTGCTATTCACTAAATATAGAAGTAAAAGAAGGGGCTTTTTTACATTTAGAATTAAATCAGTCCTTAAAATTACAATTCTATAACAATGTTTAATCGTACTTCCTTTGGATTTTTATTGATATGTGATGTTAAATATATTAGTTATTCACTGTCTATTTATAAATCAGACCACCTGTGTGGAGAAAATCTCCTTTAGTTATGCTTCCACATTCCATATGCAGAGAAAGCCACTAAAAACAGTTTGCATCTGGCAAGTTGATCACTGTGACAATAAAAGGTTTAAACAGCAAGATATCTCTCTCTGCATTCAGTAACATCTAGCAATTTTGTTCACTGTATGCTCACTATTCGATATTTTCAAGCATTATGAATGCCACACCTTTCTTTTTTTGCTCTGGAAAACTGACTACATTATTACTAAATTTGTAATATTTAATGTGTCATGGAAAGCCAAAAACATCCCTGAGAATGCAGAAAACTTGCACAATTTCTTTAAAACAGTCAGTCTTTAAGACAGGTTTTTTTCCCAGGAAAACTTTTTTTTTAAGTCATTTAGTACTTAATTTTTTAAGATACAACAATATTGTTAATATTTTTTTCCACCAACCAAAAAATATAACAGGGATGTAATTCCTGGTTATATATTTTAAAATTTGAGATTTTTTTCTTTTATTTTGTTTGCTACAACTTTCTGCTTGATACTAGTTATGTGTAAAATAGTACTTGTAGAAACCTACATCATCTTGGCTTAGCACAGGCCTTTATTTTTTTCATAAGAAATTTAAGGTTTGAAATAAGGAAGAGGTTCCCATGGAAAATATTTGGATTAATCAAGCAAGAGGCTTTAAATTATTTACAACACACTTACCTGTCTTTAATCTCAGTGAAAGGAATGTCATACTACAAGTCAGATCTAGACTGAATAGTTTAAAGGGAAGCTTGAGGAATGCAAAGACTACAGCAAGAGATGATTGGATCAAGTGGCAGGTGCACAGTTCCATGACAAGACCAGGATGCATTTGACTAAACAGGCTATTGAAATATTTTGTTATGCATAATTGTGAGGAATTGCAGTGGTTTAGCTCAAATGGATAGGCATCTTCTTACAGGATTGCGTTCTCTTGCCCGTTTGGTGGATTCATCAAGTCAGTGTAAGACTCTCTAAGTTCCCCCTCAGAGAGTGCCCTACCAGCTACTGGCACATACTATCAATGCCAGCAGGAATTCCCCGGGTCTGGCTTTATAACTACCTGCCTCTCTTCTGAAGCCCACAGCTGGTAATGCAGCAGGAGAGGGCTGAAATGGCTGCGTGCACCATGAGGAATGGAGGGAGATGTCTGCTGTGTGAGGGGCAGTGTACCAACTGCTCATCCAAACTTTGTTGCCTGTGCCCTATTCAGAGGCACAAGTGGAACAAGAACGTTTTCCAGCATCAGGAAACCCTCTGGAAAGTGGGTGAGGTCTCGGGGTATTCCTTGGAAGATGAGGGTGCTGAGGAAATTACACAAATTAAGAATTAATTTCAGACAGCTGCTACTGAGGTTTAACCCTCAATGTTCCCTATTCCAAGACTTGATGGTCCTGACTGGCCTCACCTGTGGTTCCCACCTGTGCCTTCTTGGCCCAAGAGCCCCATGGTTGCTCAGTTCTGGGCACGTAGACCTTTCCTGAGCTATCCTGTAGATACAACCATCTCTAGTCCTGTCCCCTGAATGGCCCCGAGTCAATGTCGAAGGAAACCTCTTCTCCAGTTTCTGGCCCAACTTCCTGCTGTTGTTCCTGACTGGTATTTCCGGATGGACCTGGATCTGACTCAGTACCTCAATCTGCCTTGGTATGATTGAGCAGTGCTCAGAAACTGGTTCCATCACCAACCCAGGGCTTCTCAGATGCTAAGGACTGAACCCCACCAGCACAATCATGGCCTGTGCTAGGGTCACCCTCTGTGCCCACGTAGACACAGCAGTAACCCCTGGAAGAATCAATCCCCCCTTTCACCTTTCTGCAATTCTGCTCCCAAAATCAGGTCTGTTTATTGGTATCTTTCTGGGCAAAGTGAGGAGACACCATCTTGGTCTGATGTCTGGGAGGGTGTTGCAGTTTGTACTTTTCTCCCAGCTACACACATAGAGAATCTCTGCTGCTCCCTAGTTCCCTGCTGACTGTGGAAACCGCTGGAGCATGACTGGAGTGTGCTGAACATGTCCTGGAACTCCTCCTGTCTGGAGAAGAAGCATGACATGATATAACTCATCCATGAGACTGAAGGAAAAAGAGGGAGCACAAAGGAAGAGGGCATACCACAAGGGAAGAGTTTTCATGACTACCACTTAAGCTTACATGACATTCCCAGACTTCTAGTTTTATTGACTTATTAAAAACCTACAGTCTGCATTTTCAGCAGTTTAATTCATCTGCTTATTCTGCTGAACTATTTTTGGAGAATTTCCTTTGTTGTTTAACTTACATTAGCTTTTGAATGCATTCATTCATTCTGTTCCAATTCTGCCTCTATAGTCATGCAATTATTTCCATCGTTTTATGCCAAGTATCTGGTTTGTGCAAGTTCAGTTTTGGTCTTCTTACACTGGTTGTAGATGTTGATAATAGTGGTTCAGTAGTCTACTTTTCTTAATGTTTCCATTGCTACTTTACCTTAAGTTGTGGCCAAATTTGCCAAAAGCTTCTAAATATATGTATATATAAAAAAACCCACGTAACTTGGCTAAACCTAACTTCCCGAAATCAAATGCTTTAGTGTAAACAAGGAATTATTTTAACACTGAGTGTGTAAGAGAAGATCTAGTTAATTGATTCACTTTTTCTAAAATGTAGGCTTTTTTTCACTGTAGAGTGACCTTATTTTTTTTTGCTTTAGCAGCTAGGCACTCTAATTCTTCACCTTACACATATGCTAATTTTCTTTAGAGCTGCCATTTGGAGTCCCTCGACAGAGAAAGATCCAGTTGCCCTGAGAAGATGCCTTACTTCAGGACTGTCTGTACTGCTAGAAATGGGTATAATTTGAATGAAGTTTTGTTTTCTCCGTTCTGAACAATCACCCAAACCTATGCCATGACCTTTAATTGCTCCATGAAATCACAAACCCTTGGTGTCAGACTAAAAAGTAAAGCTGTGGTGGTCTCTAAAGCAGTCATCTCATTATTCAGCTGCCATGGTCTGGAAGAAGACTATTTAAAAACAAAAGCAGTTTCAGGGCACAAAGAGCTATCATGCTTTAAACTGCCTCATATACAGTCTTTACTCCACTGGAATGACTCCCCTCCTTACTAATTCCCAAGAAATGACACTGCTGCTAAGGTAGGCACATCAACTTAAAAAAAACCACTGGGTAACAAACTGGGATGTGAATTATTGTTCTCAGGTAATCTGGCATACATTTGAAGGCTTTTGGTTACAGGCTTCTGGCAAAACTTTCTCTGCTGCACTGTCTGTGGGATCTGAATCCCATCTTCCTTCTCTTCATCTGAAAGAAGAAAAAGGTGAATATGTTGTTTGCCAAGGTCACTGTTATCATCTTTCCTTCTTTTGCCACACACTGATGCCTCACAGGAAACAGGAGTGTGGTGGAGGAGGTGGTCTTGGTCTGTTGATGCAGTGTATCCCCTCAGTTCCCCTGACTCACCCATGCATGGAAAAAGCATTTTTAGCATGCTGACATACCTTTTCACTGACAATGGTACAGCTCAACTTAAGTGCAAACTTATAGTGTCTTTAACTTACAGTCCGCACAGAATTAGTTTAAATAGAGGTCACCTTTCTCTCTTCCCTTCACTTTTCAACCCTCATCCATTATTTACTCAATTCTTTCTCTCTTGGATCAATATCTTCAGGCTAAAAACTTAAAACTGTGAAAGTTCAGCTGTTTCTCATCCATCTGCTTTCCTGTTCTCTTTAAAGAGCTGTGTTGTGACTAAAATCCTGTTTTGGAAATATATCTAAATTATCAAATTAACCAGAAATAGCAGTTCTATTTCTTTGTTTATATTTAGGTTAATTAAATAAGGTAACATAGATGGGCACTCGTTTAGAAGAAAGGATCCGGCATGGCTCACATAATGTTAAGAAGAAACTCTTGAAGCCATATGGGTTTTCTTTTTATTTTGGCTTCCCAAATGTCTACACTACCAATATGGGAAACAAATAAATAGTCTTTTTCCCTCGATATTTCTTCTCCTCTTTCCCACATGTTATCTTTCGACCTGATATGACTTTCTCGCATTGCTGGGAGCCTGGAGGCTGATATCTTGCATTTGTTAGTAACTACTTTTGTCCAGTCAGTCAACCACAGCCAGTCAATTCAATGGGCAGCCTTGCTAAGCTGTGGCAGCATGGGGTGATCAGCAGTTATTTTCTGTTCAGGGATGGATGCTTGGGAGCAAAACAGTACCAGCACTATTCATGTGTTGCTGAATTTGAGCTGTATATTTGTGTGAAACCTGCATATTGACATGAATTCTGAAAGGCCAGCTTTCCTAGGGAGAGGTAAAACTGCTGCAGATATCAGGTTTGTTCCTTGAATTGCCCAGTGGTTATCTCTGAACTTGATGTTTAACTATTTATGTTTAGTGACTTCAGATCAAAGATCCTGTACTTGTGGGATGCACTGAGACACAAGACTTCCTATGGAATTTCATAACACTAAACACACTGAGGTATGCAGATCAATATTCATCAGTTAACACCACAGAATTTATCACTGACATTCATCTTGCCTGAAAGAAATTGAAATGCTCTGCCAGAAAGAACTGTCTCTGAAATGAAAATCAGAGAGGAAAAAATTTCTGTGAAAAACTGTGGGTTTTAAAACTTCATAATCTGATTAAAAAGTGCATTTCTATGATGACATTGGAAAACTGACTCTTTTCAGTCCTATACTTTTGATATGCTTTCATCACAGTAGCTGAGCTAAAACTTGTGGAACCAAACGTAAACCTAGAGAGGAAGAGAAAGCAGCAACTGAAGAGAATCTCTATGTTGCATTTTTGTTTATAAGGAGACAAGTTGTGCTTTTGTTTACAGTGAAGGAATGGAGACAAGGACATCTACTTTCTTTACTGCTCCACACTTCCTTTTTCATCAGTAATCCAGTCTTTGATGTGGGATTGAGTCAGATATCAACAGCAGATTTTACATTTTCTCAGTCTGTTTCTGGGTGCATTACAATGTTATGATTAGCTGACAGCTTAAGTTCTTTTCCAAATTATAACAGCATGGTCCTTCTTCCTCTTGCCAACACATACCAGATCCCACTGTGGGGTGGTTCTAAAAGTAAGACAAGATGCAGTAAAACCAGCTCATCAAGAAAAATCACAGATCTGATCACTCACCTTTGGGAACAGGTTCACGAGGGGGATCTTAAATGTGCCACTACATGGCAACAGGTGAGTTTAATATCTCCCACCTGCAGGCATGGTAAGGAAATGACTGTAAGAAGTTCTCCTTTAAATAGTTTTAAAATGTAGAAATACATCATTAAATTTGCTTTTCAGCAAAACTTAAGAACTACTTAATGTACCAGTATTTTGGGGATTAACATAATCTATAGGCTGTGTTTCTTTTAATAGAGAGTGGAATGACTGGAATTCTAGGTAGACTGACCTGAAAAAATTACCAAATTACTTAAACATCTTGACAGTGGAAATTGTTTTAGTTCAGATTTATTTTCCAGAAAAATGTGACTTTTTTTTTGCTACTTTCATTTTAGAAACAGCATCCAGACAAACAGCAGAAAAATGAACTGCTACAGTGAAACTGGGCCATAAATCAGGGGAATGTGAATGATTAAAAAAAAAGTTGAAAAACATTTCATTTTTTTAATGACCCTAACTGGTAACATTCTTCCTCAACCCAAGTTCACACATTAATTTCAGAAGTTTCAGTTCAAACTCATCTCCTTCTTCTATATGGTAGTTTTGTATAAACCAGAATTGTTGATTATAAATCTCCCACAACAAAATGAAAAAAAAAAAATAGAATATAAAAGAATAATGGGTAAACTGTTTCAAAGGACAGTAATTCATATAGGACATCTGGACATCTGACTCATAGGAAGGAAACTACTACTAATCAGATGAAAATGCAGAGAATGAAGAATTTGCTTACTTTTACACAGTCTGATTTATGGGACTTTAGCCGTATTTTAATTTTGTATTGATTACAAAGCCTTTGCATAGGTTAATGATAAAGGTTAAAACTTCTTCAATAGTGAAAAGGATTGAAAAGATGGATTTCTTCATTTAAAACGGGCACTATTGGCAATGCTGATTCCAGCACCCTAGAGCCTTGACGTTACAATGAACGTCTTATAATGAACATGGATTTAGAAGCTATTGCCCAAGAAAGCAATAGGAATAGATCTAATGAAGGTTACTGTGGTTCTCTATACCTCAGACATAGTTATGTTTGGTGTCTGCATGGAAAATAAACCCCAGTCTTTTAGACACCTAATACTTGCTATTTTAGCAATATAGTTTTAACATATATGCTATTTATGCTAAAACTGACCTACAAGCAAAAAAAAAAGTACATATTAGCTATTTCAACAAATAATGTTATCACTTTCTGATTCTTAAGAATGTGAAACAAATGGAAATGTTTTGGTTTGTGACACCATTTGTTTGTGTTACATTAAGCCATAAAAGCTTTGTTTTCTCAATGGAAATACTGAGTTCATTAATGTGTAATGTGAAACAAATGCCACTGTCAACTTTGAAAGAAAACTTTCAAATACTGGACTAGAGACCTAATGTCTGCTGCTCTTTCAGTTAAAATGACTTGCCAGACTTACGTTAAGATGACTGGTTACACTCTATTTCTTGTCTACACAGATTTCATAAAATATGTGCAGTTAAACATGATATGTTGGATTCGTTTCCTAATACATTGTTAACCATGCAGAATATTCTTAGCTAATACCATTAGGCAGGTTTCTTAATTGGTTTCTAACAATAACAGTAATACTATTCCTTTATTTGTATGTGAGATTACTTGCATCTTGATATTCCCTGTATAGTTAAAATTGCTGTTTGTGTTGGTTTGTGTATTATTACAATGAGTGTTGTAAAAGTAAAAAAAAGGGAGATTTTAGATAAAATTATTTCCTCCAAATAAGTACCTATTACATATGACAGAAAATTTCTTCAGTATTTATACAGCTGGCTTGGCTTCTAAGTGAGTATGATCTCTCTCTTCCACATCACCCTGCGGCATACAGCTCAGGTTCAGCTCTTTGGTACTCATATTCAGAGTTCTCCTTGGGATCTGATACAGATTGCATGGGCTACTTCTCTTAGGAACAGCCATGAAAACTCAATCGGTGACTGCATTTCACCAAAAAAAATGACTGGCCAACTGCAGGGGTGAGACTTATGAAGACATTGAGAATTTGCTGCTAGGTTTTATATGCCATTATAGAACCTTCCTATGATACTAAGCAACACTCCAAATTTAAGTGATTTCACAGGCCATGTCTAGGTTGTCAAGCTTGTGAGTTGTCTCCTGGTTTCAGTTCTTCTTACCCACACTGCATAGACGTTTGTTCAGTCCATGGCTAAGCATTAAGGAAAATGATCTCGGTCACTCCAAAACAAACTTCAAGTTCTGTGGATAATTCATTCCAAGGACCGCTTCCAAAAGGCAACACAAACCAGACGGCTGAAGGCTTGGGTTTCTCTGCCCTGCAGAGTCCCTCAACAGCAGGCTTTTTATTTTCAAACACTTTCCCATGACTGGATATCATATCCCAGAGCTTGTAATGCATTCCTTCAGTTTCATGTTATAAAAACACCACCTGGTGGGTTGCAGCACAGCCCTCATATTTATTTCGGACACTTTGAACTAAAAACAAACAAACAAAATGATAACTGGATCTCTGAGCCTGGGAGATCACTGTGTGTGGCTTAAAGGAGATGCAAGGCATTGTACCATGTAGAGGAGATTTGTTTAGCAGTTTCTTCTAGGTATTTCTGTCCTGAGCACAGCAGGCATAAGCCACTCAACACCACTTTGCCTGAAGGATCTCCTTCTGGGACACATATTTAACTATGTAAATGTAGCTGTAATGACGCTTTCTGTACTTTTAACAGGAAGCACTTTCATGAAGTACTGGCTTCTCATAAATGTTTGCACACATCAGATATTAACTATTTTCATGGCAGTATGCAGCCCTTGATCCTGCCCTTCAACACCAGATACTGAAACCAAAATTGATTCAAGGCAGGGATTTAGGTGTAAAACTGAAAATATACTACTACAGGTGAAAAAATATGAACTTGATCAATCCTTCACTTTTTAAAATTATTTATTTTTTATTTTCCTACCTAGAATTTCTAAAATGTAATCTATTTGCCATAGCTATATGATTCTACATTTAGTTTTAGTTTTCCATCAAAGATACGAAACATGAGGGTAGGGGATATGTTGGAAAACATTCACTGCTCACTCAGTGTTGAACCTGTTATGTGACTAAGTGTAGGGTTTGTCTGTTCAAATTCAGACCAAATATATGCATCTGAGTATTCCACCTCCTTCTTCTGCGTTTATTTATTTCTCTACATTCACTGTAATGCAAGTTGCTGTAACTAACTTTGATTCAGTTGTCTAAATAGAAGGGTCAAAAGTCACTGGAGATGCTCTAAGATGTCCAAGACATCCTTAAAAAGCATTATAAGAATCAGGCTGCTTTTGGACAAGCAGCTGCAGGCCAAATGTGACATCTCTCTTCCCTACACCTAAAATGTCTGTAGCTATGTTTAACCAAATGAACCCAAGGTGTAAATGTAGACTCTACAGATACCAAGAAATAAGTGGAATTAGTTACCCCATGCATACCATCTCCTATTATCTTCTTAAGCTCATCACATCAGCATCAATATAATGCTACTTTATGCTACATTCAGGATGGTGCTCACACTTGCTTAACATTTCTGACACAAACTGAACCATGTAAACAACACAGCAAACAGATGAAATTTTTCTCTGCCAAAGTGTGAGCTCATGTGTGATTTTAAAAACAGTGTACTGATTTCCTTTTAATGGATGTATTTTAAGGACTCTGGCCTTCATATTTTAAAGTGATCTCATACACCTGAGAAAGAGTAAGCACAGTTTTAGCTTGTTGGGTTTCCTTTTAATTTTGGGTTTTCATTGCTTTTGGTTTGGTTCCTTCTTGCATAAGGCAAAGTGGCTGTAGAAGACTTTATGAGAATCATTCACTACACTTTATGAATCAATTTCCCTGTGGTCCATGACACACATTAATCAATGGATGCTGTAAGTTAGGGGTCCCAATGGGCTGATTATTTTAATTTCTCTCTATATTTATTTTTCTTCCACCTCAAAACAGCAGGCAACAGTCACAGGCAGACACAAGCAGTGAAGCAGAGACATTACTGTTTTGTCAAAATCTATCAATTCTGGTTTCAAACCCTTGACGCAATGAGACTGCACCCAAATTAAGCTTTTAGACCTAACATAAAGACACAAGTTGATAGGAATAAACATCATTTTACATTATGTAATTTTATTGTAAGTGAAGGCTGTTTTCTGTATAATTCATTGGTTTCATTGATAGGACATTGGTAGGGCAACATATGTTTATGTTCATGTAATAGTAGGTTGCATAATGAAAAAGTCTCATTTGATCCAAATTAATGAAGTTGAATCTTCTGTTCTTTTGTGATAAATCTTGTAGCAAATGGAGCCTCACTGAAAGACAAGTTTGAAGTATTAAGAAATTCACCTGAGTAAGCTGATTTATAATTCATATATGGCAAACATATGTGTAATGCTATATAATTTATCTTGATTTATAATTAAAACCTAAAGATCCCCAAAGTTTCTTTGGAAAAATGCTTGAAAATTGTGACATTCCTTTAGCCTCCATGGATCAGCTCTTAATTTCTCCATCATTAAATGTAAACTATACAAAATAAAGCAAAGATACATTTCACACTAGGTTGATTCCTGACTCAATTCTCAGCAGAAATATCTCATATATCTCTCACTATGTAGTCAAAGAATGGCAAAGCAATATAGGTTTATTCCCTCTGTACTATGTGTTAATGAAATCCAGTAGGGTTTTTTGTATGTTTGTTCGTGACTAGTACTGAATTGTGAAATACTTAACACTTACAGAATCACGGAATTGTTGAGGTTGGGAGGAACCTCTGCAATCATCCATTCTAATGACACTTCTCTTTTCCATTTCACTTAAACTGTGTAATGGAGAGGGCAAAAGTTGCATTAAATTATAAGAACATATTTCCTGAAGAGGGTGAATACACACACTGTTCTATGTGTACTATAAAATGGACATATAGAATATGTTTTCCTTTTAGGGATATCCCCTAGGTTTTCCAAGTATATATACAGTCATAAAGACAGGAAAGCAGCCTCTAGAAATTAGTCCTTTTCCAGATAGCATTCATAAGAGAGTTTTCACACATCTTTTCCTCCTCTCATTAAGACTTCATGGCCAACATCACATGAACTTCATATGGAAGAGTCTTTGAATAATAATAGTAGGTGTAGTCCATTGTTTCTACTTTTCTTTCTAAGCACTGGATACTCAAAAGTATTTTGTGACATTTTTAAGAGTAATGGCTTAAATGCACTAGCTGGAGAATGATCTCACATATAATCAGTATTTTTTTCTCACATATAGCTACTGTTCAGTAGAACAATATATAAATATTTTTTAAAGTAGCAAATGGAAGTTTTCATAGGAACCACTACATATAAACTGAAGTATTTCTGAGGTATTTAAGCACAACTCTGTGATTTACTTATCATGGCTATGTTTTGAAACATTTTCATGATATTGGGTAGTTAGGAATAAAACCTGGCAAAAAAACCTCCAGTGAAATAAAAGGAGGAGAAATCCATTAGAAGTTTTAAAAGTTCCAGATGGCAAAATATTGGCCAGTCAAATAAAAAGTTTGGGGAGCTAATATGTCATTTTAATTTGTGAAATGAAAATGCAAGGTAATAAAAAGTAAGTACTTTTTTTGTTGGCGGTGGGTTTTTTTGTTGTTTGTTTGTTTGTTAAAATAAATAAATGCTTCCTCATGATCCTTCTCATAAATTTAGGGACAGAGCTTCAGCTAATTATCAGTGTTTTACTCCACAGTTGATGTTTTGAAAGATCCTGAAATTTCCATTACATGTGATTTAAATAATTATTTTTTCTTCTAAGAAGAATTTTGCCTACAACTTCACTGTATTGTCTTTTAAAAGCAATATTACACACTTTTTTACATCTGAAACACTGTCCCGTCCTTTAAAAATGAAACTTTTCCTCATATTTGAGGCTTGTAGGAAATTCTGATTCCATAAAGGCTGTACTTTGAATCTTCCAGAACACCATATGAATGTTGCACAAAGAGAAATACAGTCCTTCCTCTTCTCTAAATCTTTGTCTGGCTTTGTGTCCAAGGTGATGTCGACAGAAACTCATTTGGCACCTTCAGTTTCCCTTGAAAACCCATGTTAGTTCTGTTATATGTTGCTCAGTAGACAGAAGATTATACAGCAAGGTGGTTAAGGTTAGCCTACTCTCACACAAACTTGGGTTCAAAGTAGGCCATTGTCAGAGGATGTTCCATTTAAAACCTTTATTAAAGTCCCAGCATACCCCTTGGTAGCCAAGCATCTGCCTACCAAGGCATAGCCCATTTCTGTAATATTTTGACAACCTCAGTAGAAAACTTCTGTGTCAAATGAAAACCTCCCATGACGACAGGTTTGACTTTTCAGATCAAGGCTAAAGTTCTTGCTGAATATTGGAAGGAAGTTGTATTGTTGCTGTGGGTATTCTGGACAGGTACTCTGACAACAGGTCAGCTCTCAAAGCTGCCAGTACCATTACCTCTCACAAGTTTAAATATGTTTAGAACATGTTAAAAAGCTTCAGAAACTCTCTGCAGCTGTTATACTATAATGAGATGCTGTAGTATTAATCACAATGTTTGCTGAAATTCTTTTGCTGATTATTTTTTTTCTAAACCAGAGCAGGACAATACTTTAAATTGCAGCTATTTACAGAGTTTCAGAGTTGATGCAGGGGACACATATTTGATACTTGTCCGCTTTGGTTTATGTAGACTCATGCAAACATGATATTTTGATTTTAATTCCCAAGCTATTTATCTTCTGCTCTGCTGAAATTATAAATTTCATCAGAAAAAAAGCCCTCTGAATCTCAGACAAGACTTCTGAATTTTACCATTCTTCCAGTCAAAATATTAGTTCTAGTATGATTTTAATACTAAACTAGACATTTAAAAGAGATAATTTGAAATACCTGGGAAATTAAATGCCTTTTCTGTAACATAATTCCAGCTTCAGACATATGAGGAGACTAAAACCAACCAAGTTTGCTTTATTTCTGGTCTGTTCTGCTACAAATGTTTTAATAGCTTTCATTGCAAGTATGCTGTGAATTATGAAAGTTAAATTCATTTAGAAGAAAGGATCACTTCTGTTACTGATTATGTTATATGAAAGATACGGTTAAAACCTGATGCATAATGGACACCAGAACCTATTAATTTAAATAGAAAGAGTAGCCTAGGCATAGGAATTAAATCTATAGTTATACTTATTAGAACTACATAAAAAAAACTCCAGCAACCTATCAATGTTCTGTTCTAATAGGCTAATTTAAAGAACTGTTTTTCTTTTCAGTGGTTTTTTTGACAGATGATATCTATACACGTTTTTTGGACTTCTTATTTCAATAAAGTCAAAGTTGTGGCATAGACTTATGGGGCTGAACAGGTGAAAGGTTTGTTGTATGATTACTACAATTCTAACAGTGTATTAATTTAAGATCAGACATTATATATAATCATTTATGGCATTTTGACTGACCAAAGGAAAATACATTGGTAGGTTTGAACATTTTTTAATAACACTGCTTTCATAGGAACTTCTAAGGTCTGCAGTTTTCAAGTGAGGCTGGAAAGAAAAAATTTCCCATCAAAATAAATCTATTTTCCATAGTACTGTAAATTAAATTTTCACTAGAAATTACACCTGACTGTCCAGTCATTAATTAATATCTAGTCACATTGTCTTCAGATTCAAAACACATTCAGCTGAAGCTGGTTATTTCTTCAACTGCAAGATCTATGAATGTTTTTCTTTTTTATGTTAATTAGCTTTTTGATTGATATGCTGCATAAGACCATATCTTTCACTGCTGTGATAACGTATCTGTAAATACACTGAGAAAAATCTACTTTGCTGTACCTACAGCACTTGCTGAACGGCTTTGTTGTGTAGGCGAGAGCTGAATTTTCCACTGTCTATTGAAATTAGTCTTTTTAAATATGAGAAGACCTCACTAAAACTCTGAAGAAATTATGCAAACCAATATTTTTGCTTTTGTTCTACTTAAAAAGCTTCCCTGAAAAAAACCCCTTGATATACCTTGATTGTGATGATCCTCTCAAACTATTTTCAGTGAAGTGTTGAGTGACTGCTGTTTTTCTAGACAGGTTACTGAATGTACATGATGAGGAAAGGTTGTATTCCCTTCTTCTCAACATATATTGTCACTCTTCCTCCTTGTATGTCCACTTGCATTGTATTCATGCAGCTAATTTTCACTAATTCCAGGCAATAGAACTGGATTGATAAATCCACACAAAATAGCAGGGAACGCTGATCAGTACAGCAGCACAGAAGGCAAATTTACTCTAGCAGGTTTTTTTCAGAAAGCATCCAGCAGGATTTTTCAGACAGCATGTTTGACTTTAGCTGACTCTTCCCTTAATGCTTTTTTTTCAAGGCTGCCGGAAGGATATTTGAGTACATAGAGCAGAAGTTCACCAGTTTTCAAGCTGCTTTTAGAGAAAAGAGTACTTTTAATGCAAGCACCAAAAAAAGTTGTTCTTTTTAAGAATGACTGTCGTCTGCAGCTTCTGTTAAACCAGCTTAACAAAGAAGATAACACCGTGACTAAAATATTTATACTTCATCAGAGTCCCTTTGAATAATAATAAAAAAAACATTCACTAGTTTATTCATTTTTCCTAATGATACAGAAAGAAGCAGAAACTCAGACTGTAAAATCAATATATCAGCTCAGTAGAGCTGAGCTTCTCTGTAATGCTGCTGTTCTAGCAGTAGAGTTTACCTTCTGAATTATATATGTATTGACCTAATTACATAAATATTGACTTTGCTTTATATGAAGCTTTTTTTCAGTGTCAGTGTAATTATAATGTCAATATTTGTTGTATGTAATAACACTGAATTTAGACTTGTTAATTTTGATTGATAGTGGCATGCCACAAGTTATTATATGGGATAAGACAGTTAGTCTGCAAGCATGCATAGCAGATACAAGCAGCTGACTGTTACCAAATTTCACTGTGTCTCCAAGACCTTCTGTTTCCAATGTTTAACCAGGCAGAGGAAATATAACGGATGATTACATCCTTGTTCCATACAAAGTACTGTTTTGAGGTGGAGAAATATTTACCCTAGTTAAAAAAAAAGTACAAATATTCATCTGGGAACTCAGTAAAAGAGTTTCTGTTTAAAGTTAGCTTTAGAATTTTTTTCTTACTATGTTGTAAAATCTGTTCAAATTGTGCCAAAATGGAGGTTTTATATAGCAACAACTATATTTTGCTGCATACCTTCCATGAGTTATACATTATTTTGCAATAATAATGGGACCCAGACACAAGCAATTTCACATTAAATTGTTTCCTTTTTTCTTCAAATCCAAGAAAGATACGAGCAGTGGACTTTTAGGTGCTACTGGGACTTGCAAAACTGTTCACTTCAGTCTGCAAATGTTTGTTGAGATATATTTTTACAAAAACAAGTTTGTTCAGAGCTGGCAGACCTCAGAACTGCTTTCAGTGATGAATAGCCATATATTACAGTGCATGTTTCTAGATGCAATTATAAAGGATTTTGAATTTGGCAGTAACATGGGAATTAGAAACCAAACTGCGACAGTCTCTGTGCTGAGGATATTTAAATTTTTTCTAGCTATAATATGTTGCCAGTAGTGACAAGGCATGCATCATACTGTATTTTCTTATTTGTCTCAGCAGGGATGCCAGACAAGACGAACCTCAGTGACGTAAAGCAAATCCATCAAACCAACAATGGCAGCACTTTAGACACAACTGGAGCAGGATGTACAGCAATGGCCGATTATATGACATTTATGCTGATTACTTTGGTAATACTGTTTCACAGTCTTTGGTAACTGCTTATTTCTGGCTTGATATATGTATCTCATTGTCATCTATTTATCCCCACTCACAAGCCTGGAATAACGGAACTGGTGAATATAGCAATATTTATGGTGTCTTGTATAAGATCAGCCACTGATCTTAGCCCTGAATATTAACAAAGAGTTTTGTGTAATATTTTGCCTGTGTTTTTTTAAACACCTGTATAGTCACAAAAAGTCATGTTTTCCTTTTTAACATTTTTATGTTAAAAATAAGTTGCCTCTGATAATCTTTCTCTTAGAAGCAATTTGTAAAAAAAGAGTATTACCAATTTTGAAAGGGTCTCTGGAGACCATCTAGTGCTCATAGCAGACTCACTTTGTGCAAGTTGCCTAAGGCCAAGTTCAGTTCCTATTGGAATGTCTCCAAGGATGGGGACTCTACTGACTCCCTGGGCTAACTGTTCCAGTGCTTGAGCCCTCCTAGCAGATATTTTTTAGCTATTGTATTTCAGTTTGTGCCTCTTGCCCATTGTGCTCACTAAGTTCTGTCACTGAGCACCAGAGAGAAGAGTTTGGCTCCATCTCCTTTGTTCCCCTTATCAGGTATTTCTACATTTTCAAATAATCCTGCTCTGCATCTTATCTTCTCCAGGCCAAACAGACCCAGTTGCCTCAGCCACTTCTTGTGTAAGATTTGCTCCCATACCTTAAAAATCTTCATGGCTCTTTGCAGGAATCCATCCACTATGTCCAAGTCTTGACATTGTCCTTGAGAGCCCAGACCTCAACATAGCACTGTAGATGTGTCTCAGTAGTGCAGAACAGAAGGGAAGGATCACCTCCTTTGACCTGCTGACATTTTTCTTGATTTAGCCCAGAAGGTAGTTGGTTGTCTTTGCTGCGAGGGCACAGTGTGGGCTCTTTTTCAGCTTGGTGTCCATTAGGACCACAAGGTCCTTCTCTGGAAAGCTGCTCACCCTGCAGGCACCAACCTGTACTGGTATATGGGGTTATTCCTCCCCAGGAGGAGGAGTTAGCATTTCCCTTTCTTGAACTTTTTGAGATTCCTATCAAGCCAATTCTTTAGTCTGTCAGGGTCCCTCTGAATTCAGAATTATTTTTTATAGTTCAGAAAACTATGTATTAGATACTATAGATGTATATGATAGCTGCATTTTATCTAGGGATAACGGCAAGGTTGAGATTCAGTGTTGGATTAAGATATCTTAATCTATGTGTCAACATACAGATATTTATTTATGTATTCTATATCTCTAAGCTGTAACTATAGTCACTGGATTCAATTGCTAAAATACCAACAATGAGTGCCAGTTGTGATGCTCAAAAAAACCCACCTGGTGTCCACTACTGCTCTGAATGGCCTCAGATCTTTCTCTGGGGAAGTGACCACAGCCCTTCATCAACAGCCAGTGAAGCCCAGTGCATTTTTCAGCTTATATGAAGGCAGACACCTAAAAAAGTAACTCAGTTGCCCAAAAAGAAATGACTGGTGCCACCTAACATTTCTTGGAGTATCAAAGACATCCTCACAGGACTGGCATATATGATGCGGGACTTATGGGATGTTCCAGAGGCTTCCTTAAATGGGAGCCATGAGGAGTGGCAGCTGGCAGCTAAGTGGGAGATCCTTCTTTATCTTAGGCAGATCTAGATATTCACGTGTGGGCCCACGAGTCCTACACCAAACCTCCATCAATGTTACTGGTAGCTTAGATACCTGGTTGTAGTGGTGACACATAAGTAAAAACCTGAATCACAAAAATCTCAGCTCAAGTTCTTACGCTTCATAAAATGAGGCAAGCAAAAGTGTTCCACAGTTCTAATGGTACATTATATATTACTGTTATAAAATTTGATTGTTCTACCACGACTAAGTCCCATGTCATTTTAACCAGAAAGTATTTAAGAATATTTTGTAGTTATTTCTCCTTTACAGTCTTTTACAAGATAAAAGAAAAACCCGTGCAGTATTGTGTGTATTCATATGGTAACTAGAAATCTTCCTAGACAAAAAAAGTTACTCTGAGACTAATATAAAGAAACATACATAAATACTTTTATTCCCAAACGTATATGCTAGCCATTAGCTCACACAGTATAACAAATAGGTAAACAGATATAAAGGTTAGCAAAGCAAGGGAACATTCCTATGAGCAATTCCACGCCCAGATAAACATCATTAATAGGCATGTGTGCCAGTGTGTACATTTTGCTTGACCTCTTTTTTTTTTCTTTGCAGATTTTGTAAATCAATCTTTCAAATTCACTTGTCTTGTTTACTTGAAATTATGACATTGGTAATTCAGGGAAAGAAAATGTGATTTCATTCTTTTCCTTTGTTATGTCAACTCACATGAGCAATCAATACAGTTTGGCAACTTTTTTTTGAACAATAGCCAGTATCAGTTAATTTAATGAAAATGGAATAAAGCTTTGAGAAGGAAACATAGAAATGCAGAAAAAATTCCACAATTTCTCATTACTTAGAATTTTATTTATATCCTGAAGCACTTTGTTTCCATACCGAATTTTTGTGTGTTATTCAAGACCTTACAAAGGCAGGTAGTCAAGGAACAGTAGTTTATTCTATAGAACCTTGGAAACACAAACCTCATTTTCAAATACTGAGAGTAATTAGTCCTAAGACTTCCTCAGGTATATGTGAATTACTAGTCTGTAATACTCCTCTCTTTTGTTTTTCTTGGCCTGTTCCTGTTATCTTCATGATGTTCATGAAGAACATCTACAACATGTTATGCTGTACCTACACAGAATAATTTCTAAGGTTCCTTCTGGAGTGGAAAATTAGGTTTCTCTTTCCCAGACACATTTGAACAAACTAGTAGCAATATGAGTAATAGTGGCAAGTTGGGAGATTTCTCACTCACTACTCTGCCATGAGACCTCATTCACCCTCCTGTTCCATCTCTAGGCATCACCACACACTCCACGTCATTGCTCAGACTCATACATCTGCCAGGCTGCATCAAGATTTTTTCATTAGATCTGCCATGCTATGAAGAAAATTCTAGTTTCCTAAGGAACTATTACATAATCATTAAAACGGGTCAGAGCAAGGAGAAGGGAGGTAAGGCTCTTTTCCGAGGTCACCTTGCATGAGGTACCGTTGCATGAAACTGTGGAAACCTGAAGAATGTTGTATATTTCCACATTTAGAAGGTAGGAAAAAACAAACAAATAAAAAAACCCAACAAAAAATCAGTGTTGCTGTGCTAAAGCAAACAAAGAAAAGAGGAATAGCACTGAGCAGAAACATGAAGCATGTTTTAAAGAAGCCAAGATGAGAAATAAGGAAGAAAAGGGTTAAGCTGGAGATTGTGGCAATAGAGTATAAAACCACCTGCATCCACATAAAATGATGGACCATATGCAGTATGTATGTGAGTCAATCTGGGTCAATTGCCTGGGCATGCAGAAGCTTTTCCCAATATCAGGTCACACAGGCTGCACAGGGCTGCCCCTGAGCTCCCCAGATGTCCTCAGAAATGACATGTAGGTCTTGTTCCCTTTGTTCCCTTTCATTTGTTTATAATAGAGCATTTTTAACAGTCTAAATCTTCTCCATATTTCCCAGAACATTTGGTAAATAAGATTTTGGATTTATTTAGCTTTCTTTTAAATCATCTTTTCATGTATTATAACTGTTATGGTCAAAAGTAGGAATGTTTTAATCAAAGTGCACTTTCTCAGAGAGACACTCACTCAAACGCTGATCATACTAAAATTGCAATGGATACCAATATTAGAGTTGTTTAACTGGCGTCAGTACATTTTTTTTTAAATAGCAACAATAAGCTAAGAGAGCCTTGTAACAAATAATTTCTTAGAGGGCACTTCGGTTACTTATAATAAAATTCCAGGAAAAGAATAATTCTAAAAAATACAAAATTTCAGAAATCCATAGTATTTTTATTTGGTAAAATCAAGATATTCTTCTTCTACCCTGAGATCAAGAGAGGCCCTATATGTAGCACACACCCACTTCTTAGGGAAGTCTGCTGCCTCACTGGGTACAGCCCTCAGATCATTGTCCATTACTGGTTTTGCAGGAAGCCCGAGGTCATTCAAAAAGGACTGAGGTGCCACAGTGTGTCCAGAGAAGTGCAACAGAGCTGGTGAAGGTCTGGAGTGTCTGATGGAGCTGGAATTGTCCAGCCCAGAGGAAAGAGGCTCGGAGGAGACCTTATCATGCTACAAATACCAGAAAAGATGTTGTATGTAGGTGGTGGTCAGCCTCTTCTCCCAAGCAACAAGTGAGAGAATGAGAGGACACAGCCTCAAGCTGTGCTAGGGAAGGTTCAGATCGTGTGTCAGGAGAAACTTCGTCATGGAAAGGGTTGTTCAACATTGGAATGGACTGCCCAGGGAGGTGGTGGAATCGCTATCCCCAGAGATATGTAAAAGACATGTAGATGTAACACTTAGGGACATGGTTTAGCACAGACTTGGCAGTGCTGGGTTAACAGTTGGACTCGAGGATCTTAAGGTTTTTTTCCAGCCTAGATGATTCTATAATTTTTGACTGTCTATTTTCTGTAGATGTGCCTGTGTTTTTAAATGTACTCGTGTCTCCTGGGAAAAAGGTACTGACTGGAGTACTTATTCTCATAACTAATGTCCTAGCACTTTAAATAAACATTACAAGGTGACAACTTTTCCTGTGTGTAGCTGGTGAAAGAGAACAGAAAACACCCGTTTCCTTGGAAAACAAATATCATTGTTCCTTTCATGACTAATCAAAGATGATGCATAATTACAGTTATGTAAAAGGTTATCTTTTTATTTCTTTCTATAGATAGATAGATGAGCATATAACTTCTTTATTACTCTGTGCCTGTATGCTTATATGCTAAAATAATATTCTTGTTCAGATTATAACAGGGTTTAGATTAACCTATTGAAGATTTCAGATTAACCTTATTATTTCCATATCAGCTTCTCAGGATAATGAATTAAAATACGTGTCGAAGCTATCTCTATTTATTTTCTTTTATATTCAGTTATTTTTTGAAATAAGCGTGTAAGCATTAATCTTATTTAGAAAATGGTGTGCTTTTCTGTGTGCTGAGTCAAAACTGATTATAATAGGAATTAAAATAAAAGTTGTTTCTAACTATATTACACTAAAAAACCTAGTGTGACTCTACAAAAATCCAGATTTTCTTCTTGAAAATCTCAGCAAAATTTTAAGTTTTAACTTTTAATTCTTCCCAGTGGTATATGAACAAATTTTGCGAGACAATATTTGCAGTCAGAAACTTTATCTTTGGCTTTATTTTAGTACTTTTTATGTGAAATGCTAGAGACACTATACTTGATATGCCATGAGACTCTTTTCCAGTTCACTTTGAGGAGGAAGCTCATGCTGAGCTTCTGTGGCTGGGAGGACTCAGTCGATGCATCTCATCACCCCTTGCAGCGCAGAAGGCTGTGGTAATATCACCTGCTGTGCATGCCTAATTTAGGTGTCACAACGAAGTCTCTCCAGGTTTGTCAAGCAGTCCAAATCAATTGTTGGTCTCTTGAATGTAAGTCACATGGAGATCTTCCTCTGTGGCAGTTTCTGATTTTCCTGCTCCTCTCAATGTCACTCTCTTTCCCCTTTGAGCTGCTACAAGAGTTTAAGGATCACGCAGTGAAACTGGTCGGGGTAATTTCTGACTCAAAGGATGTCCTTGATCCAGTTCACCTTGCATCTTCCAAGGTGATGCCACTGGTGCAATGAATGGTACGGCCATAGTGCTCATGGAATTTTAGCCACACATTTATAGCAGGTGGATGCAACATTAGGGACAACAAAACACTTGAATAACATAAAAACATACTGCAAAATTGTTTTCATAAGTGCATCATGTGTGAGAATTCATACTTCAGTATCTAAAGCAGGATATGGCCATTAAAAAAATCATAATAAAGCCTGATTTTATTCATACACATGCCACATGTGAAAGTGTATAACAGATCTCTTTTGCTGATGGGCAAAAACATACTGCTCAATACATAGGTCAGCATGCCTTAAAATGAGCCATTTCTCTTCTTTGTCCCTGTACCTGTGTTTAGGGGATGGGTATTGTATAGAATGTGCTTTCCTGTTTACTTTCAGTTTACTTTATTTATAAGTTAGCTAACACCTTTGTGACGGCTGTTAAAAAATATTTTCCATGTCTGTTTACATCCCTGCTTTTTGGCAGATGGAAGTGTTCATGAAACCTGGTGTTTCACCCTTTGTATTAAAAAAAAAAAAAAAAAAAAAAAAAAAAAAAAAAAAAAGCACAGTTTTATCATCTACAGAAAGATGGAATACCAGGCCGTCAAAAAGGTAAAAAGCAACATCATCCTGAAGCATGAAAGTTGCTTGTCATGTATATCTTTAGCAAGCTAAAAAATATGGTATTTTTAGTTTCAGAGGAATAGCAGACTGGATATTAGCACATGGGCCAGTTCCTTTTAGGCATTTGTGATACTACTGAATTCCACGGATACAACTGTAAACACAGCTTGACTTTGTATTATCCACATGCAAAATTGAATTGATACACTTAATACAATAAGATTGTTTTCAGAAAAGCATCACAAAATTACAGTTAATACCAAATTGTATTTATCTGGTCTCTACTGATTATATGTACACCATAATAAATAAAAATTAGTTTAGAAAATAGAGATTTATACTGTGAACTCTTACCTCTGTGACTCTCAGGAGAAAGTATGCAATATGTAACTTGGTGATAAATTTCAGCATTTTAGTAAACTAAATATCATGGGAAAGAGGAAATTACATAGTTTTTATCATTTTTTTATAATTTTTAAGTCAGCCTTCCACTGTTTGTATGGGTCTTAAAACTGGCAACTTTAGACTGCAGAAGAGGGATTAGGTTGGGTTGTCAGCATCTGGGGTCCTTCAAAGGGAGGAATATGACACTGATGCTTTGTTGTTTCTCACTTCAGGATTCACTTTGTCGTCATTATATTTGCTGACATGCTTTTATACCTTTTCTCTTCCTTCATTCATCTGTTGCTCCAGATTACATCTGAATCTAATATATATGGTGCCATTTACATATGTTACATGCCACCTCTTGGTTCTCTTTGTTACCCTTAAAACCAGTTTGGTTTTTTTTCCTGGTCCAGAGCTGCACTTCTTCCAAGACCATGGGTCCGTTGTTGATAGCTATGGGCTCTCCACCACCAATCCTGTGCCCTGTTCTTTGGCATTCCAGGCCTGTGCTTCCTCCACAGCACAGTCTGTGTCTGCAATTCTCTGCTCTTGCACTAAGCCTCTATTTCTCTACATTGCAACTTTGTCTTAGTCATACATATCTCATTCTACATGGAATGACTGCTTGTCACTGCTATCTATATAAAACTATTGTTGTCTCATGCAAAGATAAATGAAAGTAAACCAAATTTGCCATAGTCATCAGGTCAGTCAGGAAAAAACCCTCTTGTCATAGCTAAACTGAGAAAAACAAAGCTTCAGGCAAGTAAAGAGACATTCAGACAGCCAGTGTGAGGAGTGCCAGTCAGGAGGGCTTGAAAACTCCATACAAAGTCAGTAATGGCCACTTTAGCCACAGCAATGCCAGGTTCCAAGGCTACACAGTTACACCAGGATGGCCAGAGACAACTGACCCTTTCTGGTGCTGCAGGGAGGCAGTGGCCTCCTCAGCCATGTCCTGAACTGTTCCTGACAGCTCCTGGCAGATGCCTTAGGCCATCTCAAAAAGTAAAAACAGCCTCAGCATTGCCAGACCAACTGACCCGTCAGGATCAAAGGGTCCTCTTGAAAGTGTGAGTCCTCTCATCCTGAGAAAGGACTTGTCGTGGTTTGACACTGGCCCAACGCCAGGCACCCACAACAGTCTCTCGCTCACCCTTCCCTGCCACAGCTGCGAAGAGGAGGGAAAGGAAAAAAAGCTAACAAATGCTTCATGGTGAGATAAGGACTGGGAGAGACACTTCAAGGGCAAAACAGGCTCAACTTAAGTTGTGAAGTGAATTTATTACTAACAGAATCAGAGGAGGAAAATGAGAAGTTAAATATGCCCTTGAAACACCTCTCCCCCTCCACCTCCCCAGCCTCTCCCTCCTTCCCACCGACAGCACAGGGAGGCAGGGCAGGAGGGTTTTGGTCAGTCCATCACCGAGATTTCCTTCTGCTGCTCCGGGAGAGAAGCCTTCCCCTGTGAGGGCGTGCGGTGCCTCACAGAGGAGACTGTTCTCCATGAACTTCCCGGCGTGGGTCCCNTGGGCACCTCCCCCACGGGCTGCGGGTGGATCTCTGCATTCCCCGTGGGCCCATGGGCTGCAGGGGCACAGCTGCTTCACCATGGTCTCTTCACCACGGCCTGCAGAGGAACCTCAGCTCTAGCGCCTGGAACACCTCCTCCCCATCCTTCTCCACTGACCTTGGTGTCTCCATGTTGTTTTCCCTCACATGTTCTCATCTCCTCCTCTTCTCTGACTAGAATCCAAAATCTTGTGACTTTGTTTTGATTTTCTTCTTAAATGTGTCATCACATAGTTGTCAGTGACCTCTCTCACTGGCCCGGTTCTGGCCAGCAGCATGTCCATCTTCAGAGCCATCAGCCACTGGCTCTGCCAGACGTGGGGGGAAGCTCCCAGCAGCTTCTTCACAGGAGCCATCTTTGCGGCCCCCCTGCTACCCAAAACCAGGCCATGCCAAACCAATACAGGAATCTAGGGTCACGTACGTCTCTCCTGGTAAAGAAGAGATTAGTTCAAGGATATCTAATAATTAATATGTGAATTTACAAGAGATAAAATTAACTTTTATCATAGGATTCAATACACTTAAGTCCTTCCACCTTCTAGAACAAAAACTTCTGAAGTGCTACCTCTCTTCATTACCTGCACAGGGAATTTGAATACTTACACTAGCAGGACAGGTCCTCTACATCACCTCATACTCAGGCACCAGCTGGATCTACTGTATGGCCTTCTACAGTAGCATGGGCCTAAAACTGCAGCCTTGAAACTTAGTAAAAATAGTTATGGGAGTGTTCATTTCTTTTTAATTTTGGTAAGAAAGCCAGGGAAAGGCACTCTTCATAGTAGTAGTAGAAGTAGTAGTAGTTTTTCTGGAAAACTACTGGAATTTCAAATCATATTTGAGAGTTTATAAACCCGTGAACATACTTGCTTATCTAAGCAACGATCAGTTCTGTTTCAAATGTAGATATGTAATAAAAAAGAAAATAGACCATTCTGTACCACAGGCAAGTGAAACTTGCTTGTGTCTAATAAGATTGTATCTTTGGTTTTATCTTAATGTAATGCAAAAACTTGAAGCCAAATTTACTGATTGTCAACAAATTTACTGACTGTTAAATAAAATCACAGGCAAAAACCAAACCAAACCAAACCAAAAAAAACCCCAACAATACATACAAGACAAAACAAAACAGAACAAAACCAACAAACCAAAACCAACCAACCAAACAAAACCCCAATAAAAAATAAAATTAAAAAAAAAAAACCCAACAACAAAAACCCCAAAAACCAACCAAACAACGAAAAAAAATATGACATTATTCCAATAGTCCGAAATCTGTGATAGAAGTCCTGACAAATCTCATTCTTGTTCTCTAAGTGGTTTCTGTGTTTTAAGTGTAATTGTTCCCAGATAAAATCCTGACTCCGGAGAGAGGACAGTAAGATTTCATACTGTCTGTGAACAAATTCACTGTCTCTGAGCTCTGATGGTGGAGAAGCTTTTTTGTTATTGCCTCTAAAAGCTCTTGCTGTTCCCCTAGAATGTATCATGTCTGCTCCTGAGTTGCCACAACTTACAGCCTAGCAATTTGCAGAAACACATTAGGGTCTAAATTGCTGTGGCAAGGAGAAACACTCATATCACTGCTGAAAAGACAGAAATCTCCAGGACAGAAGAACCAATAGTTTCTCTTGAGCTAGTGGAAACTCTTTTAATGGGAATCAGAGTTCTGAGTGTTGAAACTCTAGCCAAGCACTGCTTTCATCTGAAATTAGAAAATTAAAATTGTGTGTATATACATTAATATATATACACTTGCCTCTATACATAAACGAGCCGCTAAGGATCAGCAGCACAATTTTTTGGGGGGTTTGGGTTTTTTTTTAACAAATGGTTTCTTTCCTTTAAGTCATAAGAGGATGTTGGAAGAGAATCTTTCTGTTTTAGAAACAAAAGGCAACATACAACTGATAGAGCACTCAGGAAAGAAAGATGATATAAATATTTACTTTTGCATTTTCATCTCTCAAGCAACAGCATACTTCATAGCTATCTCAATCAGGAGTCCATGTACCAATCTTTAACAAAAAGCATTGCTTATCTGTGCATGAAAACATCTGGTTTCAAAGATCATCATTTGACTCTGAAAAAGATCCAGTGTTGTCAATATCCACTGTTCTTATTTTTCCCAGTTAAACTTAAACAACAATGGGCAAAAGTAGTAATTAACATGCAAAACAATGTTACCCTAAATGTTTTTTAAGTCCCTGCACAAGTATGAACTCTATCTGTTCTCCAGCAATATAAATGAAAGCACAGATGTATAACCACTATTATGCATACAGTTCATCCCCCCAACTGCATAACCATTTTGTTCTCTCTCTCACATTATACCCTATTGCTTTTTTTGCATGCTAATTTTATTTACTATTCCATATAATTGTCAATTTTAGCATGTTTTTCTAATCTGACTGTAGAATTGCAGAGCAGTTCTGTTTCTTTCTAGGTTTGTTCATGGCCTACTGAAGGGGTATCCTAATGTTATTAGGCTTGCAGAGTCTACCTCAAAAATCTATGCTTTAAAAATTGTTACTATGAGGGAAAGCCAATCATGACATCAGGTACAGGATCTTATTGCTGGTATGCAAAATTCAGCCTTTGCTTCCAGACAGATGCTTTATTTAACATCAATTGTAATTTTAATTGACATCAGATTAGAAATTAGGAGAATCATCTAAATTCATATATATGAACTTACTCATCAGATTTCCTGATGAGGCAAATGGGAAAAACAATAAAACCCCAAATCCAAACATCGTGTTTTTCAGATAGGCCTGGATGTGTTTAGGGAAGTGATTATATTATTTGGATTGCCTCAGCTAATGGGGAACTACATGTCATAAATCAGAGGTCCCTCCCAGTCATAACTGTTCACAGCTGCTTTCCAGCTCCATGATCCAGCACCCAACTTTCAATTTCTGATTCTTCTGCAGTGACTGTCACAGGATATTTTATTGCTCAAAAGTGCTTAGAAAACCCATTATTGAATAGGTATCAAACCCTTGAGGATAAGTCAAGTAATGTTGAGTAGTTTTAAATAGTTCAGACACTATTCAGTCTCAGAAGGAAAATAACATTTTTTCATCCATTGCTAAGTGGCTAGATAGGTTACACTCTCCATATATCCATCACACATATTTTTGCAGGCAAAAAGTAATGTTTGGCATTTCTGTTTCCATACACTATCTTCTTCATCACAGTAATCTTTTCCACTTTCACTCTACTTTCATTTATTAGGGTGATACCACATATCTTACCAGAGACCCTAGCCTCTATCCTATCAGAGACCCTAGAAAAGAAGGACAAATTTAGTTCTGTTATATGCCAACCTTTTCCAGGGAATGTAGTCACAGAAGCCAAGGAACTGCTAAAGTGATTATGAGATATTTCAGCTGTAGCACAATTTTAGGCAAATAAGGAGTACCACCATTTGTTTTATTTGATAGCTTTTTGCTGGACTACATTGAAGAATACTGCAGGTTTAGGCACTCTATGACTAGTACATTATCTGATTGGCAGTTTCAGCAAAGAAGCTGAGGTTTGAACAAGCAGAAGCTGAACTCTGGCAGCCTCTACCACTGATTCTTCCAGAACAGGGCTGAAGAAAAATCTTTGACAGGGTAATGTCAGGAAGCCTGCAGTGCTGATGTGTGTGTTTGGTCAGTGTCTAGATAAATACCATTAGATTCCTGCACTGTTGTTATGATCCGAATAGAAGGGATGCCTCTGCACGATTTCAGGTGCAAACAAACCCATATTCCAAAGTCACCAGCACAGATTTTATGTAACAGTAAATGTGAGATAGATAGATAGATAGATAGATAGATAGATAGATAGATAGATAGATAGAAAGAAAGAAAGAAATAGGAAGGGGGTGAGGGAGAGGGGTAGAGAGAGAGATTAAGCAAAGATACCACCACCACCACAAGCGGCGTTCTGCTGGCCCCTGAGTCGTTCTTCTGGAGGTACCGTGTTTATGCAGTCCAGGTCCTGGGTATCCACTGGGTGTCTATGCCATTCCCATAACCTGAGATGGCAAGTGCATAAGCACTTCCTTTCCCAAGAGCTTGCCACAGTGGGAATTTTTTGTCTGGATGCTAACCAAACCTTTAACTCCGCTAGGCCTGGAATTAGCTCTTTCCTGCCGTACGTTATGTGCTTATCTCAAGTTCCATGGTGGTGGCTAATATTATGGGGACAGTGTTTTGAGACATGCAACTGCATCCTTTAAGTCCTCACAACTGTCAGTCTGACACATTTCAGAAAAAATGGTTTGTAGAAAAGACCCATAAACCTATCAAATGCTAAGACAAAATTAAATTTACATTTCATGAAGGTTAGTAATTATCATTTCTCAAACATTGCTAGATGGTTTAAACAAAATGCTCTTGAGGATTTGTGATCTATGGCACATTGCATTGAAATGGCTTTGCATCAAAGCCTGACACTGGCTTTTCACCAAATTATATCTTTGCTATATGATGTATGTGCATGAAGACTCTCTCAGATTGTGAGGTTAAAAACAAACCTAGCTCTGCCCTTTATTTCTCTGCTCTTCAGGCTGTATCTCATTCTTTCAAAACGCTTCAAAACAGTGAGTCCCTGAATAGAAATGAATTTGTCAAATTCAAATATCCCTTTTAATGTTGCCCTACGCTTTATGACACAGTATGTACATTGTTAGATCTCATATTCCCTTTTTCATAACAAAACTCAACTTGAAATAGATATTTCATAGCACAGTGTAAGCAATAGCTAGTTTCTTGTGCTGACAGCCTCTAGTAGTAAGACTCCCTCTTATCACCTCTAAGAGAGGATGTTATCTTCACTTCTCGATGCCATATAGGCACGTGGCCCAGGTTTATATAATGAAAAGAGTCATTTATGAAATAACTCCAATCCAGCATCCAGGAGGCCACAAAGAATATTATAGCAATCTTTTTTTTTTCCGCAAATTGAAAATTATTTTACCCATAACTTGCAATGCATTATATGGAGTCCTATTAATTTCAAGACATATGAAGTTACTAAAATGTTATGTGTGGGGTCTGGGATTTTACTGAACTGATTAAGTCTTTAAACACAAGTATGTAGCACTTGGTGGTTCCTCCCATGAAAAGATTGAAGTTATTTATTGTGCATCTGTGGTGGAGATTATATTTAATCCTTAACACTGTGCATTTAGTCAGTACTCAGGATTTGTACCGTACCTCCTGATCTGTTTCATATTTCATGTCTTAATTAAAACTTTGAAAGCATGCTAAGGTTTCTCTCTACTGTTGAATGTCAATTTACATTTATGTTAGGGCATTGTGAATGAGTGAACATTTTAGAATATCAGAGTATTCCCCTACTCCCAACTACATCTAAAAGGTTTTTGAGAAATAAAAGTAAGTTTTAAGGACCTTTATCCTCTACTTCCTTTGAAAATAACTTAGAATAACAGGATCAGTGTAAAAGGTTTCTGGCTCCCAGGCCTATGCACACTGGGTCATACTACACTAAGACTTTCTAGATACCATTAAACTGGACTTCCTCTGATGCACGAGGTGCAGCCCAGCTCACACAGCCTGTCAGTTCTATCAGCAGTCTATACAAACTTTCAAAGGCATGTGACTTTTCACTGGCATGCCTGAAATAATGAAGGAGTGAGAAGGTCCATAGTTACAAAAAAGAAATGTCATTTTTAATTATAGTGTTTTTTTCTGTCTCCTTTTTCTCAGAGAGGGAGTAATAACTTACTAACAGTGAAGTTAAGAAGACTCTTAATTTTGAGTTATTCAACAGATAAAAAATTTGAGTTGTTGAACAAAGACTTTGGGAAATCAGTTCTAAAAGGAAAATGTATATTTTTTTTTCCACCAAATATCAAAATGTCGCTGATTTGGACTCTCTTTTTCCTTGCTCAAAGGAAGCATACCATTCACAGAAAACTACCATAATAAAACTTGTATTTTTAAATCTTTGAATGAATACCTTGTCAAAGACCTTGCTGGAAATTTAAAATAAATTAAGCGTGTACGAGAAGATATAGGAGTCATCTCACCTAATCTCATTCTCCCAAAAAAAAAAAGTATATTGGTCCAAGCTTGTTCAAAAACTCTCTTAGTCACCTGTGAGACATTTGGAGTACATGTCATTTTAATATCAGCTTATATGACAGGAGAAATGAAGTGCCCCCTGGAGATGCACATCTTCTTCAACTCTCTCTAAAAAGAGCTTAGATGACTAAATTACATAAGGTACTGAAGGTTTTGGATAGCAAATAACAAGACTCATCTCTACCTCATGCATCCAGCAGGAGTGACAGAAGTAGCACTGCCTTAATGAACACAAGGAATTCCAAATATAATTATGGTTCTTAAAATTGTTCTTAGAAAGTTGATTATTATTATGCAAGGAATATGATGATAAACTAATGATAAACATAAAGGTTAAAAAATTTTATGCCTTTCCAAGGTCTACAGACTAAATAAAAAGCACTGACCTAACTGCATCGATGAACAGTTTTTTTCAAATGTGTTGATTACAACCAGACAACTCTGCAGCTCTGTCAGCCCCATGGTAGTAATGACTTGGTAATAGGACTTTGGAATGGTTATATTCATGAGGCCATGATTGGAATAGGAAAAGAAAAAAAATTCAGAAACCTGGCCTTCCAGCTTCCAACAATTAGCTTTGCTACAAACCCAATTTGACAGGAACACACATAAATTCAGCTCTCTGCTACTAACTGTAAACTTCAAAAAAACCCAAAGACATTTGCAAGGGATATTAATGGAGATGGTCTGGATCTAAAAGGAAAGGTTGGTGCATTTTAGTTCTTTGCTAATGAAATTAATGAACAAAGCCATAATGTTTAATGGATTAAATATTACATTAGCAACCCATTTCCAAAGGATTGATGAGTTCCTTGCTTGTTTCAGACACTGTTTACAACTGACAAGTAAGATTGGCTAACAATCTGAAGATCTGAACATGTCTGATTTTGTTTTCCAAAATGTAATATAAAAAGCACCAAATCCACCACAACTAACAAAAACAAAACAGAAATAATAAAAGGTTTTTACTCATAAAGTTCTGCTTGAAGCAAGACTACAAAGTGATGCTGCCCCAGGATATGATTCAGTATCACAGATGCCTTATACAAAGGCTAATGAGCCTGTTGCCAGTACTGAAAACACTATTTGCCACTGGCAAAACTAACAGTAATTCTGTATTACTGCTAATTTGCTGGCTACTTTTCTTCATTCGATAGCTCATAAATTCCAACAGTGTTGCTTCTAGGGAAATATCAATTGCTACAAAAAAGGCATGTAAAAATGTCATAACTCTAAGTGCTTTTGTGACAGGATTATTAATATTTGCAATTCACATTTATCATTGAAGATACAAAAGTCAAACTTTTCCAAAATACTGAGTCAAGGAAATCTGTTTGCTTGGATACAGAAATGAAGAGTAAAGAAGACTATATGGCAATCCAAAACTGTTGTAATATCTTGAAGTGATTTCTAGTTTAATTCCTTGACAGAAGGAAGAAGAACTA
Organism: Machaerirhynchus nigripectus; assembly: GCA_013397975.1. Classification (NCBI taxonomy): domain Eukaryota; kingdom Metazoa; phylum Chordata; class Aves; order Passeriformes; family Dicruridae; genus Machaerirhynchus; species Machaerirhynchus nigripectus. Next base: position 1,455,665 of record VZRQ01018917.1, on the reverse strand, counting down.
ATGGCTTGCCAACTTTAAACACAGAAGTTTTCCTGAAAACACCACTATACAAATATCTTTTAAGAGTATGCTCAAAGGGTAAATAAAACATTTATTTCTGTAAGACATATATTTGTCAACTATTACTACCCTTATTGAAGGATAATCCCTCTTTAAAAAATAATATAAAAGTTAGTGGCAGGAATTTTTTTATATTGAATAATTGTTTTACTAGGACAGAGTAGAAATGAGCAAAGGGAGTTATTTGCATTGCCCTGTGTTGTATCTCCAAATAGCTTTCTCTGTTAAACAGTCAAGATCAGCTTGGATAACAAACATAATGTGAATTTAATGATACCTACTAAGCAATAGATTTTTTATTGGAACAGCTTGTTTTAAGTCTAAATTTAGAGACCCATCTCTGCCAAAAAGTACAGTTGACAATGTGTTTTCTTCCTTACCGTAACAGTTACCATATCTTCAGGGAAATTTTTTTGTGACACGTATTAACAGCTGTTGACAAATGAGAGAGGTGGGGGAGCAGGAAGGAGAGGGGTGGGAAGGAGAGGATAGAAGGGAGGGAGAGAAGGAGAGAGAGGAAAATTGAGAGAGTGGATGGGGCAGAGAACAAAATAGGGAAAGGGAGAGATGGGTGAAATGAAGGGAAGAGGTGAGGCGAGGCAAGAAAAGGCAAGGAAAGGAAAGAGGACAAAAGGAAGAAGAGGAAGGAGAAGAGGAAGGAGGAGAGGAGACATATTCTCTCCTAAACCATATGCCCAAGTGCCACATCCACAAAATTCTTGAACACTTCCAGAAATAGTGACTCCACCACATCCCCAGGTAATTTATTCCAATGCCTAAAACTCTTTCAGTGTTTTTTTTTTTCCTAATATCTAACCTGAACCTCCCTTGCTGCCTTGGTGCAAATTAGGCCATTTCCTCTTGTCCTTTTACTTGAGACGTGGCAGAGTAGACCAATCCCCACTTGATCAAAATAATTATTTTCTTGATTTTAAAGCTAATGACATTTTACAGGTAACAGTAACTTTTATTTTCTTTACATATTTACACTGTCAGAGAAGGGAGTAAACCTCCATTTTCCTTTTTCTGCTGCCTTTAGAGGCAGCAGAAAAGCCTCTTAATAAGAATTTGCTGGCACCTTTTAAGCTTTTCCCCTTAGTATCTACAGTGGCTGGCTAATGTTGCAAGGTATCAGGTAACATGGCACTGAAAGAACATATTGCAATAAAAAAGACATTTAAATAATACAAAATAAGGTCTAACAGCTTTTACAGAGCAGGTAAGACTATATTTAATATTTTGAGGATGAATTTAGCATATGTATTATACTTCATAGTCCAAAGTTCTGTAAAAAGCAACCACAAAATCCCATAGCTCCCTAATGAAAGGGAAGCACAAAATTCTGTCAGAAAATTTTATAATAAAAACATTTATCCTTGGATGATAGGTAAAAAAAAAATCTATTTTATCTTATTTTCACGTAAAAGGAAAATTTCTGTTGAGTTGCCTAGCACATTAGGCACTGTGTGTTTTGCCTATTTTCTGTTTACTGAAGTAAAGGCTTTTAAAATGTTTGTGACTCCTTTTTTTTTGTGTTTCCTGCACAGAATATATTGAGACAACCCATAGATAATATGGTGAACCCTATAAATGCTCTCCATTTTGTGTAAACAAGATGTCTAGAGGTTCCTCTAAACAGCAGGCTACATGGAGATCACTGATTTGATTGAAATCATACTGGGTGAAAATGGACTACCTGGAAATGCAGCACAAGTGACACTGGTGAAAAATACTGAAAACATTTCTTTCTCCAGGGTGGCATCAGTTTTTCCACTGCTCACAGTACATTTCCACACTTCAGTACATTCATCCACAAATCCGTACTTCCGGGAAGAGCCAAGTGACCACATGGCACATGAAAGATCTTTCTAATAAATCTTGCTAAGGATACCTTGCCATCAAGTTATTTGTTTGTTTGCTTTATAATACAGTTTCTTGGTTGAAAAAAAGATATCTGGGTCTAGCAATGAGGACAGCTTACATTTTGCAGAGAGATTCTTAATCACTATTATCTGCATCACTTACTTTCAGACTTACTCTATTTTTCTGCTTACTCTATTTTTCTGCTGATACATATCTGTCTTTATGAAATTCTGAAAAAATGAAATTTAAAACAATGTGTGGTGTTTGCAAACAATGAAGCTATGTAGTGTTTGTGGGTTTTTCTTCCTTTTTTTGTTTTAAATATTTTCTCTTTCAAGTGTCATTTAGAAGGAAAATTTCATTCTGATTGTAAAGAAGTTAGAAGCAAGTGGAAAATACAAAGAAATGGATTATTACACAGGATACACACTGCCTTCCATCAAAATAAACAGCTATCACACTTAGGAATTCCAGGACAGCTACCCTTTCATATAACATCTGAAAAATATTACTAAAATATTATTTTTTTTTAATATGACTTCCGATTTGTCACATATTCAAACGATGTACATGCGCCTGCTTCATAAAAAACTACATGGCATCAAGGCTGTTATATACTGTCCATCTTATGTGTAAAAACTATAGCTTCTTTGTCACTATAAGCAATTCTTTAGTAGAAAATAAGTGCTATCAGTACAATATGCAAAATTAACATAATGTGATTTTATTCTTTAATAGAAGACACAAATCAAACAAAGTCATCAAATACTATTGATTTCAAATAATAATGAAACACAAGGCTCTCAGGTAGTAACAGTTCATAGATCTGGTACAAACACCGGTATATCTTCATACTCATAGATTCCCCCACACTGGTTCTGGATGTCTCCGTTACACCATAAAAGGAAATCTCTATTCTCTGCCTTTCCTTTTATTCACTTATTAGAATATAGCAAGATATGTATTACTGCAGATATATCTTGATTTTTGATGTACAAACATAAAGAAAACAGATTTTTTTTTCCTTTTGTTCCTTTTTCTCTGCAAGGCTTCCTTACCAAAAGATTTCAATTTGTGTCACATTATCTTTTGTGCTTGCCTCTATTTGCAGCCATACCAGTTGCTCCTGGTAACTTATCCACCCATCATACATGTGCTCCCTTATGCAGTCACTCTTCAGTAAAGCATAGCACAAAATTTTTTTGTTAAATATGTTGTTCAAATACACCAACTTCTGGCATTAGATCTGCTGTTTTATTTCAGTTGCACTATTCACCTGATTTTCTCTTTTTTCCCTTCCCTACTTCTTCCCTGTGATAGAGTATGATCTGCTCTCCTGTCCCCACTGGCAGTGAGGCTCCCTGAGTGCCTCAAGCCCACGTGGGACAGTGTCATGCTGAAAGTGCCAACCTCCTCCATGTGTGTAACGGCACATTCCCTCTGCCTCCTGCATTTTGGCTAAGCAAGCAGTGATGCAGACACTTGGTTTTAGTCTCCGTGCCATATTGTCTGGCAGCAAGTGCTTGGAGGAGCAGCACTTCAGACCTAAAAATGCACAATATCCCCATCTTAGAATGGGGTAGGTTGTAGCTTGAAAAATTAGGTTAATGAGGACACTCACAGATCTTAAAAGACGTGAAATTGGACCCTCATGGCGTGTAGATGTAGGAATCCTTCAATGATCAGTCATTCTAACTACTTTATTGTCAAATCACAGTGAGCATGTCAGCCATCACCAGAGCCTGTTTAGTCAACTGGTACCCCTGGTGCACTTACCATCTCTGGCTCTTGAAGAGATGAAAGTGTACACACACAAACATGTACACTGACAGCCCTACAGGACACTGGGATTTCTGATATATCTCTACCCTCACCTAAAAGGCAGTTTCTTGCACAATGTGTGGAATTTGAGGTCTTCATTTATATTACATAGGGAAATTAGCTACCCAACAAAATCTGCAGTCTTAAATGCCAGGTCTTATAGAAAACTTTTAAATCCCTATTTAAATATTTTACTCCAAGAATCGAGAACTTGGTGTTACCTATAATTTCCTTCATCTGTCATTCATCATATCAGCCCCTTAGTAGAATGCAGTACAATTTTCTTTTAGAACCCTTTCAAAACCAGAGGGAGGAAAAAGCATCACACCTAAAGCTCTCAATGGTGTAGCTATTTTCTGTCTTAAGAACTGTGATCTTCCCATCAGCATCTATCTTTGGAAGTCTGACATGCTGGCAATAAAATTATCTTCTGTTTTGTCATTCAGAACTTCTTTTTTGTCTTTTTACAATATGGTCACTGACTACCCTAATTTAATTTCACATTCACCCTTTTTGAAGCACTCTCTATAACTCCACCTTCTCTGCTATCTCTCATTTTTATTTCTTTCTGTTAATATCAGAGAATCTTCATTCTGACACAATCTACCATGCACGTTCTATTAAATAACATTCTGTGTTGCAAGAGCAAGCTGATAATAACCTGCTATGTGACCTTCTCCTTTGTCAAATTGCTCCCTCAACCCCACTTACACTGTGAGAAGTGTTCTCCCTGCTAAGTGTATTGTTATGGGCTTCCATTATCCATTACTTGCATTCACTGCAGTGAATGTACCTTAATGTTCTATACAGCAGTGCTATAATGAATACATTTTTTGCATTTCTTGGCTTTCTCCATGGTCAATGAAATCAGTATTTTTAATTTTTTTTTTCTCTCCGGGGATTCCAGGGCTTCAGTGAGTTTTGAATCAGGACTTTATGTTGACTTTCCATGAACAGCAACTGTCTTTTGGATATGGCATTTGCACTCAGTGTGCTACTAGATACTGGGCATGTCACCAGTGTGGTAAGGTAGGATGTATCAGTATAGGAGAAGGAAAAGGAAGGGAAAAATTCTCTCCACATTTTGAGTGAAACCCTGTTAAAGGATGTACTTACAGGAGGTTTATAAAGGTCTTACAATATAAAAAAGGGGTGCGTAGTTAGTAGCACAATCACTGAAAAACTTTAACACCACAGCACTTTAGGACACTTTAGGAGAAAAGAGTTCTGTAAAATGTTAGCATCTTCTTGATATACCAGTCTGGCACCACTGGGTCTCCTCAGCTGTTCATTAAGTAATGCTGTTATTTTCAGTGTTGGTACTGATGGTATTGCTGTAAGTGCTCTTCTTTGTAATTTTTCCCCATGAAAAAGAGAGGTGTTCATCAGGAATAGGCTGAAAGGAGAAAGAAACAGGAAGGGGAAAGAATGGTTAATAAAAATGTTAATAAATAATAACGACATAATTACTTAAATGAGTAACTTAATCATCATCATGATTTTCGCTGTAACAACTCCTGCTTACATCATCTAGAATTGTCTACAAAATATGGGGTTGTTGCAGGAAATGTTATCATTTCCTAACATATATAATCCATTTTTAATATTTATAAATGTTTTAAAATGCATTTTGGGGAAAGTTAAATTTTATATTATGAGTTTGCTTGTGTTTCATACACATATTTTAACGAGGCTTGAGCTGGCATTTGGTAAACCTTACTTCCTTGAAACTTTTCTTACTAGAATACGTGATTTTGTTTGGTGTTTTTTCAGAATACAATTTAAAGTAAGCCCCAAAGTGAACTCTATTTAAATTCAGAGCCATTTAAATCAGGCTTATGTATTAGGTCAATATTGTAGGACAGTTTCTTCTTCCTTTACAGCAGCTATCATTTATTTAAATTGAGTGTAAAGTAAAATTTATTGTACCACGTGTTCCTATAAGCAATCTCCAGTGAATATGATTGTTTATTCAAATCACTGTGTTTTCCTTGTCCATTTTATTTTGCACTCTTTTGGAACATTATAGTGGAAAAATTTTCCTGGAGAGAGACCTATTTAATATTTCATGAGACAGACAACTTCCAGAATTCCTTCTGAGCTTTGCAAAATTGAACATGGGAAAATAAAGTTGTCAGGTGTAAAGCAGTGGAGCATTTTTTCCAATCTGGTTTGGAGGATGAAATCCCATGGTGCTGTTCTGGGAAAACTGATTTTAGTCACTGAAAAGTGCATCATTATTATTCAGTCTGATTGATCAAGGTAAGTATATTCACTTCATTTAAATCAAATAAAGTCACAACCAAATTATTCTGTACACAGTCAGGTGCAAGCCATCTATCTAATCTAAACCAATCTAATAAACTTTTCCATTGTGTTACAAAAAAAAGGTAGAATGGTTCCCACAACTGAGACGTAGTAAGTGAATGATAAATAACTCAATGACTTTCAAGCTGTATGAGCACAAGAAAATAATAAGGGGAAAAAAAAAAGACAACTCTTAAATCTTGCAAGTTACATGGAAGAAAGGAGGTATTTAATATAATTTTATTTGAAATATTGCTAGTATCAGGTAAATTAGACATATCTTCTGCCAAACTGTTCACCAAGTTTTGAAAGCAGATGGAATATTTTGATATTATCAGAATGACTAGTTGAGAAATAGTAAAATTGGGCTATTTGGAGACAACCCTAATTCATTCCATTATTTTATAAAACAACTATCAAAGAGACTTAGCATGTTGTGTGATTTGGCTTTGGATATGAAGAGAAAATTTCTGGGCTCCTGAAGTGCTGAATTGAAAGACAAGCCTGACAGAGGTCAAGAAGTGTTTGGACAATGCTCTCAGGCACATGGTGTGGTTCCTGGGGAACGGTGCTGTGCAGGGCAGGAACTGGGCTCAATGATCCTTGAGGGTTCCTTCCAGCTCGGCATTTTCTTTGTGATTCTGCGATTATAACAACTGAGAGGAAGTGCCAAGCATGGTGAAACTACTGTAGGTGTTTATACACAGGGATGAAACAGCTAACATTAATAATATTGTTACATGCGTTTAGGGATGCATGTAGGAGTAAGCATACGTTTTCTTATGGATATGGAAGGCAAGGAGGGCTTATTTATGCTTCCCTGTTTGGTCTGGAATATTCAAGAAATAGTTTTGTTTCCACTGTGAGGAATATAATGCGAGTTTGACAGGGAATGGATGCAAAAGGTCCAGGAACCAACTTTATGGATGCTATAAAGTGTAGCTGGTAAAATATTTAAAGAAAGTTAAGTAGTTCAGAAAAGCACAACCTCATACATTCTTACCCAAAACACAGGAAAACGTGAAAGAACAATCCTTGATACCTTATACCATTAAAGGTAAAAAATCTATAAATAAAAGCCTACTTGAACAACTAGTTCACGATTAGTCTAGATAAGTCAAGAATAACCAGATGACTGATTTTATTTAGCTGTGTGTCCTGGTGTCACTATGGATACAGTTAATTTTCCTCCCAGTAGCTTGTACAGTGCTGTGCTTATTGGGACGAGAACAATAACACACTGATGTTTTAGTTGTTGTTAAGTAGTGCTTCATCTAAGGAAAGGACTCTTCCGCTTATTATATTGCCCTGCCAGTGATGAGGCTGCTGGGCACAAGAAGTTGGGAGGAGCCATAGCCAGGACAGCTGGCCCCACTGGGCAAAAGGAATATTCCCTAGGATATGACAGCATATAAACTAGGGGGAAAATTGGCCAGAAGCTGCTGCTCAGGGTCAGGATGGGCACTGGTCAGCAAGTGGTGAGCAATTGTGTTGTTCATCACTTCCTTTGTGTATTCTAATTATTTTGTTGTTGCTGTTAGTTGGAGTAGTAGCAGTAGTAGTTATTTTATGTCCTATTAAACTGTCTTTAACTCAACCTACAAATCTTACTCTTTTTTTCTGATTCTCTCCCTACCCCACTTCGAGGCCAGGATGTAAGAAAATGGGTGGGTGGTGCTTAGCTGCCAGCTATTTTAAATCATGGCACTGGGATATAGATGTTACCTTCTCCCAACATGGACAACTGGTTGTGATCCTTACACATAATTAATTTTTTTAATCTATGGATGTCCTTTAGTATATCTCATCCCTCACCCCATTCAACTTACCTTAAAATAAAAGAAAAATTTAAAAAACCAAACAAACAAAAAATCACAACCGCCCCCGCCAAAAAACGCCACAAAACCAAGTTTGTATAAGCTATGCAAAAATACCCCAAAATAAGTAGTTCTGTAAAATCTGATCCATGATAGACATGGCTTATGACAGATACTGTTTAAAGATTGACAGTCTTTCTCTATTTAATATTTCACTTAATCAAGATGAATACATATATTACTTTTTTAATTATTTAAATTCTCTTGAATTTTTTTGGCATGACATGACAACTGTTAGATACAGAGCTCCTATTAAAGGACTTTTTCATCAGGTTTATCATTCTGAACTTGCTGCAGCAACTGCCAGCACTACCAGTGAACAGCGAAATTGAGAACGATACAGATGATAGGTTTTACCCTTTATCAGCCTCATGCTAATTTAATGCTACACAGAATATTATTTGCATTACTTCAAAAGTAAAAAGATGCTCCCCATGGGATTACATCACTATTAGACATTTCTTACTCTATTATGTGTGAGTCAACACAGCATTCAAAACAGGGATTGTACAAACTTCATTTGTGATAATAAACTTAATGAGCAGCACTGAGAAATGTCTGAAGAACTGAATTATGATGACATAGTATTTGCCAAATAGAGCTTTGTATTTTTCTGTATGTTGTTTCATTAAAGACACACCAGCTTTTCTGGCGTGAAATGGAAAATAAGAATACCAATGTGCATTTTAAACATCTGTCATGGTAGGCAATCACTGGAAGGGAAACAATCTCTAAAACACATATAAGATGCAAAATTAGAACACTCAAACTTTTTTCTTATGAAATAAGATGGTTATAGTGGTTTGTGATGTTTTCTGTTGCCGTCAGTAAAATTCCTCACTTTTACTGTGCATCACTAACAGGGAAGGGGAGGAGTCAAATAAATATAGATTAATTGCATAAAGAGAAGTAGTAATAATAGCCCAGTTTATTTATTACTGGACAGAATGACTGAAAATGCTGGTACACCAAGCAAAGTGAATGGTACCTAACTTGGTCATTACAGAAACAACCCCAGCAAAAGCCAAAGAAAAAGTCTTATAAAGCTTCATATGTACAGACTGGATTTTGCCTGGTGCCCCATAATCCTTATGGATCCAGCCCTGACAGGGATCCTCTTGCACTGAAACTATCTAAAGTTGAAAATTTAAAAATACTTATGGTTTTATTTTTCATAAACTGTAACATATTTTTTTAAAAAAATCCATTTAATGTTTGATTTGCAGCATACTTGTTTTTTTCTTATTGTCTCTGACAGCCTTCCTTCTGTCATTTCATTTTCTATTTCGATATTTATAACCATGCTCCCACTGTCCTCATCCTTTTGTTCCCATTTCTGTCAGTCTGCTCTCTACACACATAAGCACATCATCACCTATTTACTCTGAATGAAATAATCAGCATGGTGGGCCTTGGGCCTGTCAATAATTCATAGTGCACAGCAAAAAGGATTTGATAAATACTTGTGATCTCTGTAAATCACCTTGAAAACTGATTATATCTGGGATGACAGAGATCCGAATGACCTGTGAAACTGCATTTGGGGACAGAAAGGTGAAAAGAGAGTTTTCCTAGTGTGAAGGACAAACCCATATTTTTTTATTTCCTTTGTAGAAATGCTCGTGCAACTTTACCTGGTAAGGCTTTTTTCCAATCACTTCCCATGACCAATATTCTGTTATTTCTAAAAAAAGTTATCCAGTAAAGAAAAAACAAAAAAACCCATCAAAAACCAAAAAACCTGAACAAACAAACAAACAAAGGAAACCCAACAGAACCATAATACGGAGAATAATTTCAGACTGCATTGTTCACCTGTGATTTCGTTGCTGGATGTGTAAATCTTCATTTTTTCTAGGTATGTTAGCTTTGCTCCACGGAAGTTTGACAAGGCTGTACATGAAAAAACAGCGTCTCCTGTTCAATGTTGTATGATTCTGAAAACTACTTAGTTGTTTTCGTTCAATTGTTAAATCCATTAGCTAATTTTCTTAACACAAATTGGTCAGTGTCCTGTAGAATGTGCTGAAGACAAAGAATTCTTGAGTGGAATACACACAAGATAGTCCTTTTCTACTGAAACAGTAGAAGGTTTTAGCAGATATTCAGTGCGGAAAACTCTAAAGAAGCAGTTGTGGATTAACAGAGCTGTGATCTGTATGATCTATAATGATCTTCTAAAAAAAACCAAAAAAATATGCATTATAAAGCAACAATCACAGTTTACACTATTGATGGTAATCACGAAAGAAAAGCTAAAAGCTAAACAGTGTGATGGAATATTTTTTAAAATTTGCTTCTCTGATTCAAGGTTGGGATCATTTGGCACATGACCCTTGTTATTTGTATCTTAATTACCTCTGCCCATGTTATAGTGATAAAAGCTTTGACCCACAAACTTTTTATTTAGTTCATCTCCAAATTCCATCTCTGTCAAGCAAATAAAAGCCATATCTACACTACTGCACAAGACAGCTTTTCTCAGGTTCATGTGTCTTGGTGAACGCCCAAGCCATTACCCAGCCACATATTAGACAAGTTACCAGTATGTAAAAGCCCTCTCCTGTACCCCCAGTTACACCAAAGTGGACCTTTGGAGCACGGGAGCCATCATCTGTTAAAGGAGTACAGGCCTGCTTGTCTAGGATACAAGGCTTGGGAATGCAGCACCAGCAAAGCTGGTGACAGCCACAGAAAGCTAAAGACAATGACCAGTGCTGAAAAAAAGCCAAAGCTTTCTTACTTTTCTGCATACACACTTGGAGTCTCCTGTAAGAGAGAGTGAGAGCAGGAGCACTTCAGAACTTCAGATTTAATTACCTTCAGTCTGAAAATAAACAAGGAGTGGATATAGAGTGTCAAAGAGCAGAAGTTAATCTGTGCTACAGTGCAGTCAAGAACTGTAATTCAAGGGTTGTCTCCTGTTAATAAACTAATGATTTAGACTGCTTCAAAAATTTCTGTGGTATTTCTGCAGTGCAGACTTCCCCAGTGAAGGTCTCCCATATGCATAAAAGTGGAATATATTTAGATGCTTTTTATTAAGTAAGGAAACATTTCAAAGAAGACACACTGTATCAGTGTCATACCTATATCCCTAATTTTGCTGTAATGAGATTAGTTGAAATATAATTCTGTCCAGGCCCAAATTTGTCCTATTTAATGAAGGACAGTTATCATAATTTTTAACCTAATATTTATCTGCTGTTTAATATCAGATGCCAAACCACTTACTTTATTTTTTTGTTCTAATATTCCTTTGATTTTATAGCATGACATCAGATGGTGTGTTGGGTCAGTTGGGGTCAGCTGTCCCAGCTGTTTTCCCTCCCATCTTCTTGTGAACCCCCAGCCTCCTCGCTGGCATGGCTGCATGAGAAACAGAAAAGGCCTTGACTCTGTATAAGCACTGCTCAGCAATACCTAGAGCAGAATTGTCTTATCAACACTTTTTTCAGCACAAATCCAAAACATAGCCCCATACAAGCTGCTGTGAAGAAAATTAACTCTAGCCAAACTAGAATTTGGTGGCCAACACCAGCACACCACTGCATAGCAGGGACAAATATAATGCTGCATTAGCAGAATACAATTTTTGAATGTACACCATGCATAGGGACTGTTGTTACAGTCTACCAGTAGCTAAGTACTTCGGATTTATTAACTTGTTTGTTTATCTTCAACCTGGCTAGGGAAACCTAACAAGAGCATCCTTTTTTCTCCTACAAAACTGATAATCTTAGCGGGGGAGGGGGGGGA
>VZRQ01018917.1:1349199-1443918 GCA_013397975.1 Machaerirhynchus nigripectus | reverse complement strand
GGGGTGTTTAATATGTAATTAACACAGGTAGAAGTATTTAGATAATCCTGACATGAATTTTACAGCAAAAACTAATGACACTGTTTCATTCTTGCTTTTGTTGAAATAATAAAAATGATACCAAACAATCCTAATACCTCAATTCTTAAGTTTTTTCTTTCCAGCACACCAACCTGTATTTTGGAACATGTAAGTATATGACAACTGAGCTACACTTACTCAGTATAATGCAATTCTGGGAAGTCACCCAAATTTGGGAATGCTGTTTTATGACCAGCACATCAAAAATGGAGAGATATCTCACAGTCAACTAAGAAAAGCATATAACCAAGGAGTTTGAAGCTGAGATTTTGTGTTCTATAAAAATGATGCAAGAGACTTTCCTGTTTCCTTACTAATAGTGCCAAAGTTTGTATTCTTTGAAATACCCTTTTCCGTTTACAGTTGATTTATTAATGGGCAATACAGTTCAAACAGCCTTTTATGTAGCCAAGATTTCCTCTACACAAATATTAAAGATTTGTGGACAGAAGCACAAGACAGAGTGGTGTTGTCTACTGCTTCAAATCTGCCCTAGCAAAGCTGCAACTCAACAATGTCTCATTACTTGCAAAATCTTTCCAGTCTAACAGTCCTTCTGCTTCAGTAGTTTACTGATTTCCTCTTCCTGGAATCCAAAGATTATTTGAAAAGAAACAGACAATTTGTCTTTGCAGGAGGAGTAGATTAGGGAAACAGTTTAGAAAGGATGAACTCTGGAAGTGGCAGATTTGAGTGTCTAAAATAGTATTGAAAATTGCTTTCTAGTTATGTTTATGTTCTCTGGCTTCAAGAACATGCAGTGCGAGATGATGAGTGTCAGCAAATAAACATGACAGCTCCAAGAGGGAGTCATGAAATGGCAGTAAAAACACCGGGTAAGTACAGCAGTACCCAGAAACCCCAGAACTTCCAAATCATAGATTTGTAACAACTGAGGAAGTAGCAAGATATTAAATGTGCAGCCATTCTTTCACACATCTGTAGCTGGTTACTTGCCATGGGAAATAAGCTGCAAGTCAGGTTTTCTTGTTGTTGAGCTTTCTGCCTTTCTGGTATTTGTGCTTGTATGATACCCAGAACACAGCCCCACATTTCAAGTTAAATTACCATTTATGGAACTTTTATCAATGAATCACCTTAAATAATAGACTTAGCTTTAGATAGCATGCACACTGATTGCCAATGGTTGTCTTAAAATCTTCTATTTAACCTTTAAGCTGTTTCTTGCAACTGAAAGGGTCATTTCAAGAGTAAGATTCATTATTATACAGATGGAAGAAAATAATTTAATCTTCTCAAGTACAATTTGCTCTGTGCAGATCAGCCCTGTCAGAAGCTGAAATGCACCACACAGTTTTTATTATTTTTGCTAGCAATTGAATGAGAAAATCCAGGCTTAATAACAGAGAATAAAGTCCTCCAAAACTGTAAAGGGACAAAAGTCACAAGCACTCTATACCTAAATATTTTGTAACAATATATTGAACATAATACACATATGCACATGCAAAATCCAAAACCCAGTAACCTCCAATAAAGATAAAATCTGAACTGTTTCTTTTGAGAAGTTTAATAGAATAGAAAAGAAAAAAAACAGTCAGATGAACTATATTCACAACATCATTCAGTTCTTGTCACAGTTTGAATTAAATTCAAATCAATATCTGATCTCATCTTCTCATCACATTCTGTGAGGGCATTTTGAACCTGAGGCTAAAATTGATAGAACCAACAATTTGTAGAACAACTTGCGTTACCTTTAAGAAGGCCCATGCCTATCAAAACAATCAAAAGATAAAGGGCTAGGGACAGAGACAGACAGGAGAAAAAGGTAAGAGGGCAAAAAGCTCTGTATTTTCTGTTCTTTGGTAATGTAGTTTTTATGTTAAATTTCATCTCCCAAAAATAAATGTCATTTAAAATATTGAAATGACGGGCAGGTAATGAGAAACTCTGCCCTGGGAATATGACTACAGCAAGAGGTGAGGTGGGACAAGACAAGGAGAGGAAGAGAAGGAGGGAGAAGGTAGAGGGAGCATGAGAAGGTAATAGAGGGGGGTTGGGAAGGGAGGAAGAAGGGGAAGAGGAGGAAAGGGAAGGATGCTTTCTAATTCTGCTAATTCAGTTTCTAGTTCTGCACAGAACAGCATACATCTAATAATGTTATTTCATGTACTGTTTGATACTGTAGAAGACACTGACCTCATTAGAGAGGAAAATCAGGAATAAGACATCTGTGTGGTGCATTTCAAGGTTAAAAAACTGTAGCAGATGCTGTACAGCATAACATGGATGGAATATCATTTTAGCAATATAATTCAAACAGCAGATTTTACATTGTAGTCAAATGTAAAGTTAAGTGTGCCAGTTACAATTCAAAAGGGACAGAAAGAAGCTGAACCTGAAGACTGTATTTCCACATTAATTTCTGAGTAGTTATCTATATACTGCAGCAGCTGTATATGAATAAAGGATTCTGAATCCTATGTTATGAATCATTGAATGTTCTGAAAAGCAAGGTAGAGGTGGTGACTAATTATATATGAATGCATATGCCTTTTTATTAATTACAAAGTTAGAAAATGCATTTATTAGTGAAAATATAGGTTGTCTTGGAAGATACTTACATCACTAAAGACAATTGATAGTGAAAGTTACAGTACAGAAGGAAAACATGAAAAGGTATGTGTATCTCAGAAACGCACTGCAGAATGAAATAAGGAAGTGATAGTAAGTGAACTGAGTATGTTAATGGTAAAGAATAAACAAAGAATAAACTGACATGCCAGGTGGTATTTTACATCAGGGCTCTTCTTTCCCTCTCTCTTCCAAGTTTTTCTTTAAAAAACATTCATATGTACAGTTTCAAGATGCTGAGAGGAGTTCCAAACTTCTCTTCTGGAAAGGACTTCAAGATGCAATTACAGTAGTCAAGACTATTAATTTTTGTAGACTAATCAATGTTCCTGAAAACAAACCACTTTTTTTGTACTGTGTACTTTGCTCTTCTTCAGGAATGTTGTTTTTATGTTAAATTTTATCTCCCATTCACAGTATCAAAATGATAGACGGGCAAAGAGAAACTGTTCCCTTTAAATGAGTAATATGGCAAATGCAAAAGAGATAAGATCTCTTTTGGCAGTTTGGTTGATTTACAGTGCCTGACTATCTGACCCAATATAGAAATTTTTGTTTCTTTGATTTTGCATTTACTTTTGCCATGAAGAAGAAGACATATGGGGAAAAAAATTGGAATTCACCCAGACTTTTGTTTTCTCCAGATGCTGCTCAGGAATGCAGAAGAAAAAGAGAAAGAAATGGTTTTCTAGCAATAAGGAAATCATTTACAAACAAAAGAGCCAAAACCACCCTTCCCATGAAACCCTGCTGCAGAAGTTTGGCCTGGATACAAACTTCTGGGTAATTTGAGACTGAGCAGTAACTTCAGAAACACAGAAATAAACATCAAAGTGTACTTGAGGCCATAGTGTTAATCATGTTAGCAATCTCATTTATTTTTTTCTGTTGAAAAGCTTTAATGGGAATGAAATTGTTACATTCTAAGAGACGCATTTTAGGCAGTAGATTCAAAAGCAGCTGAGCTTACTCAAAATCACAAAAATGCTTTTCCTTTTTTCTGAAAGAAGATGGATTCAATGGGCGTACTGTTTCCATGTTTTGCAAAGTTTTGCAATAACTAGTCCTAGAAGACAGAAGGAAATGTGGCTAGGGGCAGAAGAGAAGTTTGAATTACAGTAGAAGCACTGTCCTTGTTCAGCACAACCCACAAAACCAGACCTTAAAACAAGTAGAGAGAACTATCTTATGAAAGTGCCTAAAATGATTGAGTAACTATGAAAACTATGAAAAATTATCTCATTCAGATTTTACACAGGATTACCAGAGCTAAATTTGGGGTTCAAACTCAAAATAAAGACTTAAAAGATATGGTTTGCAACTGAGTTGCATTTTTACTCTTTCTGTCCAGTAGAATTTGTAGATTTCAATGCAGGCCATTGGTAAAAATGCTCCTTATTGAATCATTCTTTATTTCTACTTATAAGAATGGGCCAAGGTGATGAAAACTTTATGCGGTCTATTTTATGTTCCTAAATTAGGTACTACCATATTTGAAAAGCAGATGTTACTATGGCAATTCTGATAATCTAACTCTGCCACCTAGGTTAAAGTCATATGGAGAAAAAATAGCTTTGATGTTTGAATGTTTTGGGAGTTAAGCACCTAAGTTAGATTACTCAAATGGAACAATCAGTGCAAACACCTCTAAGAGATTAAAATTCAGAAATTCTAAAAGTAATTAGATCTCAAACTGAAATAATGTATTTTGGGGGAAAGAAAAAGTTTACTCCTTTATGGTTGTAGAAGAGATTTTTCATATTACTTAGGAGTTAAAGCATCACTGAGGGACATGTTACTCCTTCATCAAGGTCTGCACCTTGGTCTCTGTTGATACTGCAAGTTCTATGTTTTGGGATATACAGGTATGCTGCTTCAGTGCATGGCAAGTAAGGGATACTCTGCTAATTCCTTTGGTCTACAGCTTGCTAGTCATGTCATCACCTAAAAAAAAAATCTATACTTCAGTTTACTTGAGCACTTCTTAAAATGCCTGCAGCCATGAGAGAATTTTAAAGCAGACCAGGCTATGTCTCAAGGGTAGATAGTCTGTGTTGTTACCTAGGGCTGAACCTTCTACATTTGACCTCAGTGCAGTCAGAATTTTTTTGCCTGGATCTAGACTACTGGGATTAATCCATTTGCTAGAAAAGCAATTGACAGTTAAGAATTCTTCTGCTAACCTGGAGTTGCTCTGAACTTTTTTTAAGATCTTCAGCAATTTACATCGAATCTGATTTGTATAATTTATCTTTGGAGAGACTGGAAGCATTAGCAAAGGAGTAGTCAATGTCTCATTTTGGCCTGATGCTTCTACAGTTGTTTTCCTTGCGCTCCGTGAGAGGAAAGGGAATAAAATTAAAATCTCCCATGTTTCTAAAAGATTCCTCTCACATGGAAGATGAAATCACACTCATATAGGTCAGAAAAGATCTCCGGAGGTCATGTAGTCCAACCTATTACTCAGAGCACATCCAGCAGGCCATGTCCAGTTGATTTTTAAATATCTCTGAAGATGCAGGTTCCACAGTCTCTCTGGGAAGCCTGTAACAGTGCTTGACCACCTTTATGGCATTTTTTTATTACATGGAAAGATTTTATTTCATTTTCTTATGCTAAGTTCCAGCTTGTGTCTCTTTTCTCTCGCTTTCCATCTGCACAGCTGAAAATTTTGACTCTGTCTTCTTTAGTTTCTTGCATGAGGTACTTGTAGGTCCCCCTTAGCCTTTCTTCTCCAGGTTCAAAACTCCCTATTCTTTCAGCATCTCCTGCATAGTGCACGGATCAATCTCTTTAATAATCTTGGTATCTCCCTGCTGGTCTCTCTCCAAAATGTCTTCACTTTATGTCTTGGCCTGTTCTGCATATGCATCTGCAGTTCCTAATTCAAATAAAAAAATATTCAGTCTTTTCATTTAAATCTTGGATTGTTTACCAGAAAGACATTCTGCTCACCACTCCCTCCAACAGAACAGGGATTAAGCATGCTTGATTATTACACAATGAACAGATGTCAAAGAAATTTCTTGGAGAAATTGTCCCACAAAGTATTTTGAACAAATTATGCTGAGTTAGTAACTACTCGGAATATTGTATACTTTTATTCTTCTGATTGTTACGTAGATAGAGCAGAATAAATTATTCCCTACATACATACATATATGAACAACTTTAATTTGAATTTTCTTTTAATTTCAGGGCAAGTAAGCTAGAATAGCTCAGACTCCTTGGAGCCAAAGTTTAATGAAGTGCTATAGCTTAGGCTAGTTTCATTAATTCTAAATTTAGCTCTAGTATTAAAAACTGAAGCAATGGGGTTTTTTTATAGCATCATATTTTAATTACTACTAAATAAATTATTTGTACCAGTCTACACAGAATGCAAAATAGAAAACAACTAAAAAAGGCTCTTTTTTACAAGTCAGAATTAATTTTAATGGCCACATTTCTTTAAATCAAGACTCTACTCGCATTTTGTAAGATTTCTGGATTTTGAATGCCTGGTATATTTAATGAGGTATGAGACTTCATAAATTTTAGAATGGAATCATACAATCACAGAATGATTTGTGTTGGAAGAGACCTTAAATATTGTCTGTTTCAACCCCCCTGCTATGAACAGGGACATCTTTGAGCAACATGGTCTAGTGGAAGGCGTCCCTGCCCATGGCAGAGGAGTGGCAAAAAGATGGTCTTTACGGTCCCTTCTAACCCAGGCCATTCTATGATCTCTTGTTCTTGTGAGAACTTAAGTGAGCCATATACTTACACAGTAAAAAAAAAAAAAAATCAGTCTGGTCATCTAATCTTCCTGTAGGATTTGTAAAACTTTCCTGTGAACAATATCACAGTTATCTATTACTCCAGTGAAATGCAGCAAGAAATCGAGGGGTTTATAAAATAGTTTATTGATGTTTTTTAAAATCATATCTCAACTGTAGACCCTCATAATCATAATAATTTACTATGGAGTTTCTGTTGTCTTATTTCTTTTAACCGATTCTACCTCTGTAATTGTTACCTCCATGAAAGTAAAATTTAAAAAAATAAAACCCCCAACATTTTAGTAAAATCTATTAGCTGTTCCATATCCAAGATGATACTCCAATTTGAACAATGGTTATAATGTAAACCTCTAAGTATTGACTATGAATTAAGTGTTGTATTGATAATACTAAATGTATCATCTATCATATCAGAAGATCTTCGAAGAGCTCAGACAACTGTAGAAAATTCAAAAGTTTTATTTAGATCTTAATGTTAGTTGAGGGTAGGTACAAGATTTTACTCTTCATTAACAGGCAACAAAAATGTTTCATCAGCAAAACAAAATATTAAAAAACTTTTACAACGCTGACAACATTGCTTACTAAATCTGACTCCTAGCGAAAACATTTGTATACTTGGTCAAGCTTTGTCTAACCTTAAATGGCAAAACCTCTTTTTTCCTATGTTACATTCTTTACTGGACAGAAATTCAAAGCACTGCCAAGCAATAATTTGGTCATTTGGTGCAAATGAAATGTCTATCCAGTCATTTCAGATGGCTAGGCTGAGAAACATCCCATCTAATTTTGGGCAGATAATCAAGGTGCTCCCTCTTTAGCTGATGATGATTCTTTCCATGACTACACCTGAAGGGAACACAAACCTGATGTTAAGAGAAAATGCTACCTTTGGCTCTTCTTCAGTTCTCTGGACAGAATGGGGGAGCCTAAAACACTAAACACAGAACAGCATGATCTGTAGGCAAGACTTGGCCAAGAGAGCTCAAGAGAGATCAGTTTCTAGGAAATTAATTTAGGAAAACAATATGAAGAGAAAAAAATAAATATAATCTAAATTTAGTGTTCTGGCACAAGAGCTTGATGAACTTGGATATTAATGGACAACTCAACTTTTCTTAAAAGATTGTTTCAAGAGCGTAGTTCATATAGAAAAATTGTGCATCTTCAAATGTTCTTCTTCCTGTTACGGTCAAAATGAAAAAGCTGTAACTCAAAGACAAACCAGTATTTCACAAGACCAAGAAATTAAAGAAGGCATAATAAATAACAGAAACACTTGTTTACACAGCAGTTTCAAAGCTTTCTGAGAATGCTTTGAATATTCAGACATGAGTCAGAAATCCCTCAGAGAGAAGCAAACTTCATTTTTTAAATCACCTGTTTCTTCATCTCAGATTTCAAAAGGACAGGTTGTTAAGTACAGAAGGAAGACATTGTATTTCAGCTATTCCATAGGGATTATATTGCAGCCACCCCCACCAGAGAAATAGCCAAAGCTGGTTGCACAGTGCTAACACTCAGTATTTACTCTTTGAAGACCTTAGTTAATTGAAGTCAATGAGGAAGGTGAATGCTTGATATAGCTAAATATTGGGTTAATGATTCATGGTTGAATATATATAATTAATTTAAAATATTGTGCATTATATATTATACTTATTAAGACTATGATAACTATTGCTATGAAGGTGCTTAATTAATATTCATTCTGAAATGATCATTTATATATCTAATTACTGGTAAAGCATAGCCAAAAAACATTCAACTAATCAAACTGTTTAATTATGGATAAACTCTGTGCCCTTTTCTCTGCCACTCAGTTTCTTTTTCTTTTATTGATAGATGTATTTTGACATATATTAGTAAAAAGTAAAGCATTTAAAATTACTATTATTCAATGGACTGTTTACTTGGTTTTAATACAATAATGTCAATTTTATTTAACACAATGTTAGATGACTTTTTATTCTGCAGAAACTGCTGTCTTATTATTTTTAGGGCAAACATAAGTCAAGAGAGATTAGTACTAAGAAGGAAATTTGTAAAAAGTAATTAAACAAAGGAAGTAGTTGTATGGGTTTTATTCCTATTTCTGTTTCTATAAATATCTATGTTGTTCAGAGCAGTCTATCTCACTACACTACCTGTTTGCTCTTGCTTTTCTCAGTCTAAGAGGGAAGCAAGAAAATAGGACTGAAATCCTTTATATGAGCTGGCTGTCACGTGATAGTCTATTGTAGAATGCAAATAACACTGGTTAAAATACCACTTTTGTGGGAGGAACAAGAAGGCAGCTTCCAGAGGTATCATATAGACATACTATCTTCCCCTTCTCAGGGTTTGCATGAGGGTCCCTAAGCAAGTGTCTCTTGCTTGAATATTGAAAGCTTGCAAAATAAATCTCTCTGTAACTTAACATAGTATAAACACAAAGTTCATGATTTCAAATTAAATTAATTCAAATTAGTTCTAGGCTAATTCGTTCAAATAAGTATTAGCCTATAGCTTCCATCTGAACAGGCCATTTGAAGAATTTGAGCCTCAGTGGGTGGGTTTTGACAGAAGAGTCACTAATAGAATTTTTTTTCTCTTTAAAATAATGCAAGTAGTTAATATAACACTGCATCCTTTCATCCATTTTAATACACATCCGAATCTCAGTTTTAAAATTATGTACAACTGTACACACTGAGACAAGTCCTATTGATTACAACTTGTTCTATTTACAGCACGTGTCTTAGGTGCAAATGAATATATGCAGCAACAATTCTTTTTACACATAAATTCAGTTTCAAATTTAATTCAGAAGTTTTCCTCCTACAGCTTTTTCCAGAAAACATATATGAAGTTGACTGAGAGGTAGCTGATAAGGAAACAAGAGGTCAACACAGAAAAATCAGTTCTATTGAAATATTAAAAATCATTAAAAATAGTATATGCATTACATATTCTTCATATATTTTCCCATCTTCTATACTGTAAGCATCCAAGAAAACTTACCATTCAATCAAATATTTGAAGACATTACTGTTATAGTTACTTGTCATCTCCCAGTATGTTTCCTTCTCTTCAAGTATCAGCAGTTCTTCAATTATTGCAACCAGCATTCATGGCAATGAGTGATCTGAACCTCTAAGCATAACTCTGATTGCTCTTCTTAATTAGATATAATTATTGCATCTATAGAAAAGACTTGCAGTTTCATGCAAGATGAGCCTACGACACTGATTTATCTTTTAAAGGCAAAGCTCTAACAATCTGAGGCATTCAAAAGCAGAAACATCAGTGATGCCTGCCTTTCCTGTCTAGATAAAAAAAAAGGTAGACATCACTCACACTCCTTTTTAGCACAGGCAAGAAGGCAGGCTCTCTTCAAGACCTGGAAAGGTTATGGGCTAAATTCTCTAGGAAACCTTGGCCGGGTGTGGAGGGCTGTGAGCCCTTGGTGCAGGAGCCCTCTGCACTCCCCTGGAGGAGACAGCCCTGAGGGCCAAAAGACTCTCCCCACAGATAAGCAACCTTACTCAGAGTCATGTTGAACTCCCCAGTTGCCTTGTTTCTTTATGGTAATAGCCTGTACCCAATTGGCTAATTGGTTTCTACCCCACCCCCTGCCTCTCCCATAAAAAGCCCTGCTCCTACCCCTGACAAGAAGGCAGCACTTGTCCCTGACCTCCTCTTTGCAGGGTGGCTGGGCAATGAATGTTACTTCTGTGGAGCTGCACTATGGGGCTCCTGTCTCTCTGTCCCTGAGTTTACCTTGGATGATTTCACAAAGAGCTGAATCACAAGAGCTGGAATTGCTTGTAGCTGAGAAATAGCTACGCTTGCTGAAATCAGCCATCGCCCAGGGAAGCCTGCCAGTGCCCCTGGAAGGCCCGTTCCCTGCGGGACGGTCTCTCAAGGAAGGTCGCGGCATCCCAGCGCTGATCAGCATGGGAACCCCCAGCGACAGCTGGGCACATGAAGAACAAGGTATCAGGAAGAACTCATATGGCTATACCATAGGCAAACAATGCCTGGCAATCTGCTTGGCAGGGGTGGGACTGGTCAAAACTCTGTACCTCCAACCACTGTCCTGCAAACAAGGTGAAAATGGCTGTGTGAGAGCTTTCTGAGGGGCTAAGGTGACAGCCAGTCACTTTTTTTTATAGATAAAATAATTCAACTTTTAGCATAATATCATATGTTACTATAAAAGAGAAAACCAAAACTTGATTTGCAAGTTTATATTTCTGGTTTACAAGACCCAGTAACCACAGAGGTCATATTTAAGCTATTTGAGAATGTATATGTGAAGACCCCAATCCATTATATTGATCACTGCACTGATATGACAAAGTTCTCCTTTATTAAAACCTGCTAAAAGTTCAGAAGCTATTTTGGATTCAGGAACACAGTCCCATCAGAAACTTTTTCAAGCTACAGAGTAATGAAATAGAAAAGCTTGATTTCCCTCTTTTTTTTCCTGAAGTAGATCGTAAAGCTGAAAGAAAAGCCTATCTTTTTCTGCCTCATGTTACAAAGTCTCCTACAATATGCTAGTCTTGATGAAAACCTTTTATGCAGAAACCTTTTGTGGAAAAGTGCAAAAGAAAGTCCTTTTCCTCATCTTTCAAGATTAAGCATGGGTTTGAACTAGAATCAAAAATGGAGAAAATTCTTATCAGTGGGCATCATTAACTTCTTGATTCTATCATTAGTCCCTGTAATTTATTGGTTTCAATACAGCAGGAAGTCCTGACACATTTTGTCTGATCTTCAGAGCTACTACAAAAGCAAAACCAGTGTTTCAGAAAGTTCCACTTTGTTCTATGAATGAGCCTTTTCAGGTAACTTTGGAACAGGTGATCAGAAGATAAGACAATTAAATTCTGTTCACTCTATGCCATGGGTAACTAAAAATATTTGAAATATTGGTAAGGAAAGATAGTTTTATCTGAGAAGGTATTTTTCTAATGGACTTTTGGAATAAACTCATCAGTAACAAATTGGACATCTGAAGATGTGTCAGTACCTCAGCTCATTTCAAAAACCTCCTCACCTCCAGAATGATGCAATCTAGCAGAAATCTCTTTCATATTTTTACTTTCTAAGGAGCTGCACTAGAATGTGTATACTTACGTAATAATTTATCAAATTTTATATAGAATCTGCATAATGCATTAAAAGAAAACAATTTTTTAATCGTATATAACTCAGCAATGCTCTCATGTATAGACCTGATTTATAACAAAGTGGCATTACTTACAGACTTTGTGTATATTACTAATAGACTTTTTATCTATATATTTGATTTTTTGGCACTTTATTCATCTATGTGCCAAAAATATTTAGTTTGATTATGCATCTCAGTGTATTTCAGATATCAAAAATGTTATGTCTCATAGCAACTCCACTGATAGATTGTCCCTTCTGCACATTGTTGTGCAGAATATAAAGTTGGCTTATTTCGTACATACAGAACATCTCAAATTAGACAGTGGAGGCAAATTAGTATCTTGAGGTTTCCTGCATCTCATATCTTTCCATGGGATGTTTCCTGCCTTCAGGCTCTGCTTGGTACATGGTACTCGTAGCGTCTGACACATCCTTCTCTGACACGTCATGAGGTAGATGCACATCAGCAGCACACTCCTTTGGGGACTATTACCATTCTCATCAACTTCAGGGCCAAGCAGTGTCTTGTGACACATGTGGAGTTACTCAGGTCCTTGGCCTGTCTTTGTTCCTCTACTCCTCAGCAGGCCTGAGTGGCTGGGGTGATATAACAACCAAGCACAGTCTGAGCAGTATTAAAATTCTAAAACTTGGAAGATTATTTAGTCACGTTGCAGGCACAGGCCACTCAGGGTATGAGGAATATTCTTGGGAGGCTTGGGAGCAGGAAGGGCTGGTGCTTCAGCTGTGAGGTAGGAGCAGTTCCCATGAAGAAATGTCTAGCTCGTTTTAGAAAGAACCTAAAAGGAAAAGAATTGAGGCAAAGTGCTCTGAACCAAGGGACTCAGGGAATCAGGATGGCTTCCTGGGGCACATGATGAAGGTGACAGAGATTGCCACAGCTGGTACAACTGTCTGGAAGGAGCCATTTACCTCTTCTTCACCCCAGACATCTGTCTGAAAAATGGAAACAATAATATTGCCCTATAAAGGTTTGAAAAATGCATATATCTGACAGATACTTGGGAATCATGCCACTATTATAACAAAGGTAGAAAGTGCTTCTAATGGTGAACAGTGTTTCCTTTTCTGGGTTGTCAAAGCTATTTAGGTCTTAGGTACACTAAGTCATTAGGAGTCCTGAGTCTCCTTCTCTGCATGTTTGGTCTCCATCTGAAAAACAGCATGAGACAGTGGACTTTCAGTAAATATATATGACTACTTAGAATGTCAATGGATTTGGGACTGGGAAGAACTCTCCAGAGAGAACATACAGTGTGCTATTCAGGAGCTTAGAACACTCTTGTACATGTCGTAGGTGATCATATAGCTCAGCTTTGAGATATTTTGGGGAGAGAGTAACAGCCATAGTAAGGCTGGGCTCCACAATTTACTTTTTTTCCCCAGCTAGTGCAAAAGAATAGATAGGAAGCAAGATAATCTTTAACTTAAATCTTGAAACACTTAAAGACTTTCAAAGGAACAATGACAATTGTGATGCGTACTGAGAATACACAGATTTATTTCAATGACTCACTTCCTGGCACACTGAAAGAAATTATCTGTCAGGAAAGATCAAACAGCTTTTCATAGAGAATGACAGAAGGCAAATACAAAAAAAAAAAAAAAAGCGTCTTGCAAAGTAGAGTATCAGGGTGTTCCTCTCCTGACAGCATTAGAAAAGCACTGCAGGAGCCAGGAAAAAAGCACCTGTCTTTAGTAAAAAAAAATACCCAAACATTTTCTTTGGATAATTAAATAATTAAATTAAGTAACAATAACTATGCCATTAAAAAATATCATGTTACCAGTGGATATTTCCCACATACTACACTGAGCTTTATAAGAAGCAGCTGATGTGTAGGTTAATATAGCAAATACCAACTCAGTGACATAGAAGTTCCTTCTTTGCATCTCATAGAAGTACTGTATATTGTGACATCTGAAAGAAATATCATAAATGGAATTAGTCACAAACTTGCATGTGAAATGTTTCAATTTAAAAAGTCATGATTTATTGAAACAATCTCTTAGTAAAATTGTCACTGAATTTTCTGGATTAAAAAAATTATGACTGTTAAAGTTCATAGCTTTTTAAAATCTGTTTTGTGGCCTTCAGAAGAAAAATACTTTCAATATTAAAATATAAGTGAATTTACTAAGTGAGAAATAAAAGCCAAAACTGAGAAGAAATGTTTTAGAAATCACTGAAGCAGAATGTTTTGATTAATCTTTACAGATGTTTTTCTTTCTTGCACTTTCATTATGACATATTTCTCATATATTTAGTGTTTCTTTCCAACTCAGAAAAAAGCAATTTAGTTTTTTAAAAGTGGACTACTAATGTCATTATAGATGCTGTAATATTTTTCCAGATAGCTGCATGGAGCTAGAATCATGTAAGGGGAGGAGCAGCAGATGGGTACTTGAAAGAGCTCTGCGTGTCTACCTTTAGGAAACTGAATCCTGCTTTTTGAGACCCTGTAAAACAAAATTATTTGATGAACATATGTAAACACATCTTCACATTCAACTACGCTACTTCTTTTGACTTTTGTTTGCTTTTTCTCAGAAACCAAGTGTAAAGCTCCACTCTCCTTAAGTCTAATGCTAAATAAACAAGGGAATTTGCATAAAGATTACCTACTTCTGCTCTGATCAAGCTACAAGAATGTTTCACCTGTTTGATTGTTTTTAATAACTTCATTATATTGATTATATTGTTTTGATGGGTAGGACATGCAAATGGAAACTTTAACATCACATTTATGTATCACATGTATTATTTGTTACAAAGAGGAAAAATCAACAGGAATTAAAGAGAAAAGCTAAATGCTTCTAAAGAGTGTTGCTCTGAATTTAGATGTCACATCTATCCATAATTTATTAAATACAAAATTTGAATACACAAGGAAATCAGCTACTGGACCATTTTTTGTTGTTTATACTGTTAAAAAGCAGAAAAAATATTTGCACTAAATCAAGTAAAAAACCCCCAAACCAAATAACTGGCATTTTTGTGTGTAGTGGTTAGTGTTCTGATTATTATGTTTACCTTATGAGTATCTGAAATTAAAATTGGAACACTTAAAAAAATTATTTTATGCTCACATTAATGCTTGCTACAAATCAAGACTGCCTGAGACCAATATTCGTATTTCAACCACAGCAAAGCAGAACAAAACTCAAATATGACATTAGCTGTAGAAACTTGTTTTAATTTTATCCCTAAAGCTACTTTGTTTCAAGTAGCTTATATTTTTAAGGATTTATCTAACCCAAATTTTTAACAGATCCTTTCTTGGATATCTGTGTTTCAACTACAGATATGGACACACATATACTGAATCAGCAAAACACCTACAGCTAGTGCAATCAGAAAGAGTTAGAACAGTATCCTCACAATAACTGGCTCACTCAGGAGAACAATGTAGTTGCAGAAACCAGCATTATAGCTCCTCAGAGCTAGAGAAAATATGAAAACCATGAACAAAATATGCAGAATTTGTTAATTTTTTTCTTCCCATTCCCTAGGGAAAAAATAATTTTTGAGCCCTTAGATTTTTTCTTGAACAGTTTGAGAGAATCCAGTGAATTATGCACTAAAAAATGAAGTGCATCCTCCACATTTGTTTCATTCAAATTAATGATTGCTCTGAACTAAAATCCCAGATCTTAATATATATTTATCTTCACTTTACATAGAATTGCAACTTGACAATGTAGTTTCTAATCTCTGTCACAGGCCAACCCACAGTTCTGTATTTTAGCCGTTAGCAGCTTTGGACAAATGAGAACACAGCACAACTTTCTAGGGCTAATTTCTTTTGCAAACTGTACAATAATGATATATTCAGAGATCTTCTCTAGTTCTGAACTAATAACAAAATGAAACATGTATTTCCAAACAAATAAACTTTTTTTTGTAAATATAGTGCCTTTCCAGTCAGAAAAGCATAGTTCCAAGCTTACTAGCATTTCTGACAGGCTCGACATATTATTAAAAATAACAAAAAGTCTTGAGTGTGTAATAATAGGGTAAATGCTTGGCAATATGCAATATTATATCTATAATGACAAACAAATGCTTCTAAAAATGTACTGTAACTGAACTAACTTGTTGAAGAACTTGAAGGTCGGTTTCAGACAAGGGACTTGGTAAATTGAATGCAGTCAAATTGCCCACAGAGTTCCCCTGTCATGCGAAGTATGACATTCCAGCACTCAAACACTTTTTTTCCAACAGAATGCATCCTTGATTTGTGAGGAATGTGACACACTCTATTAGAAGAGGATACTGGTACGTGTCTTCACAGAGCAAGTTCTGCTGAGCAGCCTGCAGAAGTGTCACATTTTGTTAGAACTGCTACCCTGTCCTCATGTCTCATCATGCATGGACTACTCTACTGGAGGGTATCACTTAATGAAATTAATGCTGAAAATGAAACAAAACCTGAGATGACTGCATGACAATGACACAATACGTCTTCCTACTTTAGAAAGTGTTACAAAATGAAGGTACATCTCTCATTATTTCAACTGGCTTCACTGTATTATAATTGTTCTTGATGTACTTGCAAATCACTTTAAATGGCTGCAGAAGGAACATTTTACTTTTGTTGTTTAATTTGTGCAAACATGTCTGAATTTACTGTTCTCCTTTCCTTCTCCTTTATATTTCTCTGCCTTTTTGACTTTGGTTTCTCCTGTTGTTTACGTTCCTCAACTTGTCTATGCTGGCTTGGATAATCTGAGTCTAAAATGCTTTGGAACCCACTGCTACTACTCACAATATACTAAAAATTAACAACAGAAAGCAAAGGAGAATATAATGCAAAATATAGGAATTAATGGTCCACAATACAGTTCCAGTCACACTAAAGTTGTTCTACCTGAACATTCTATATGGCTGTTTCAGAGTTCGTAATTCTTGAAAGAAGGATCTGTCACAGAGGTTGTCTGCTAGATCATATGTAAGACAGCATTCAGGCTGACTTTACTAATGTCAGAGTGTGTTACTAGAGTTCCTGAACAAAGTGGCCTTCATCAACAATAGCTACTCTTTGCAGCATTTAGGCAAAGAAGTGTCCTCCAGCACCTTTAATGCAACAGAGGGATTCTGGGGGACTACAAGGGAATCCACTAGTTGCACAAAACAGGTTGATTTGTAGGGTCTTTCTAAATGACAATTCCTACTGCTCTTGGATTAAAACACAGGGCAAAATGAACCATTGGTTTAACTTGAGAGAGGATTTCTTGTGTTCTTGTGAAACCCAAATTCAGCCAAATAATGTCCTCTTTCCTCTCCCCCACACTCAATTTGAAAGACTCTGTGGGAAAGACAAGCATAGAGAAAACTTTCTGTTGAAAATGCAGCACTCAAATGCTAAGCAGAAGAAATTTACAAGATAAAAGGGATCTTGACTTCACAGTATAGTGCTTAGAACACTTTTTCAGGCTGTGGAGCCCTCGATCATGCTCCCTGTTTTGTGTTCTACTTTTAAGAGTCATTGATTTTAAAACACCCATAGTGTTTAGAGGAGTGTTTCCCATCTGGGTTTCATAGCCACTAGGATGGTTAATAATGCTTTTGGGCCTTCAGTTATGAAGAGGTGCAGTGAAGTATTCTGGGACTATTGTTAAATAACAATATAGGTTCTTTAAGTATTAAACTTGGATCCTACATGGCTCAGTCCTACAGAGATAATAATTTATGATAGTCATAATCTTTGTTATCATTGTGCAATTCATTTCATTTTCCCCTTAGCTCAGCACTCATGATTATAACTTTTATAAAGTAATTTTAGTCAGTATTTTGCAGGACCTTGATTCACAAGGGCATGCAGGGATGGGGAGGAGGACGTAATATAAAACTTCCAGCTATATTTTCCTTGGTTGTTTAGCTTTCTTCCTTTTCTATTCAGTCAAGATATGTATTCTGCTGAATGTTTTTTCTGTTTGTCTTAGAGGAAAGGGAGGAAAGTAATTTCACAGTGTACAGCATATTTTCATCTGTTGTTTTTCAGGTAATGAATGAAGTTATGCATACTTGGCATTTATTCAGCTTGCTCATATGTGTTGGATTGTACTTTTTGAATAATTCATTATGCTCCTTACACTCCTGTAGACACATCAGAGTATGTAAGGGAGTCTGCAGAGAGACGTGCAACTGTCGACGAGTTGCCATCATCAGAGCAGAGGTTATGAACAAAACTGAGCCCCTAGTAAACTAAACATGTAAAAATGGTGCAGAAATGCCAGATCTTTGCTATAAAAGCTATACATCAAGGGACTTATAATATGAAAATTTCATGATGTAATTCTGTTAACAGAAAGGTCATAAAAGATTAGAGGATGGCACTATAGAAACACTGCACTACTATTGTTAAACCAGTGCCTCTCAAGGACAGCCTTTTTTTAATCAGAAAGATAGCCACTGTTCTAAAAATACAAAAATTATCTTGTGCAATGTTGGAAAAATGGTTTTCATCTACATCATACGAAAAAACTAAAATTAGCATGGGATGCTCAAATTTTATTTTTGCATTTTTCCATTTCAATTGCTTCGTTGCCTGTATGTGAACACATACCATTTCATGAACTGCTTGCTCATATCCTACAGACCACTGCTAATACAGAGACCATGAGTTGAGAAATAGCCTTAGATTTGGCTACTCCTACACCTTCTTTCATTAGTCCTACTCAGATAAAGGGTTGCAAGTGACTCTAGCTGCTATAAATCTATAGGAGTTATTCTGGTTTTTGCTAGAAGCTGTCTGATGAAGCAAGGGACCCAGATCAGTGTTCTGCTGAATTGTTATTGTATACTGCCCATCTTCACACAGATACACAAATGCACAAGCAGGTATTTCACAATGTTTTCTCTTGAGTTTTGATGGAAGCTGATTAGTTAAATAGGTGTTCTCTGTGGCTTGGTCCTAAGACATTGTGGCGGTTTGAGCCAAACTTTAGGGAAATGTTCAAAAAGAATGTCTCCTCCTCAAAGGAAGACGGGTTACAGCCACCCCTCCCCCACCAGGTTCCGGAAAAAAATGATTTTTTCTTGGAGGAATGTGAAAAAGAGAACAAAAACTATTTATTTAACAAACACACAGGAAAATAATAATAATAATAATGCTAAATAACAAAAACCTCTCATTGTGAGAGAAAACCTGAAAGATTTAGAGTCCTTCTGTGGGTGTGGTCTCGCTCCTTCTCCTCGGAGCTGGGTCAGCGTGGGGGCCCCCCTCCAGGCTGGTGGAAGGTTCCTCGGTTCTGATGTTCTGGTGTCCTGAACAAGTCCAGAAGAGGAGGAAAAAGAAACCAAAGTCCCGGAAAAAAACACTCTCCATCTCTCTCCAAAGAAGCAGAGCCGAAAAACAAAACTGGCTGAAAAAAGCAAGAAGAGTTCTCTCCTCTGCTCCTCTGCTCCTCAGCAGCAAGAAGCTAATCTCTGTGTCCTTGAAGTACAGACTGTTTGCAAAGTTCACTCAGTTTTTTTTCCTCTCTCTGTCTTGCACTCAGTTTTAAAGGCATAGAAAGGCACAGGAATCATGTCTGGGCATAGAACGGTGATAGGGGATACACAGCATAAAGTCACCCTAAGACAGACATTAATGGTCTCCTTGAAGGTGCTAAGGGCTTAAAAGATGCAAAATGCATCCGTATCATATCACACCTGATCCCGTGTCTAGAAGTGTATTTCTGCAACCATGAAATTTGGGATTTTTCTTATAGACCTCACTGGAAACTGGACTGTATTCTTTTATCAAAGTAAGGAGGGTTAGCAGAAAGATTGACATTCATGTGAATTCATAGATGACTGACTGGAAACTAATAATTATTTCATTCTATACTCAATATATTATGAGATGGACTTTTGTACTGCTTTAACCATTGTACAAGAAATAGCATGACATGAGGGAAATATTCCCTGTTAAAATCCCCATAGAGCTCATTATAAAGATGCAGTGATTACATACTGAAAAAGGAATGAAAAATTAGTCTGAAAACAAAAGTGAATACCACATGGGGTTTGGCCTTATGTTTCAGGACTTTTTTTTAGTATGTTTTTGTTTCATTTTATTTTGACATTTTTGTTTCTTGGTCATCACTGGAAATTTATTTGTGGCACCAGAAAAGATTTGGAAAACAGCAGAAAGGCTGAGAGAAGTGTCATAGAACTCAAAGGGTTGAACTGATGTTTTGGAGGAAAGTGGATTTTCATGTTGCTCTTCAGTGAAACTTTTATTTGGTAATTCTATAAAACATGATCCTTACTGCAGTCACAATGTCAAAATATGAGAAAAAAAAAAGAAAAACAAAGTAAAAGTCCTGCAGAATTTTCTGAACACAAAACTACATCTCAGGTGGTAAGGGCAAAGTATTTATAAGATTTTTATTTCTATTTGGGACTTTGGTTATGAAGTCTTGGACAATTGGCTCTAGGTGACCCTGACTGAGCAGAGGGGTTACACAAGATCACCTTCAGAAGCCCCTCATGACCTCAATTTTTCTGTGATTCTGTGGTTAAGAACTTTAACCACATTTGTGTTTGACACAAGTCAATGGACTATAGATTTTTTTTTATTATTATTTCTTTTTAGTTAACTGTAAGGACAATTCAGAGGGCAATCAAATTTGAGTCACTCACTGTGTTTCTTCAGAAAGATGTGAGTACCTGGGGAATGTAGCTGGACTCATTGTGAGGATGCCTTTCAGTTCCATAAGAAATGGAGTTTGGTATGATACAAAAAAATGTTTTCACTACAGCAAAATAGTGAAGTATTGTTCAACGAAGTGAAATGGTTTATGAAGTCCAGAGTTTCCCTGTCACATTCTCTTGCTTCAAACCCTTATAATGACATTTACATAAAGTGATTTCTGAATTGCAGCAATGAAGGAGAGAGGAAAAACAGTCTTAAAATGCATTCGTAAGATCTTTGGAAGGCAACACCTCATCTGCCTTCCTCTATATTAGTGTCAACTTTTGCAGGCCGAACGAATTCACATACTGTTGTTATCATAATGATTGTTCAAGATATTTTGATCATGAGTATATTTTTATACATATATTTTTATATAAGCATTTAATGACTATGTGAAAAAAAAAGTAAAAACATTTTGACATAAATTATCAACTATGAGAATATTTTGTTCATTTTCAAATGCTTTTTATTTTCATTTGAAATTCTGTTTATTATATTGCATTACAGTCATTTGGCTATGAATGAAGATTTTATTATGCTTAGTCATAGCTATATCCAAGTGTATTTTTTATTTCCTATCAAAATTAATTCCCTTTAATCATTAAGTAAAACCATTATAAATAAGATCAGTTTGTACTAACATATTAAGAATATATTCTATATAATGTAGCAGCATATTCAGGCACAGCATCACCAGCCTATTGAGGGAGATGATTGTCCCAGTCTACTCTGCCCTGCTGCAGCCTCACCTTGAATGTTGTTTTGGGCACCACAATGTAAAAAAGACATTAAGCTCTTGGAGAGCATCCAAAGCAGGGCAACAAAGATGGTGAAGGGCCTTGAGGGGAAGCCAAATGAGCAGCTGAGGTCAACTGGTCTGTTCAGCCTGGAGAAGACTGAGGGGAGACCTCATTGCAGTCTACAACTTCCTCCTGAGGGGAAAAGGAGGAGTGGACATCTCTTTTCTGTGGTAACCTGTGACAGGACCAGAGGGAATGGCCTGAAGTTGTGTCAGGGGAGGTTTAGGTTGGATATTACAAAAAAGTTCTTCACCCAGAGGGTGCTTGGGCACTGGAACAGGCTCCCTGGGGAAATGGTCACAGCACCAGCCTGACAGAGTTCAAGAGTTTGGACAATGGTCTCAAGCACATGGTCTGACTCTTGGAATGTCCTGTGCCGGACCAAGACTGGACTCAATGATCCTTATGGGTGTCTTTCAAATCAGCAGATTCTGTAGTTCTCTCATATTAACTCCAAAATACAAGCATTGAAAGATTTTATGTAAATGCAAGCCATATACTGTTAGGGTCAGATTCAGTTGACCAAACACAGACCTCAAGTGCCATTTGAGCTTCTTTGGGATATTCCTCCTGGTCTATAGACACTTCTTTGAAAGTGCATAAGCTATCCATAGATCTCATATCAACTAGCCCTTTGTAGATAGCTGAAAGCCCCATGAGTATTCAACATGGTACCTGGTGCCTGTGTACAGGCACTCAAATCTTATTCTAAAGTTATTATTCACTTAAGCACCTACCTTTCTGTCACTGAGAGAGCTGGTACCATTTCATCAGCTGGGTCATTCTGTAGACTATTGGCTGTAAAGCAGATGAAAAGACATTGGTGACTGACACCATTCAAAATACCGTACTTTATTCCATTCATCCTTTACTCTTGTAAAGGACTTCAGTAGACCTTGGGTAAGATTTGTCAGTGTGTGTGACATCTCAAAAGGCAATGAGAGTCCTTGAGTAGGCACCTGAATCAAGACTAAAATCGTCTAAAAATACAGTAGTATCTTGGATGCTAGCTTGCAAGTGGCCACCTAAATGTGGGTGTCTAAGTCTTTGCAGCTTGTCCACATTGGGAGTCGTCTTCCTTTCACTATAAAGGAGAGCACAAACAGCTGTTTTAAAATTGAAGACATTACATTTAATGTCCCTACTGTGCACGGTGTTTGTGTTACTGTTGTGCAGCCACTGACTAACAAGTCCCTATGAATTGAAAACAGAGCACCAACTCACACTACACAAAATTATCCTAATGACAAAAATCATCGTAAGATGAAAAATAAAACATAATCAAAACTGTTATTTAAACTATCTCTTTCGCAGAAGAAAACATCCTTGTAATGCAGTCTAATATGAGGTGCTGTTAATTACAGACCCAAGGCTACAAGAAGCATTAAACATAGAGGCCTTCTCAATCACTTTACAATAAACTTCTCAATGACTTTACAATAAACTTCTCAATCACTTTGCCTAGAACTCCCTATTTGTATCTCATGGCATTTGTGCTTAACAGTGTCTTGTGTCTGTTGGATTAAATGCAAAAATACTTCTTTCCTTTTTTATTTTAAATTATCAGAATATGACATTTAATTTATCAATTCGTACTTTGAATTTCTTGTGCAATTTGAAGTAGATAGAAATGTGAATCTTTTATTCATTTTGCTAGATAGTCACCACTTTATATGGACCACAACAACTAAAGTATAGTGAGTACCTGCAGCTGTTTTGTTGCAGATGGCTATAGTCAGCATCTGATTTTTTTTACTACTAGCAAGTGCACAGCACTTGATTCAATGGCCCAAATTAAAAAAAGGCAACAAAACCAACAAAACACAGACCATTTTAGAAGTATAGTTTGTCTTTTCTCTTCTTTCGCCTTATAATTGCCATATAGCTTCATTGTATTTCCTCATCTTAAGGTTTTTTGGCATTGGTAATTTTCAAGACTCCTGCTTGATAGTTTTTAAATCAGCATTGTGTGCGCCTCCTGCAGACATTCTCTCCTCTGAAGAGATCTGAGGTGGTTTGAACCTGAGTTGATGGACAGTTGTTTAGACCAATAACGCTCCTCAAAATTTAGATATTCGAACTGTGTGGAGATGCAGGAACTTCCCTTTTGTGTTTGAGTCTCCCGCAGGGTGGGGGGAATGGGCCCTGGGCTCCATCTCTTGGAGAGGCCCCAGGCCTCCCATCCCCGGTGCTGGGGCACCGGCCCTGGGTAACTGCGGGAGAACCCCTCAGAGCCGCAGGCAGCTAAGGAACAACCATGAAGCTCCTGCATAGCTGATACCACCCAGCACAGCTCCTAAGGACTGGAGAACCTCCCTCCCCCTCATGCGGCCCCGTGCAGACCCAGCGGGAGCCGATAGAGCTTCCTGCAACCAACGTAGCTGAAGTCGAGCTGAGGAGCCAGCAGCATAAAGGGAAACAGCCTTTTTCTCCAACTTAAAGCCCAAAGAAGATCATGGCAACTTTAATGTTAGAGGGAAAGAGAAAGTAAGTTATGAGAGACGGAGCTGAAGATGGCGACAGGAAAAGAGGGCGGAGTCGCACCCAGCGCAAAGCTTAAACATACTTTTTGCAGGCCGTGGTAAAAACTGTTCTTTTCTCTTTAATCCACTTAAAGACATGGGGGGATGAGAATTTTGTGTTCAGCCTGCAGAAAAAGAACCGTGACCATGCCAGGTCACCTGAGAGCTATAAGAGACTTTTAGAGATTTTGTGGATAGCAGTTGCTTTTAAGCTGGAATTTGACTATCCTTAAAAAAGAGATACATCCCATGTGTGGCCCTTGCTGGCAGTTGTGGGAAGACTGCAAGATTCATGGGGGAGATGTTTTTCATGGCAGCAGAATTTTCTGGGTGGGTCTGTTGCCCTTTGAGCAGTTTGGAAACCATGTGAAGCAAAAGAAAACCTTTTTTTCTTAAATAGTGGAGAGACTTTTAAGAACTATAATACTGACCAAAATCATAGTTTGTTATCCTTTGTGTGAGTTGGGTAAAAAAGGGGAGGTGCTGGAGGAAAAGAGGTTTTTGCTTTAATTTCTTATTATTTCTTTTTGCTTTTAATTCTCTTAGTAATAAACTTCTTCATATTCTTTAAAGTTTGGAGCCTGCTTTGCATTTGTCCTAATTCTTATCTCACAGAAAGTAAAAGATGTGAACAAAACCACTACACTTAATTGGTGCTTCTGCCCAGTTTCAAACAGAACCCCCTACAGGAATTTATGCTGATATTCTTAAGACTTTGTTTCACAGCTTGAAAAAAACTTACAGACATTTCAATCTTGTTTGGAGAAGAGCTGGGAATCAGGAAAGTGATAATCATGTTAGATTTTTTCCAAGCACACTATAAACCTAAAAATGATCCCTTTGCTCTGAAACACCAGAAAATTAGTCCAAGCTTTCTCAGCTTCAACCCCATTCCACTTGGAAGCAAGGTGGGACTCAGAGATTATGAGAGGTTGCTCTACAACCGTCTTAAAAAATAGTCTGTAGTCAGCTGTAGATCGGTAATGAGAATTAAAGCTGATCAAAACTATATTGTCCTCATAACTTCTTTTTTTTTTAGTAAAGTTTGATAAACAACTGCCTATAAAATTGTGTCTTAATTCTATCTCTCTAGTTTCAACAACAACTTTTATAATAATTTTAAATTTTTTTTGAGAATTCAATATTCCTCCCCCTCCCACCCAGCAGATGAACTAACCTAACACAGGGAGAAATCAAAATCAGGACTCCATTATAAAAGTTGCCATAACAAATTTGGGAAGAGCTACTTTAAAAAACATTTTTACTATCACTTGGAAAAATTTTGTCCTTCTTTGAGTTGGATTTTTGAGAAAATGACCTCCAGAGCTCCTCTGCAAGTAAATAATCCTATGAATCTGTGATTCTAAAGCCTGTGTTGTCTTTCAAGGAGTTTGTGGCTTAATTGAACATAGACCACAAGAGCCCATCCTGGAAATAAAGATCAGAGAAAACAAGACAAATTACATCGTGCAGTGGTCCTCACATGCAAATCAGAGGGAATGATTACAAGGACAGTGAGCTATATGACTAATTTGTTCAACTGGAAAATTATGTCAGTAACTGTTCCCTGCTTAATTCAGGGCTTATGCACAGTTGAAAGAAGGGCAGACTTGGGTGCAAAGTTGTCACAGGACAAGTGAGAGCTGTCAGGCTTGTTATTTCACTGACAAATGCACTGAAACTCAAGACTACTACTTCCAAATATGTAAGTGCGCTGGCAGACACTGCTTTTATAATTGGCTCTCCTTAGTATAGGCATTTAGTAACTTCTTTATTGTTGTGTGGGTAAGAAACTGGGCGTGCTTAAAGGGAGATTATTTTCCCTTCTCCTCATACCATTCTTCTACCAGGCTTCTTTAATCAAAAGATGACAGTTCAAAAATCCTTTGGACCCAGAAAGTAAGACCTAACTTTGATTTAGTCTGCCCTTGGAATTTCAAAACATGATGAATGTAATAGAAATATTTTTTTCCTTTAAAGTACCTATCATGGTTATGCTCTTCTAACCTCCAGGACATAGTTTACTATCTTGCACAACAATACTAAACCCCATTGATCTGCTTGCATTGTATCTTGCCATCACTGTCTAGTTAAGAGTAAACCAAATAATTTCATTCAGTAGGACCAGAGTGTTACTTGAACATGCTTCTGTGAAATTGTTATGGGTGCTTGAGTGATAATAATTGGATGACCTACCTACACTCTAATAATGAACAGATTCTAGAAAGTAATACAGCATATTAAATTGAGGATATAAATCTCTTTCTATTACTACTGTCTTCCTCAACACTAATGGAAAGTTCAGCTTTTTATGGCAGATTAAATAAGAACTGGAAAATGATGAAGCGGGCAGGATTAATTGAAAGCCCAGGAGATATGGCTGTTGCTGGTCAGCCTCTTCTCTGTTGGTCTCCTGGACTCACCTTAGAGTTAATCTGTGCATTCACCCTTTATTTAAATTGCATATTTGTGGCAGATTTGGATCAAGTTTTGTAGGCCTTTTTTCATGAGATTAGTTTTCTACAAACTTCAGGGGCCATTCTTTTGTTGACACTGCGTGTTTGTGTATAAAACTCAGAATTTCCATTTAGGATACTTGCTCACTCTGTAACTATGACAGAGCAGCAGTGTCAGACCAAAAGCTTTGTTTCTCAAAATAAAAGGTTGTGGTGGTTCTCTGTCCAATACAAAACTGTGTCTCAATCTTTTCCTTTAACCTCAGATGCATAAACTCTCATAAAAACGTAATGTTCTTGCATTTACACTGAATAATATCCCATCTGATGTGCATATAAATTAACTCTGCAAAAAAAATACCAGTTTGTGAAGTTTAAAAGAAACGGCTATATTCAACGCTGTCAGTTTACTATTTTATAGAAGTCTTTCTGACCTTTTTTTTTTTTTTTTTTACCTGGGTTAATTTGGCTTTGGTAATAAGAAATAAAGGTTTTTGTTGCCTTATTAAACTTTTTTGTTGTAGTATATTGACTTAAGGTTTAACACCAACAGTCAAGGTAGAAGTTAATTACTATTCAGTACCTTTAATTGCAAGCTACAGTTCAAATACTTCAGGACAAGGTAAAGCAAATAACACTTGTCACCAGTAATTACAGCCAGTTTTCACCACCCTGCCTTAAAGGCACTGAGCTGCTGCTCTCTTAAGAGGTCACAAAGGATAAAGGACTGAAAAGATAAATGACTGAAAAGATCATACTTCTCAAACATCCAAATAATACTTCACTTTGATAAATCTCTTCTTTATCTGTAATTATGCTTGTGTTCACAATTAAAATTAAGACCGAAAAAAAAGCCTTTCTATTCTTCTGTTGCTGTGCATTCCAGGAACTGTCCAAGTAATTTACTTTTGCTTACTGTGTAATACTCACGTACCTCACCAAGGTCTGCATTTAGGAGTAAGTTGGTGGTTGTGATTTTTTCCTTTTTAACAAA
Source organism: Machaerirhynchus nigripectus (assembly GCA_013397975.1). Taxonomy (NCBI): domain Eukaryota; kingdom Metazoa; phylum Chordata; class Aves; order Passeriformes; family Dicruridae; genus Machaerirhynchus; species Machaerirhynchus nigripectus. Next base: position 1,416,811 of record VZRQ01018917.1, on the reverse strand, counting down.
CTCCCATAAAGACCTAGAAGGCAAAATATACCCTTGTAAGAAAAATACACAAGAGAAAAATAAACAGAAAGCTGTATAAAAGGAAATGGTCAAAGGGAGACTGGCATAGTTTCTAAAATTCACAGATACCTCTTTTCTCCTATGCAGTATATGTGAAAAACATTAGCAAGTAAATGGAAGAAGAAAATTTACATCAAGCTGTTTCTTAATTGAGCTCTAATGGATCCCCTTCGAGACTCATCATAACAGAGAAATTCATATGTAGTCTGATTTGCATCTGTGCATTGAACTGGCTCACAGGTGTTTACTTTTGCTGTCTAGCAAAAACAGCCATTTTTTAGTACTGGCTGGCAATCTAAATCTTCCTCTCATCTTTTCTAAGCAACAGAGCCCAAAGCTTTAAAAATAAGTTTGCTGATAACTCTCTGTGAAACATATTTCTCTTTCATATCTGCACCTAAGAAATAAAGTTTTTAACCTTTCCTCACAAAGTTTCTATGATGTATAGGTGAGTTGGATAGTTAAGAGTAGAAAACAGAAAACCAAAAAATTTTTGTGCTAAACAGTCCCTACCATCACCACCAGCTTTAGCTGCTCACTGGTGATTCTAAATTGTCACTGACAGAATTGAGTGTGTGGTTTCACGGCCAGTGTCCAGTGAAACAGAACATTGTAAATTCACATCTGCAATGTATTTGCCATTTTGTTGCATGTGCGGGTGTGTGCTCATTGCACACACAGTAATGCGTATGGTTCTTGAAACACACTGATCTGAAAGATGTTCATCCTGTTGAGAGACGAATACATAAAAAGTGAGAGGTAGAGGTGATATTGTCATTGAAACCACTCTGTGCCTAATGAGAATACTTTTCTTTTGTGTGCTGAACATCCCTCACCTAATGACCACAAGCTACATGAACTGCTTGGAATTATTGGCACCTTCCTATGAGGTTCTTTGTTGACTTTGTTCAGATCATTCAAGTAAAGTATGGTCTGCCAGGACAAGCTCTTAAATGCTGCTGTACATAAAAGGAAACCTACCTAGCTTTTGGACTGGTCACTGCTCATTCTCCTGGGTCATTTCTTTCCCTTGAACTTTCACTGGCCCCTACTGCTTGGCTGTACTGAGAGAGGAGTTAGTTGCAAGCCAGTTTAAAAGGAGAAGCAGGACATATGGGCAGCTTTAGAACCAAAATGTCCTGTTCTTATACGAGGTCTTATGAGTACTTTTCTTCAAGCTTCAGCATCTAACTTTATTTTGAGATTATTTAGGTACCTGAGATGTTCAAATCTACAGTTAATATTTTGTTTGAAAGGAACTAATTTCAGTCAAATAATCCCTATAAAATTCTTTTCGATACAAACATAAATTGAATGTTCAGAAGAATTGCTATACCTAAATTCATTTCATAAATGTAGGACTAACAGTGATTTGGAGTTGTGGAGCTCATATCTATACCTATCTATATATATCTAAAATTAAATATGTTATATCTATATATTCATTTGATTTTATTAAAGTTTTCCATTAAAAAAAAGAAAAAATGTGCAGAATTGTCTGGGGTCAGATTACCAGGGAAGAACATATTTGAAAGCGTGGAGAGAAAGGGAATCTTTATTTACCTAGGCATTTCAACTGTAATTTTGTTAGAGATGCAGAAGATGCTTATACGTCAAACAGGAAATATTTAAGTTAATCAGTTTATTGAAAGAGTTTTCTTCAAATGGATTGTCAAAAGCAAATAATAATGTGCTGTAACTGCAGTGGACAACTAGCAGTCATAGGTCTGGAGAGCCCAAGCATTGAATCCCACGAAGAGTTTTCGTTTAAGTAAAAAGAAAATCACAGAAATAGAGATGCAAGCCAGAAGTTTGAAACTAAATTATGTGACAGCAAGAATTTTGAGAGTTTGTTTTCATCACAAATAAATGAAGGTGCTGAAGGTGCTAGCCCCAAATCCTGAAAGTAATCAAAGCAGAGTATGTTTCAGAGACTTCTAAGAATGTATTACAATGCCTCTGCCAATTCAATCCTTTGATAAAAGATATCAGATTCATTGTTTTCTTAGTGACTAAAGTACATAAAAAAAGACAACTTTCACCTTCAATAATGTGTACCACGAACATGTTTTTAGAGACCTAAAAGTATCTTGTTTCTCTTTCCTCTTCCTGGCTTTTTATACAGAGACAATCATGCATAAATTGTAAAGACTTGGGCATATATCAGATAAGGAGAATGAAGAGATCCTTGAAAAATAACAGGATTTGGGATGGCAAGCTAGTCTCAGACTATGTCTTAATTTTAACATCCTGTGAGTTTCTATGCATCACCTTTGCTGTGTGAGACTCTTCAGCACCCACAGCAGGTTAAAACTTGTGTGGTGCTGACTGTATATAAAACGTGAGCAGAGGAGAGATACCAACAAATCTGAGCTGATGTCTTCATCACTGGTTTGGTTATGCCAAGTGCTTTGTCAGCAGAGCCCCCAGCGTACATGCAGAGCATGGCAGCAGAAAGTGCTTTTCTGCCATCAGAGTCTCACTAATCCTCTCGATGACATAAACTAAGTATGACAAAGACTCTGTCAGCATAAGTGTCTCTGCTGGTAAGGTAATTTTCTGACATAACAGTGTCAGTAAGGAGTGAGATTTTTCTCACACCCTCAGCTATGAAAGCTTTACTGATTAAAATTTTGAGTGTAATTTTGACTAAGACTGCAAGACTAAGAAATCAACCTTAAAATATCGAAGAACCCTTTCTCCCTTCCATCTGCCCTGAGAAAAAGCTGAGATGGCAGGAGCAGGATTTGTGAGACACAGAAGGATAACATCAAAATGAATTTTTTGTGGGACTGTAAAATTACATTATTGTGTCACCCTCATTCAAAGATGATGCCAAGGAGTTTGGGAAGAACTAAGCAGTGTTTGGGGACTGTAGTGATGTTAATCTGTGATGTGGTTCTCAAGATGCCACTTTCTGTACCTTGATATTCTGGAAAGTTGTTTTTAGGAAATTGTTCATATAATGTAAGCTCTTTTCCACTGCTTTCTATATGGGAAAACTGCTGGGCCTGTTGCCATTGCTTTGTCAGTAACAGTACTCTGTAGTATAAACTGAATTTATTATGAATAATAACAAGAAATTATTATAATGAATGACATCAGAAATTATAATATTTCATATCTTTCCATTCTCAATTACCAGAAGTGTGTACTTTATTGGGTACATAACAATATGGGCAAATAATGTGCATTATATAGCATGCACACAGGTACGTAGAGACTTAAACACATACGTACTTCTATATTATACATAGTATCTGTAAAGATGTGTGTATATATACATATCTATCTATCTATCTATCTATCTATCTGTCTAACTCATGCCTGGAGATGCTAAGATTTAGATGAATTTTTAGACTTAGTTGGGAAAGCATAAAATGCAGTTTTGCAGGAAAAACCCAGATATTCTACACCCTTTAGTGACAGATTTTCATGGCATTAGAGACACTCTAAGGTCTGATCCACAAAATTTGTGCATGTCAGTTAGTGAAGTGTTTGTTTATAATTACCATTTCACCCAGATATACAGTCTTGTACCAGTATATTCAAGAGAGTACAATTTCTTCATGAACAGCTTCTTCTCATATGCTACGTTTAATTTTAAACCGGTAAAGTATCCTACTAAGATGCAATTGAGAGATACCTCTGCCCAAATTAAAGGGTAAATGAGGCCATATGCTGAAGTCCATAGTATGGATTTTATTTAGCAGTAAGTGTGAGGTAGAGAGATAGAAAGAAATATAAAAGCAGAGGGAGCGGGGGTGGGAGAGAGAGAAAGACAGAGGGGAGAGAGATGAGGAGAGTGAGATCAAGCGGAGTATGGTTGGCTGTTCTTCACCCTGGGCTTCCTGGTGGTGGTGGTCCTGAGCTTGTTCAAAACTTTTCATGTTTATCTATTTCTGAAAACAACGGAATTAACGGCCGAACATTTCTCGTATTCTGTTGGTTGAATGATTCCTTCACTTCTGTTGCTAATTAATCCCCATGCTCATTTTTTCTCTTCTTGTGAGTCAGTGGGTTTCTGAGTCAGTGGGTCTGTGCTCGGTGGTCACGATCTACCCCTGGTGAATGAATTACCTTTTACCCAGCCTGAACTCATTTCAGCACAGTTGCTGAGTGGGCTTTCCTTGTGGCCCATAAAGTCTGCATTCTTTATGTCCATTGTCACTGATACAATCTTCTCTCCTAGATTTGTTAACCTTCCCCTAGGTGTGAGATAACACTCGGACAACAGTGCCACCTTTATCTTAAGTTCCCATCATGGTGACGTAACTTACAGTCCAATTTCCAGGCATCTGTGGAGGCATATTCAGGTGGGGAGGCTTCAGTGGTTGCAGATGCCACCTGTCCCACAACTTGGTGTCATCTTTGTTTCACCAGTGATATGTGTATGAGCAGTTGCTGTTTTACACAGTTTGCCACAGTGGGAATTTTTGCCAGGATGCATTACTGTCTAGGTTTGAGAAAAGTTTAGGGGGAAACACTCTGGAAGGAACGTCTCCTCCCCAGAAGACAGGTTTCAGCACTTCCTCCCCCACCAGTACGAAAGGAATTTCCTCGGATGAAAGTGAAAAGAACTATTTATTTAATAAGCAGAGTGCTGGGAGGCACAGAAAAAAAAAGAGTAATGTCAGATAATAAACCTCCCCGATGCAGAGAAAGCTGGTGGATTTAGAGTTCCCCCTGTAGCTGCCTCGGCCCCTCCCGAGGTCCGGGGCCGGGATGCGGCGTCCCCGCAGCCTCCCCGCCGGTCCGCGGGGTCCGATGATCTGGTTCTCGGATCACAGCTAGGCCGAACAGTTCCAGAAGAAAATGGAGAAATTACCGGAGGATTTCGGTATGCAGTCCTGGGAGAACTTTTCGCCTTAGCTCTCAAGCTGGCCAGAAGGAGGAATTCCCTCTCTCCTGCTGCAAGCAGAGCTGAGCAAAACGGGGGAGTGTGTGTGAGTCCTTGAACACAAACCTCGCTGAGGAATTTTCCCCGCTCCCTCCACTCTTCCCTTGGACCCAGCTTAAAGCTGCAGGACCCATTTCTGGGCAATAAGCAGACGGTAGGGGAATACAGTATTATGATAAAATCACCCCAAGACAATTTCCCTGGATGTGCCAGCCAGATCTTGCCTCAACCAGGCCTGGAGTTAGCGCCATCCCGTAACTGCATTCTGTGCTTATCTCATGGCAAACTCCTTCTGTGGTAACTGTGTTTGAGACAGGCAACTGTGCTCTGTAAGTCTTTACATATCCCTGGAATAATTCTAGCAAGGTTCAAGCATTTTGCCCTCATTGTTTGCAATTACAGTTCACATTTAATGGTTCTATTAAAAGGCATTGCTTTATTCATAGCATTCACTCCGATTTTCAATTTTCTGCCTGTTTGCCTTTGACTTCAGGTGCTTTATATTAACTATTTGTATTTATTTAACTTGGCATGGTGGTTTTATCTGCAATTCATATACATTTCATTAGTGCAATTAGGTGACTGAACTTATGAACTTGAATGTATCACATGGGCAGTAAGTAACAGATTTTCTGCCTCGAGCTTTTTTTCTTTGCGTATTTTCTCCTAGACTGCATATTCATTGCCTGAGTAGTTGTTATCTTCACTGTTATTCTCTTGAGAGTCCTCTGAAACTGCTACCAAATGTTCACTCACATGAAGATCTGGCTTCTGATTCCTGTTCACTAAGCGCTCCTCGCTTCAGACGCTGTCCAGTTGTATAGAAGTTGTTTTTACACAGACCATACAAACATATATTCTCTCCTTGCTGGTCATCTCTCTGGCTCAGTGTCTCTTGTATCACAGGTTAAAGAGGTAAAGAGGTTTTCAAAAGTAGAAGAGGAAAGTTCTGTCTTCAAAATACTCTCTTAGGGTGCTGCCTCAGGAGAGGAAAGAAGAGACTGAGACTCCTCCAGGGGAAGCTGATATACCTAATGTGGGAACTTAGAATCTTTGTGAGTTATTTCACTTACTCTTATTCTCTAGAGCATGAATAGTGCAGAATAAACTAGACTAGACTAGACTAAGCTAGAATGAAAATAGAACAGAATAGAACAGGCTGGGTTGGAAGGAACCTCAAGATCATCTAGTTTAATGCCCCTGCCATGGACAGGGACACCTTCTACTAGTCCAAGTTGCTCAAAGCCCCATCCAACCTGGCCTTGAACATTGCCTGGGATGGGGCATCCACAGCTTCCCTGGGAAACCTGTTCCAGTGCTTCATCACTCTTATACTTAATCTTGGACAAGCCTGTGCCCCTTTCTGTTGGGTGTGGAAGGTCCTTCCTCCCTCCCTGGCCTAAAGATGATAGTCTAAACACCAAAACTCTGAGGTCTAAATCATCACCTAGTGACAGATTCCTCATGAAGGTGTCTAGTTAGATAAATGAATCTCACCTTTGGCTGATAGAATATACAATAGACTGTAATTTAATGAGACACTTAACTGTAGTATTCATCCAGTTAAATTAATATATTGTTGTCAAGAAATTATTGCCTTTCAGGAAAAATGTATGGTCTTGAATACAATACACAGAAGGCTTGAGTAAAATTTTTTTGTTACGGCAGCAAATATTCAACCTGTAACTTCTCTTACCTTTTTTTCATGTTGTATTTCTAGATTTAAAAATGGGTGCTTTTCTAGTTCTCCTCTGTAGTCAACCAGTGTAGTAGTTTAGATAATAATGCTTTTATTGTTAATATATTATTATGGAATGATTATCAACACTCTTTAAATTAGCAAAGGCTTAGCACTTACACAGCTGCAGTCTTTCTTCGGGGATGTATAGGTGCTTTCTTTTTATTAGGTTTATCGATGATTTTAACATCAATAAAATCTCAAGTGCACCAACATTAAAACTAAGTTTCTGTGGCCTGCATTTCAGGTCCAGAAGTAAAATTACAGAAAAAGACAAGAAGGGTCAAATTAGTCATTTTAGAACCTGGGGACAAAAGGACAGGGGAAGGGCTGTCCTTAGGTCAGCCGCTCCTGGTGTTTGAAGTCTGTGGAAACTCCTGCTACAGCTTTAAAGCACATGAGCACAAAGAGTATATACTATACATTATTCATCCTCTGAAACAGAGCTGAACAAAAGTGTCCTCCTGAAGAGCTCCTCACATGAGGATGTGTAATTTGTATTTGAGCAGCATAGCATAGTACAAAGCCAGGCAGAGGCTGTCCCAGCTAGTTCTGAAACTGGAGGCACTTTTGTGCTGTGCCTATAGCTGCCAGGGATTACCATAGTGCACTTAAGTTGCTTCTGAAGTCTGATGTAGCATAAATCTGCATTCAGAGTATGGTACTGCACTGTGCAGTCACATCGCATCATTTAGAGCTAGCTGAGGTGTTCGTGGCAGACTGTGGTATTTCTTCTTGTAAGCTTGTCTTTAAAGTCCTGGAAGCTTGGACTGAAATCAATTCATCTGAGATACTTGACACCTCTATTGGCTACAATGACAATGTTATGCCATAGAGTGATAGTATTGCTGAATGCAATTTCTTCCTAGAAAGTAGAAATGTCAGTTCTGTGGATGGACATTGTTCTTGCTTCCCTAATGTGCCACATTAAGGAGAATCTTGAAAATCAAGGACTGTTAGTGCAAGTGTGGTTTCCAGACTGTACAATAAGAATTTGAAAAGAAAAACTCATCTTAATATCATCATAATAGCTTCCTTATGAATACAATCAGATTTTTAAGTAGACTTCAGTAGTTTCTCAAGAAAATGGAGATTGTCTCTTTTTCATGTGCCTGTAGCTGTGAGATGACCATTCCATCAGCATGTTTTATACTATATTTAATAGACCTTATTAGACTCCATTATCTGTCCCGACCAGTTACAATGCCAGCCTCACCAAGAGTGTTTTGATTTGTATCTTCTAATCACAGTTCTCTGGATGGTGTCCTTGTTACAATCTCTGTACGTGAGATAGTCAGTACTGTCTTGCAACAGTAAAATGTCACTATTCACTTTCAATACTCTCTCATTTCTTACAACAATTACTTAAATAAATATTCCATTTTTTAGAGTTATCTGTGGGGTTTTGATTCAATTTCCTCCTGACAGAGTATTGTTCTCATTCCACTAGTGTTGGAAACATAGTTCATAACTTTTTGCTCTAGCAACTGGAATTTCTACATGTAATCCAAAAATGTGATACTGATAATCATGTGATTTTTGCATGCATAATTTCAGGCAATAAATAGCTTAGCAGCTACTGAAACCTTTATAAAAGTTTCCCTATTGTTTCATAGAATGCCATGCAGTACCACTTTTAAATTAATATTTTTCAAGAACCTGAATCTCTTTCAATACATCTAAACATCAGCAACTGCTATCACTTGAGACTATATGAAACACTTGCAGAGAGTTGGCAGACAAATATGAAGGTAGAGGATTTGTGCAGGTCTGTGCCTCTGGAGTGGCAACAACACGCAGGGCATCATGCTCCCTGATTATAAAAATGGCTCCAGGTACATACCTTAAAGCACCTGAAGCAGCCCCTAGCTGATGTTTTGCCATGCACTTAAAATATTTGAATTACTGTAGTTTCAAAACAAGATTTAATAGTTAAAATCTTTTACAGTTTCATACATTGAAAAGCATATCCGTAAAAGAAATTTTATGGGCATTTTAAATTAAACACTTCTTTTTTTTCCCTACAGATTTCATTCAAATATGCAAGGCAATGTGTAGCAGGGTCTTATGTAAGTGTATGCATTAACCACTTCCTGGAAAAACATGCATAGATTATTTCTGCAGAAAAAAAATTTACACACCTGAAAAAAAAAAGTACACACCTTTGAAAATTAGAGATAAAAATAATGTATCAAACAGTAATCATTTAAGTCTGTGCAACTGCACTGGTACAAGGACAACTGAGAACAAAGTCTTTCTTGTGAATGTTAGTTGGAAGGTGATGAGATGAATTATGGATTAAATAATTATAATTAAATTCTTCCAGCAATTATAAGAAGTCCTCAGAACAACAACAACAACAAATTCTTTGCTACAGTAAATTCAATATTTGATCTTGATGTCCCAGTTCTGCACTGAATTAAACTTGTCGTTCACTTAGCACTTCTGGAATGAACCGTTTGTACCTGCAACAATGGTCTGTAATTAAACTATTCCATGATCTCTATTATCTGCCTTACAGAAAGGTTCAGGAGAGTAATTAACAGCAAAAAGAGTTATTAATCAACACTAAAATAAGCACATAGAAACAACTGTAAATTAATAGTTTTATAAATTAATAGGTTTGTAACCTGAAGACCAGTAAAATTGAGCAGCTCTTTGAGAATTCACTGTAAAAACACTGCAGTATTTTTACATTCCTAATAGCAAAGGTAGACCTAATTAGCAAAGGTGATCCTAATAGCAAATTAGGACCTAATAGACAAAGGTCTTGTCATAGGTACATAGAGAAACATTTCTGACTTAAAATTTCAACACAAAGCTGAACATTTGGTTTAATAACATTATCTCAGCTGTTTATTTGTGAATACAAATGATAATTTTGAATGGTTTATATACCTCTCAATAGTTATGTGGGATTTATAATATTTTTCAACCAGCCTGTAGATACAACTGGAGGTAAAATGAATACATCAAAGAGCCCAGATTCTAACTTTACATGTCTAATTTCTATTATAAAATTTAATTTTTCTAGGTTTTTATCTAAGTTCATAGCATTTTTAATCTACACCGTTTGGCTGGGGTTTTTTTCTGAGTTCTTTGCTTGGCTTTTCTTAGAGATTTCGTAGAATGAGGGCAGAAGGTAACTACTGTCTACTTACTGTAGTTAAGTGCCGTTCCTGTGCTTTAAAGCTACCCTGAGTTCATTGCCCCTGACATGAACATGAGCCATTGTTTCATTAATGGCCTTACTGGGGAAAGGCCAAGGTTGGCATCATGGGGCTGAATTTGCACTGGGCTCTATTGCCCCCTTCCCTTCTAGAGGTCAGGCTGACCGTGCTCAAAGCCAGTGTTGATGTGGTGCAGCTGCCTAACCTTGCAACAAATCACTGGGAGAAGACTTTGGGTGGCAGAAGGACATCACGGAGGCCTTGCTGGAGGCCTCTAACCTACAGCACTGAGGCTGCACCTCTGCTCGGACCCACAGTCCTGGCCTTTGCCTGAGCTGTGCTATAGGTATGGCCATGCAAACCTGCTGACTCGACTTCATGTGTCCACCTCAGACTGCACTTCTGCAGACATCACAGTGACTGCAGGACTTGTCTGACCGTGGGGACAATCAGCGATCCTGCTCTGCTCTTTTTGCTCACATGCTGCTGGGCAGTTGTCCTTCCCAGCAAAAGCCCACCGCCCTGTCCTCCTCTTTTTGGACTTCAGCACCAATGCAGGGAGCAGAGACAGTGACATTCAGAGGAGCCGCCATTTCTGCTCTCACTGCTCCTCTCTTGGGTGGGGAAGTTTTCCTTGCACAGGTGAGGAAGGGCGAGGGCCTAACTGTAGCTCCCGAACAACAAAGTGAGGAATGCTCAATGGACTACCTGGCAGGTAGCCAAATCACTTGTCCAAAACTGCGGACCACCTTTTCTCTTCCTAATGATTTACCAGAACTATTACTTTTTCTTTTAGCCCTTTATTGAAGATCTGTGCTTGTTTTCACAGCTCAGGAAAAACAATCTGTTACTGTTGTTGGTATGGTGTTATCATCCTCTGGCATTCAAAAATCATTCTGAATCACAAGGTAAAAGCAGCTCTGTTAGTTCCCCTTTTGCCTTCAGTCTTCTTGACGTATGTATTAAAGCTCTTCTATCCAGTAATTTTTTAATTTCGTGTTTTCTTGCCTCTTTTTGGTTAGAAGCTCACATTCTCAGGTAATTATACAGAAGTGAGAACATAGGAAATGAAAAAAATTGATTTTGTGAAATCTGGTAAGTCTGAGTGACGGTTTCATGGACTTTGTTGGTGTAGCAAGTTTGGAAAAATCCTTTACCCAGAATTATACAATGCTTCCCCATCTCCTCTATGCCACATTATTAACATTAATTTTATTTTCTACAAAAACAAAATTTCATTTGAGTTCTTGGCTCTCCTATGCAGTGGCACTCAGCTCACAAAAGGGTTGCTACTGTAAATGATTCCATATTTCTCTGAAATTCAGTTTGAAGCCAAATCAGCTGAGTAGACAACGTTTATGTAGACCAGCTGACGATGTTGTTACAAGGGAACCTATTTTTGCTTTCAACTTCACCTCACACGTGAGTTAGCAGCAGCTCTGCCAGTCAATGCAAATGTCTTGGAAAAGGGTGTAAAACTGGCAGTTCCTAAAACAAAAGTTCCATTTAAAATGTCTGTCTGTAAGCAGGAGAAGATATACACAGAAACTAGATGTTAAATAGGTTCCATTACATTTTTTAAGCATGCAATGTATCAATTTTATCTCCCTGGAGCAGTATAAAAAGAAAACATAAAATATTTTTAAAACTTGGACAAATACTCCAGATATAATAGTCTAGATAGACTTTTTGAACACCATTATTATCCATTAAGAACGTTACCCTCTCCTAAGAACAAGTATTCAGTCTCTTTTTGTTGGTTTTTGTTTTGTTTTTCACAATAAAGGCATACATTTAACGTAAGTTCATATTGTTCTAATTGTGTTTTTATAAACAAATAAATAGTTAAAACATTTACTTGATCACAAAGAACTAGGAAAATTAATAGGGTCAACAGCATGTCTCCCACAACATCTAGAAACTTCTTCTTCCCTAAAAATATTTTATTTTTAGCAGTGACTTTACTCTAGTGTCCTGGGATGCTTTGAGAGATCTGGGTTTGAATATTCAGGGCACACAGGGGACTCAGAGGTCAACACCAAGTGCATGTTGAGTAGGGACAGGACTGAGAAGAGAGGAACTTCCCATTTTGATTCACTGGTGCACCCATTTTCTGCAATGCCCCTGTTACCCATGGGGTGTTTGTCTGTTGCATAATCCAAAGTAGCTGAATATCAGGGTTATTTATAAAATGCTATCTTTTGTTTTTCTTTACAGAATTTTACACTTTCTTTTTCTATTCTGTATTTTAAACTTTATTTGTTTTTGCCTAGAAATTACCTAACAGCAATATAATACTAGTGTGGAAGTACAATTGAGAAATGATGGGAATATTTATTTCATTCGATTAATACTTGAACTCTTTTTTTCCTTAATACAAGCACAACCAATGATTAGGCTCTAATGAGTGCAATCTGATTTAAGTAAGAACAAGAAAGTTTTTGGCACTGTAACTTTTAAAAATATAATCTGTGTGACCATTATTCTTACTTTTCTATGATCTCTTTAATTTATTTTTATTACCAGAAAAGTTCTGCTACAATAAAAAAGTTTGGAGATCATTTAATTTCTTCTTTTACCTGGATATCTTTAATGATTTACTTCCTTGAAAAACAATCAATGACAGTAGATACAAATGAAAATCATTAATCTCTGTAAATTCATGCAGAGTTTGGACTTTATCCAGGAAGTATCTTACTTAAGTATGCTGGTCAAGACAAAAATCTTTGAAAATTACTCTTACTGAGGTTTGAATACAACAAAATAAGAAGCAGCTGTCCCATTTCTACAAGTTAACAGAGAAGATGTATCTTTCCAAAATCTTCATGTCTAAATTCAGGTTTAAGCTTTATATGGCAATATCTTTCCACTTTTCCCTAATTACCCTGCTTTCATAAAAAATGGATGGGTAAACAGTTAATATTAGTAGCAGTCGAGATCAAAACATGTACAGCAGATGCAATAATGCTCATTGTTGCAAATAATCATCATCTGGATGGCTTTATTGAGACTTCTTTATTTCCTTCATGCTACCTAAATTCATTGAATAGGCCTGCACTTGAACAGGGTGTTTGTGGGGGTTTTGGGGTTTGGTTTTTTGGTTTGTTTTCTTGTTTGTTTTGTTCATTTGCTTTTTCTTTGGGATTGGGGTTTGGGGGGTTTTTTTTAGATTTTTAAATTTTATTTCACTAATCTCTCTCATAACTCTTTAGATCAATGTAAGATATCTGTTTCCAAATATTTTACATGTTTATCCCATAGATACCTGATCTATGTGGGATTTTCAGGGTCCTGTGACAGAAATGATCAAGTGTTTCTGACTTCAGACACTGCATCTTTGGGTTTGACTTTGTGTATGGACGTGCTCACATTCCCATGTGCTGTTCCACACGTTTTATGGTGTCTTCCTGAGAGCAAATGCAGGAGGACAGTACATGGGCTTTGGCAGAGTGCAGTGCTAATGCAGTTGGACCGTTTCTGGTGTATGAGGTAGGTCTTTCAAGCCAGGTTGGGTTGTTTGGGTTTTTTTATGATTCACAGATATTTATAAAACTAAAGTGGCCTTGGGGTTTTGTTCTTATTCCATTTGCAGCAGTCTAACTTGGACTTACAGCAGAAAATTTATACCTACACTTACTACTTTTCTTTCCTAGCTAGTGTTTTCTTCCTTCCTTCTTCCAAGTGTACTACTGACAGCCTGATTTTTCAGTCAGGAAAGGCCACAATGCTTTTCCAAAAAATTTTTCCAAGACTCTGATCATTTTTTTGAATGAGAAGGAGTCCTGGAATTTCTGTTAATCAATAGCGTAGTTCCTCCATGCAGCATCGACAATTCCCTAAATTCACTGAAATCTGACCACTTCAAACAAAGAACATTTGGTAACATTTACAGAACTCCTTTCTTATTCATATAATTAATTTAAATTGACTTATTTAAGGTTATTCTCTGTTAAATCCTTACAAGGATATCCAGATCAGTATAAACTCAGCACTGCTTCATGTTGATTTTTAATGACTTAGCAATGAAATCTGCCAGCTGTCACAAATCTGAATAGCCAAGGCTATTCAATACTAATACCATTATTAGTTGCATTTGTTCTCCAACACTGTGTTTAGGAAGTTAAATACTTCTGTAATGATACTGTTCCCAACCCGCCATCTGTTGAATGATGATAGGTCTTTATACAACGCTTATGGCAAAATTAATATTGAAATCTTCTATGGTGATTAAAAAATTGTTGCTTCTTGAGACATCAGCTATACAGTTTCACAAACATGTCTTTAGAAAGATAAGAGTGAGAGAACAGCCTAAAACCTTTGAGAAGATTATAAACAAATCAGACAGTACAGTAGAAAATATAAATCAGGAAATGCTGGTGAAAAAGGCTAAAAGACACAGCCTAAAAAACAAAGAAACCGAGTAGGATTAACCAAAAGCCCAATAACAGAGAAGTAGGAATCTAATTCTTGTAATGGAAAGTGGGATACTTCATCTTAAATACATTAGAGAGAAAATGAGAGCGCACATTCCTAAATTAGCCAAGAGACACTGAGGAACTTCAGGAAGTACTTCAAGGATAATCTGCTTTTGTATTTTCTTGCCTTAAAGTTTCTTTGTAATGTTTTCTTTAACATAATGTTATTTTTTATTTTCAATCCCTGTCAGGCACAGAGCAATTTTTTTGAGATCTGACAACATCATCTGGGTAAAAGAAGAATGGTGGCTGGGTAGCAGTGACCTCATTCTCCAGTTGAAGACTGATACACGGCTCAAGAGTCTTTGTTCATTTCTTTGTGTGCTCTCAGGCTTATAGGAGAAGGGAGGGTTCTAGAGACCTGGCATATCTGCATCCAGTTACAAAGGATCATTTTGGGGTGGGACTGCCCAAATGTCTAAGTTGTGAAGGGCTTTTAAGTGTTGTTTCGACAGACAAAAAGAGTCTCAAAATGACTGTGATGTATCCAGCTCAATGGACAAGAGCAGACTCACAAAACAAAACAGTAAAATCTCCTTCACTATTTTTCATTCTTTTGTCCTCAAAATATTTTCCACTATTCTCATATTCTGTGTGCCAATGCTTCTAAGGCAAGTAGGATTCCTGCAAGAGAGTTTCTGATAAAAGGAAATGTTTAACAGAAGCATCAGTTGGAACGAGTGATAAAGGAACATCCATATTTTCAAAAGCTAAATCTTCTGAAATCAAAATTCCTGAAACAAGCTAATTTGTCTTCAAAATATGCATAAAACATAAGGCTGTACTATTTTCAGGATTCAACCTCTGTGTCAGACATAGATTTCCTAACCTGCTGTGATAAAGCAATTACCTCAGGCTTTGAAGTCAGCCCTGAGAAAATTTTTAAGGATTCCATAGTCTGGTGGAGACATCTGGCTGGAAAACAGAAATTAGTGCAAATTTATTGCACTAACCTAAGAAATATTTGAACCAACAGCCTCAACAAAAAAACTGATACTTTTTAAGGCTGAAAATATATTTTAGAAAATAGAATGTCTGTAAATACAGTGGATGTTTAGACACTAAAAGTAAATGAAATTATTTACTTCTTTTGAATTGTATAAACCACCTTCTGTTAGGCAATGAAGCCACCCAGAATAACTCTTCAATAAAATGTAAATATTATTTTTTCAAATTGTCTTTTACCTGTTGTATTGGGTGTGACAGAGATGGAGTTAATTTTCCCCATGGCAGCCCTCATCCTGCTGTGCTTTGGATTGGTAGCTGGAAAGGTGTTGGTAACACACACCAGTGTTTTGGCTATGGCTGAGGAGTGCTTGCACAGCATCAGGGCTGCCTCTCCAACCTTACTCTCTCTCTGGAGGCTGGGAGTGGGCAAGATCTTAGGAGGGGACGCAGCCAGGATATCTGATCCCAACTGGCCAAAGGGATATTCTGTACCATATGGTGTCTGCTCGGCAATAAAACCTAGGAGAAGCTGGGAGGCAGGATGGGTGGCATTTGCTATTACAACAACTGACTTCCAGAACAACTGTTAGGTGCACTCAAGCCCTGCTTCCAGGGAAGTGGATGGACATCACCTGCTGTTGGGAAGTAGAGAATAAATCAAATGGGTTGGTTTTTTTGCTTCCACACATAGCCTTTGTTTTTACTTTATTAATCTGCCTTTATCTTGAACCATGAGGTTTTTCCCATGTTATTTTCTCCTCTGCCCTGCCCTGATGAGGAAGGCAGTGATACAGCATGTTAGTGGTCCAGCCAAAATCAACATACCAGAGTCTTTTTTGGCTCAGAAACAGGGACATGGGGAATTTGAGATAAGGCAGAGACAAAGGGTGGAACGTATTTGGGTTTTGTGGCAGGGTTTTGGTAGCAGGGTGGCTACAAGGGTGGCTTCTGTGAGAAGCTGCTTGAAGCTTCCACTATGTTTGACAGAACCAATGTCAAGCAGCTCCAAGACAGACCCACAGCTGGCCTAGGTGGAGCCCATCAGCAATGCTGGGATGACATATTTAAGAAGGGGAAAAACCCAGTGCAATTCAGCCAGAGGAGTGAGAACATGTGAGAGCAACAGCCCTACAGATAGCAAGGTCAGAGAAGGAGGTTGGGCAGGAGGTGCTCCAGGTGCTGGAGCAGATTCCCCCACAGCCCGTGGTGCAGACCATGGTGAAGCAGCTATGCCCCTGCAGCCCATGGAGGCCCATGATGGAGCAGAAACCCATTTCATTATCATGCTCTGGTTTAACTGACAGTAAATTAAACTAATTTCTCCAAGTCAAGCCTTCTTTGCCTGTGACAGTAACTGGTGAGTGATCTCTCCTTGTCCTTATCTCAATCCATGAGACTTCTGTTATGTCTTCTTTCCCCTTTCCAGTTGAGGAGGGGAGTGATAGAGCTGCTTTGGTGAGCACCTGGCATCCAGACACCTGAAATCTTTCTTCCTTTATATTTACTAAAAGCAGACCAAATTTATTCATAACAGCATGAAAATCCTCCTGATTCAATGGTTTTCAGACACAATAGGTGGGATACATAAATCTGGATGATCTCTCTGTGCCTTGCTTATGAAGCTAAGCCTTCATGCACACTTTAAAATAAATAAACCCCCATTTTCAGGGGGTTAAAACTTAGTGAGACAGATCTCACCTTTACTGATTAATTTGATATTTGTAAATTTTTCCAATTCTTCTTTTACGTTTCTATTAACATTTTGTCATGGTGCTTAAAACAATGTATCTTGATTTCTTTCTTTCAAAGAAAATTAAGAGTCACACGATGCCATCTGTAAAAGGTAATTTTCAATTTAATCTGTAATTCTGTTATTTACTAAAAATATATTACAAACTATGCAAAGGCATCAAAAAACCCCCAAAATACCAAACTCTACATAAACCCAAAATAAACAAAAATAAAAGGCCACAGTTATTTGCTTAAACTTGACATAGACTTGTATGGGAAACTGAAAGGTTTTCTTGTCTTCACTATCAGAGAAATCAACCATTTTATTTGAGTAAATGCATGGGAAAGATGAGATTGTAGATGTAATCTGAAAGATTTCATCTTCACCTTCAGATTTTAAACCTTCTTCAATCCTTAGCTTAATCCTAAAATTACACCCTTTTAACATTCACTTTCC
This sequence comes from Machaerirhynchus nigripectus, assembly GCA_013397975.1. Classification (NCBI taxonomy): domain Eukaryota; kingdom Metazoa; phylum Chordata; class Aves; order Passeriformes; family Dicruridae; genus Machaerirhynchus; species Machaerirhynchus nigripectus. The sequence continues at coordinate 1,399,332 of VZRQ01018917.1, read as the reverse complement.
ATATATTTCTAACTTGACCCATTTTTCCCACCATGAATGACTCATAAAATAAATGTTACTATTTTTTCTTTTAAGTTATCTAACCCATTTCCCTTCTAAAGCTTCTACTGACACTCAGTGATTGTGACAGGACTATACTAGAGCCTTCAAAGAGATTATTTCCTTTGGGTGGTTACCTCTTCAGAAGCAGAATAGCCCAATCTTTACTTTTTAATTTACTGATTAACTAAATAAGAGAGAAGTTGTTTTAAAAGTTGATTCAAAGTCTTAGAGTTGGTTGTATTTCCACTGGAAAAATTGTTCCAGTGAACAATTAATTATTAAATCACACAGTTTTCACAATTTTTATGGAAATTATTTTTTCTTAAGACAAAAAATCTAGTAATTTAATTAAACTTAATAATATTCATAAGGTGCTCGTTTAAAATCTGTATTTGGTGTGATATGCCAGTTACGTGATACTGGTATGTTGTAGGTATGCTTCTTTCTTTCAGATAGAAACTATTCAATGGACTTCTCTAGTGGAACTTTAGATCATCTATTTTTCCTTCAAGCTCCATTTACACAGTCTCTGCTAGCACAGAAAGGAGTTGATATGCAATTAGCTGTTCACTTAGAGCACCTTTGAACTTATCACCTTGCTATCTTAAGAAAAACAACATGATAATAAAAAAGTGTCATTTTTTTCATGCTGTGCATAACTGGTAGTTACAAGAGAGGTGCACAGGCTAACAACTCTGAAAGAATCCTTATTTTCTGAAGTGACTCTGTTGACCTTGAAACATGGTGAACTATTTCTAAAAAGCATTATGGACATTTAAAATAAATGCAAATCACTTCTGAAAAATCTATGCCTTACTATGAAGTGACTAATGTGTTTCCCTGAAATTAAAACTTTTAGCTCTCCATATCTTTAATTTTTAACTGTATATGTATACTGTCTCAGCTTTTAGTCTTAGTGATTCAAATGCTACTACCAGGCTGAAAAATACAAATAATCTAATATAATTTTATCTTTTAAAAGCACCATTCATTTTTAGATTAAGAAGAGTTATGTATTTTCATCAATTGTAGAGGCAGAATGTTATAAACTTCTGACATTTGTTACAAAATTGTATTCCTCTGATTATTGGGAAGACCAGAAATTAAAAAAAAAAAAAGTGGCAAAGTACTTCAGTGCTAATGATTGACATCTGGTTTGAACTAAAACCATGGGGTTTGACTCTGCAGTAATTTTTAATGAGACATTGTATCTAAGTACTCTGCTTGTAGATTTGACCAAAAAAAAAACAAAAAAGAGAAAGCAGATGAAGAACATGGACAAGCAGATGAACCCAAGATGGTTTAGTAGTACAAGCTTGCTTCCATGGGTAGCTGGTCCTACTGTATGAAATCCCTTTGCCAATACAAGAGAGAAGGGATTGTGTGGGCTAAGATGGCTGATAATTTTCCAGTATACACCGATTCTTTTTCTCCCCTAAATTATTTTTTCCCTTAAGTGGCCTAAATTTGAATTATTCTCTCCAATAAAAAGTAGACACCTTTTTGTACCAAAAGAATGAATATGTACAACGATGATACAAGCAACTTTTACTGTCTGACCGGCAGGTAATATCTCACAGAATAAGAGGTGAAGAGAGAAAAGCTTGAAGTGTGCATAAAGACTGGAATCAGGGGAAGGTTTTTGACAAGTCTCTTACATATTTTACTGTGTGTTCGCTTTCGTTAAAAGGCAAGTCTTCAGGGAATATCTCAATAGTGCCAACAAAGTCCAGACCCTTGTATAATTGATTGAGAAAAAGGCAGGATCCTGCATTGAATCATCTGCTGGAAGACCCAAACTTTATAGACAAAATTAGCAGCTGAGAAGCCTTTGTCTCTCTTCATTGACTATTAAAGAAGAAATGAAGATCAGTGTCTCTAAGCACAAATTAATCCTTAAAAAGACTTTTCACTTAATTGAATCATGCCTCTAGATGATGTCACAGCGCAGGAGGGTTCCTCCGTGGTTCCTTAATGCAGGCAGCCCTGTGTGACAGCTGGCTCTAGGGACAGGGTTGCAAAGGGAGAGGGTAGACGGAAAAGGTAGCAAGCTATATCATGGATTGAAAGGAAAAGAAAAACCCAGGATATTTCAAAATTATGAGAACAAGAGAGTGATGTGGAAACAGGACTCATTCAGAAGCACAGGAATCTTCTTGCTTCAGATTGTCAAGCCTTTCTGCAATCTCATTCCAGTCGTGTAGAGAGAAACAGGACTGTGAACATATTTTTTTCTAAATAACCAATATTGTACTGAAAAAATACACAACTTCTATTCCCAGAGGATCTAATAAAATGTAAATTAATTGCATAGGATTATGGCAAATATTTTCAAGACAGTTGATAATCTTAAATTTGTGTTCAAAAAGATTCTATTAACTTGGAGTGCATTGAATGTTTTTCTTCATGATTGAAAAGTTTAAAAAGCTCTGGTTTGGATGTTGTTTTCTTCTGAGACAGTTGGAATAGGATGCATTCCTAGTCAGTGATATAGGTATTTGGGAATGCACTGAACATGCATTTCATTGCTCACAGAAAGGTGAAGGCTGATTTCAGATGAAAGTGATTTTTCTCCAGTGGCACTCGATTCTGCATTTATATGAAAATACAGGGGCGAATGTTTGATGTCTATAAGCAGTCTTAGTAATCTGTGTCTCTGAGACAGATACAAGGCATTTTATACATATTTTTCCCTACTAGTACATCCTGTCAAGACACTCACTAATTACTTTCAGAAAATAAGCATTTCACTAACAGCAAGGTCATTTGCATAGAATTTTTCACATTTGGTTATATCTATGCTCCTACAGGCAAGCTATGATGCTTGACAAATTTACCAGGTTACTGTATCCATGATTCACCAACCAAAATACCTGGCCTGTGGAACTGTATCTTTACTGGCAAAATTTGGGAAGTTTGCTTGCCAAACAGACAACCAGACAGGTTATAATCATGTGTCCCATCATATCAGGCTATGGCTTCCAGCCACCTGCTGTGTGGTGGAACAGAAGCAAAATGTCAAGCCTGCAGCACTCAAGGACTTTGCTTTAAGCTCTTGGTTCTACATCAGCTAGGACTCCCCGCTGCCCACAAGTGAGCTCCTCTTTCTGACTGGAAACACGATTGCATTCTGCCATCCTGAAGTGCTCCTATTGCACATTTTTGCTCAGGTCCATTGGCAAGGTCATTTTGCGTCCACAGAATAAACTCTTACAATATAAATTATATTCTATTTAGAACACAGTTATACCTATTTAAACTCTTAATTGCACAGGAAATAATATGCATTACAAAATTATGGTCCTTTTGATATCATCTAATAAAATACCAAGTAAATCACACTTCAGTCTCAAGACTGTAAAGGATATAATTAATGGTGCTAAAAGTTAATTACAATTATTTCAGTGGTGTGGGACTTTTTATTTTATGCAGCTCTTTAAGTTCCTCAATTTGTTCATATTAGGATGTTTGCACCTTCACCAGTAGGGGAGCATTGTAGTAAGCAACAAAACCACATTATTAAAATGAAATTTTTTTTGTCAGGAATACGAACACAGACATCATTTTGTTCTAACACTGTTCTTTAAATGGTGTGTGGGTGTGGGTGTGGGTGTGGGTGTGGGTGTGGGTGTGGGTGTGGGTGTGGGTGTGGGGGTGTGTGTGTGTTATTTAGCCCCACAGTAAACATATTCTTATAAGAAATCGCAAGTGAAAATTTCAGTTATTAGTGATGCTTATATTTATGACAGTACTGTGAACTTTATTAATGTCTCAATTTGACTGGAATGTCTCAAATTGACTGGAGTTGGTCTGTTAATCCGAGTGTGTAACAGCGGATAATACTGGGAAGCCTTTCACATCAAAAAATAGTCTTTCTCTAAAGAGATAATGCTCATGAGTAACTAAGATCAATTAATCGAAATGTAGCACAATGACATTTTCTCAGCTTATTAATGAACATTGATTTGTTTAGTGGCTTCAAACATGTAATGCCCAGTCAGTTTCTAAGTAATTTAACAGCATTTGAAGAAAGAAAGGAATTTTTAGGCTATGAAAAGGAAAACAATGGACTAAATTCTCTGGATATGTTTGTATGACTGTAACTGGGAAAAAATGAGACAATAAAGTTAGGAATACTGTACAAGGAAAGGAGAAATGTAATGTGATATACGATTCTTGGCTGTTTTATCAGCTATCCCTAAGTCAAAAACAAGAGCTGTGAAAATGAACATATTAAAAGTAGCAGTCTGTCCCATTTGTAAATTCCTATGTTAAAATTTATATTAGAGACAAACACTTTATTTCTAAATATTAAATTTTACCAAACTTTAAAAAGATTGTACATCAAAGCTCTTTCTGGACTATCTTCACTTTTCACAGCAGGCACAAGGCACACTTCTAAAGAACTGATCATCAGAAAAGAAAATAAATATAATAAAACCTGAGCATTTCTCAGTGGAGACGAATAAAGGTTAAGCTAATGCAACAAACATTACATTGAACTAAGTAAAATTCAAGTCATTACATGCTGGAAACACTTGAAAATATGCACGAGAATCACTTCAGTCTCCACTGAACTACCTCCATATCTCAGTCTCTTTGAACTACCCTTGACAATGGTGGAGACGTTGTTCCAAATGTGGGCCAGTTACCCAGTGTGCAGCACCAATTCACACACCAAGGAGAGGTATTTCTGTTTTTTGTTCTAGTTGGCACAAAGCTGGGTGGTAACCAACAAATGGCTAACTCACCTCTCACCAAAACCTACACTATTTATACACTTTAACAAAGGCATCAGCATTTATTGGTTGCAGGGTACATCACTTTTATTAATGAGTACTCAAACCCCTATTTGCCAGGTGTATCTCTCACTTCTCATGCTAATTAATCCTCATACACAGTTCTTCTCTCCATTTGAGCCTGGGGTCCATTTTGAGTTGGTGGTCATTTAGTCGATGGTTGCAAACTCGCCCTTCCAGGCTTACCTTTCTCCCAGCTACTGATCAGTTCTGCTCCACACTGCACCACACATTCCTGGTCCCTCTCATCCAGACAGCCTATTCATTTTGGGATTGTCTTCCCTTTTCCTTAAAACAAAAGATTAGCTGAGCATACAGCACTCACAGTGCAACTGCTTAATCATACCTGCCCAGGTATAGCTTACTGATTAATAATGAAAAAAAAACTGCAAAGTTTGATTCAAATCTTCAGGAGCTCAAATCTTAAGGGGTTTGATATCAGAAATGCTCCCTTTAGCTGTTGGGTATTAATTCTCATACAACTGAAATCAAAACAATCAGGACTTTTGCTGACCTGAAGATAAACCCCTTGCAAGCAACCATTGCCATGCACATCAAATAGGGTTCTTATAATGGAAGACAATAAAACGGCACATATCTCTCTGTTCTCATCTCTGAGCCATGATTCAACTCATCCTAATATAAGTGTCAAAACCAGATTAATTCCTGCTAAAAGTGTTCAGCTTGAACTTAGACATCCAAAATTAAGAAATATATATCTCATCTGGTGTGAGTTTGAAACAAGTTCTGTTTGGGCTGTTCCTGTTGCTGAGTATCCACCAACAAGGAAGCTTTTTTCAGTAGTGAAACATTTTGTCCTCATGGGTAGGATATGTCTCACTTAAGTTTAGACAACTACAATTGAAGTAGCTTGCAATGCTTACTTAAGAGTTAATAGAGATAAATAGGCATCTTGAATCAGACGCATTGCCTATGAAGACAGTCTGGACAAATAATCAAATGCAGACATCCTAATTCACTTATTTGTATTTGAAATACATTCCTAATTGCAGATACAATGGTTGCAGTGACAAACAAAGGCATCTCTCTTTTCTTCTTCTCTCTCCTCACAAATTCTTATTCCTCACTATATTATGAAGATGCTTTGCAGTCCTATTAAGAGTGATTAAATACTAGTTTAAGTAGATAATCAATGTCTGCTAAGACAGATTACCTTATTAAAGAGAAATTTAATTTTAGCCATCTCCAAAAACTGGGACATAGTATGGAATAAAAACCCAGGGCAGCCATCAAGGTCACATTCAGAATGAAATGCATCAGATCAAGCATAAGCAGAAATAACTACACACAAACAGCCCAAGTAAAAGTAAAAAACACAGATGTAGGGGTAATTTATGTCTCAACACAGGCAGAGAAGGACTATGTTTTATGAATCTCTTGCTTAACTTCAAGTGACCTCTTCGCTCTGCAATTAAATTATCCAGAAAGGAAGAACATTTAATTCATTATAAGAGGGAATGATTTTTTTCCCTATGCTAATGACAAGGCTTGTACTGAGACATAATCAGTTTCTTCAGTTGACTGCTTAAATTCTAACTATTTTCTTTCCCTCTGACTAATGGAAGTTACGTGGTTTTTTTTTTTTAATGCCTTCAGACATCATCTGATATGTTTATTTAATGATGCCAAATTCATATGACATTTCACTCCCTCTGACATACAGGTGGTTCCCAATGAAAACTTATTAATTAATCCTATTTTGTGCTTAAAAAGAAAACACCAAATGATGGGTAAAAATTGGTGTGCTATGAAACTAGACAAACACTGACATTTTTTTTGTTCATAATTCTTTTGTGCATTAATAATACCTTGATAAGGGCTGGCTTTAGGGGCTAGCATGAAAGTCATAGCTGCCCAGACAGTATCCTCCTTGATTCTAATCATCCAAAGGAAAGGACTGGATCACAGAGGATGCACCAGAAACTCAACTCCCAGCTGATCAGCTGGGGGTCGTTGGCAGGTCTTTGCCCCTCAGCCTATCTGAGCTGTCTTCAGAGGGCGAGAACGTCTGCAGAGAGAAGATACAAGATCATAGAATTGTAGATTCATACAATCGTAGAATCATTTACATTGAAAAACACCTCCAAGATCATTGAGTCCAACTGTTAACATAACACTGCCAAGTTTACCCTGAAACCATGTCTCTCAGTGCCACATCTCCACATCTTTTAAATACCTCCAGGGATGGTGACTTCCCTGGGCAGCCTGTTTCAATGCTTGACAAACCTTTCAGAGAAGAAATTTTTCCTAATATCTAATCTAAACCTCCCCTGGTGCAACTTGGGGCTGTTCCCTCTCATCCTTTCACCCGAGACCTGGGAGAGGAGATCGACTTCTGTATTACTATAACTTCCTTTCAGGTTGTTATAAAGAGCAGTAAGGTCTCCCCTGAGCCTCTTTTCTCCAGGGAATTTTTGGAATTGATCATGACTCTGCATTCAGTACCTCAAAATTTCACTTTCCCACATTCAGATCTCCTGTATACTTCACAGCCTTGTAACTTTCTCATCTGCAAATAGGTGCGGCAGCAAATGAAGAAACGAAAATCAGGAAAAGTATCTGTGTCATTCTACCCATACCCCACCTGAGATTCTCAAGTCTTTAAAACTTTCCAAAGAGGGTTTTCAGGGGTAGTGGGAGAAGGGAACACATCTCACAGGACACGATGATATAATCGCTAAACAACTGGCTTCCATAGGCTCCCTGCAGACTGATACTGCTTAAAACTTAGAAATAAGAAGGCTGTTTTTCTTAAGACAAGGGATGGCATACACGGCCACAAATTTTTGTCCACAGCTTCCCCACATATTTTGGCATAGATCGCCACAGCCTCTGACACTTTTAAATGAACTTAAGGCAACGTTACAAAAATCCACCTTTTGTCTCTGATCTTCGTATAATAAACGTCATTCTAGAACAGGGTTAAAAACTTTTAAAGACTGAAAGATAGAACAGATATAATTTTTGTACCTGTCTGCTGCTCCTACAACTTATTTCTGTAGGGAGACGTATCCTGCCTATGCCTCTATCTGCAGAACTACCACCTTTACACTGATTTAAGTGACAGAGAACTGTGATAAGTGGCAGATCCATTTTCCTTCAATCGCATGCACAGATGGGACAGAAACTTTTCTTTTGTAGGCTTAATGCTCAGAATAATAATATGTTATTTGAATCATACCAGTTTCACAGAATAATACGGCTATATACAGACTAGAATGCTGTTATCTCCCTGTACTCCTTCTGCTTCATACCAAGTATCTCCATAATTTATCCTTTTATCTTTATATACTTTCGTTAAGTTGCTAAGAAGATGCAGACTGTGTCTGCTTTTATTAGGCAGAGGATGGGAGAGGAGGAAAAGGCTCTATTTCTACAACAAACATGCACACAAAATGATTTTTCATGAAGTTATTTAAAGGAAATATTTGAACAGATTTTGGTATAATTTATGAGTAAAAGCATGTTGAGCAGTAGATAACTGTGGTCTGTTGTCCAACAAGTGAATAAAATAGAGGCAGATGGCAACACATCAACTCTCACGTGTTTGTTCCAAGGCGCCCAGTGCCAGCTGCGCTCACCAGAACTTCCCAATAGTAACTTCCTTCTCCTTCATTGCCACGTGCCACCTAGCGACTTAACGCTGAACCACAGCTTTACAGCTCTTGACGCTGGGAGCTACAGCGGGACACGAGGACTAGTGCTTGCTTCTGAATGCTTAAGGATGTAAAACTGGCCATGGAAACAGCTAAATGCAGAGCATAAAACAGATTTACTTTGAGAGCAATTTCTCTCCCAGACCTCCAAGGACAAAGAAGCAAAACAAAAAAAAATCAGATGTACCTGAATGATGCAAATTTTTGCCTTCCACTATTTGTACCTGTGGAGCACTAAAACAGAGATCAGGTCATTCAGACATTAAAACAACAACGAAAAATCAAGACAGCATGTCTGCTAAAAAGATCAAGGAATGAATTCAATGTCTAAAAATAACAAACATTCCCTTCCTCTGACTTAGACTTCCTAAACATTTTACTTAACTTTTTTATTTATCTCCATATATTTTAAACTTTTAGAAGTGATGTTTTTATTCATATGAGTTCTGGGTTAGTATTTTTTTTACACTCTCAGAGAACACAAAAAGTGGTGAAGAGCACCTCTTCCTGACTGCAATCTAAAGCCATGTTACAAGCATATTTTGCTTTTTGAACAGAGCATCACATTTCTTACAAAGAATAGTGAGAGTATGGTTTTTGTTGGATGAAATTAGAGATGTTTTAAAAATTATTTTAACTGCTTTACCAGTAACAGCAGCCCTAGAAACTCACTTAATGGTGTCATTGTTATAGCTTTAAAATCAAAAGTTTTGTGCTTGAGCAGGTAGTTCTAAGAAGACAAGATGTGGTGATTTCTGGATTCTTCCTCCTTAGGAAACAAAAAAACCTGAACAAAACAAAACTATAGGGTATTCGTGATGCTTATCAAAATACTGCATCTGCTTTCTCTCAAGTGTATTTTGATTGAACACTGTCTGAGAGGTTCTTCATTACACAGGCAGTCCAGACATTAGAGATTCAGCATGACTTTATGTAATGCAGATCAGAAAGCATTTGATGGCAACTTAATATTTGAAATGCAATGAATAATTCACTATGTGGATCCAGAACACCATTTTCTAACTCGCTACGTTAATAAAATTAAACTGCAAAGAATTATCATCTCAAGACAAAGCAGGATACCAGACCAAATCAAAATGACATTTATCATACACGACTGTTAAAAGATCTTGTAAATGAATACTGCAATATATTCTCCTTTGAGGGCATGTTACTGTGTGACTGGTAACATAATAATTATGCCATGTTTGCCTATAGTATTTTTTTCATCTGATAACTCCTGGCCTGCTACCCTAGAAGAAATTTCCCTAATCAGCATCAGGGAAGCTGAGGTCAAAAGAAACAAAGAATCTGTTAATGATTTCCCTCTTGTCTGATTCACCTGCAACTGTACAATATTCAAACCAGCCTGTGTTACAACAAGATTTAGAAATTCAAATATGAAATATTTTTTTATGCTCTGCAGATTTTTTTAAGGTTCATACATAGCATGGCTCCACAGTTTTGATGATACAAGGTATTTCTTTGCCAAGCAGTTGAATGCTTACACGTACTCCAGGCAGCACTCCATGAGCAGCAGTATCCATAATCCCATGTCCTGTCAAGATCAAGTGTTAACTGCATTTGAGAATTTGATCATATGGTCTTATTTGCACTGGATAGGACCAACCAAAATTCCTTCCATTACAGTATTTAAGCTCAAGTCTTCCTCATCTATGAAGTCTGAGATTTACAAATGTACCTAACATGTAATTCTGAAAGTAAATAAAAATTAAAAAAAAAAAAAAAAAAAAAAAAAAAAAAAAAAAAAAAAAATCTAAACAGAAAGCAAGTTTTTAATGCTGAAAACAACCCTGGACTGGTGCTACAGACCTAGGCTGGTGCTTTATCAGTACTGATGAAAGAAAGAGTGGGGGAAAGGCAGTTTTGTGAATCTTGTTGTGAATAGCAAACATTCAAAATGCTCGTTTAATTCAGCAGCTAAATATTCTCCCACAACTGTTGGTTCTCCTTCAGCCTGTCATGGGTATCACCCTTGATAAATGGGAGGATAGAAGTGATTCATCCTTCCTAATGCTGTGCTCTACAGCTGACCTCAGCCTCTCCTGAGAGTTCCCAGAGGCTGCTGAATTTACTGGTATAACCTGTGGTTCATAACTAAAATTTTGAAATAATTTCTTACTGCAATTTAAATATATTATATATATGTATCTTGTTGAAGTGATATCAGAGAGGGTAATGAGGGCAACAAACACTGCATTGTGAAGGGAATCTGCCTTTGAAAGGCTATTTGTTCATTTGGTGCTTAAAAATCATCTGTTTTGCAGGAGAAGGCAGCGGCACACAGTGTAATACACCACAGGCTGTCAGTTCTGTATTTACTAGACAAGGACAATGCCAGTCTAATTTTAATGATAAGCTGTTCTGGTTGAAGCTAGACAGAGCAGCTTCCTCCAGCTTCTTTGCAGGTGTGGCAGTTTGGAGAAAATCTCTCAGGGTTTGACAAAGTAACAGAGTTGTTAATAATGTCTTCTAGAAACCTCACAGAGAAAAAGAAGGAGAGAGAGGAAAAGGAGAAAGAGGAAGAGAGAGGCTTTGTACTTTCATTACCAGCTCTGGCAGGAGAATAGGATCATGAGCTCCTTGAAGTCTATTTACCTAAATATTGGAGAATTTTGCCAAATGGTAAACAAACCGTGGCAACTGTTGCTTGGGATCTGTTATTTTTTCGTTCATGGCAGTAGCATCGTGTCTCACTTAGGCCCTCGGAAGGATGAAAGGTAATAATCCCTGTGACAGTGTCAAAGTGCATGTCAAAGCTATCAAGGAATCATGATATTTGCCTAAAAGGCAAAGTTCAGACCTTTTTACAAATAGGTAGTAGGTTAACAGCATGATTCAGGCCACCAATTCTTTCCTGAATCCTAAAGAAGAACCACATGTTGTGTAAACTGGAAAGCACAAGAGGCTACGGAGCAAACTCAAGCACTTGCTCCTGATCATCCCAGCACATAATCAAAACACCCCACTAGCTCACTACTCAACTGTACCAGCCAGCTTTTTTCCAAGATTAAACCTGAGCTGGAGGAGGGATATAGTCAACTCCCAAAAACACAGGAAAAAATCTATACTAGGATTGCTTTCCTCCACTCTTCACATCCTCCAACACAATCCAAGGACATCTTGCAGTCTCAAACATACCTGAAAGCCCTTATCCCTTCCCCAAGGCATGCAAGCAACACCTTTAATGTCTCACTAAGACACCACTCTGGTGAGCTGCATCATAGCCCTACATTAATTCATTCCTGGTGGAAACAGAAGTGTGGGCAGTGCAGACTGTAGGTGTAGATTGTATGTAAACTCTGTGGGACCATATCTTACAGGGCAGTCCAGTCTTCCCTTTCATAACACTACCCATGTCCAGGACATTGAAAACACTTTAATCATGCTGCACTTAAGGAAAATGATCTTGCTTGAGCTATGTTGCAGTTCAGTGGTGGAAGAGCCTAAATTGCTTTTTAGTCTCTGGTGCTTAGAGTAAAACTGGCAACTCAAAGCAAGTTCACGTGAAGTCTAACACAGCTAGGCAGCACAAAATACACGAGTGACACTGACTAAACAGCATCAGAGCAGTGTGAAGAAGGCACATCCTAAAGATCTAAACTTTGTTCAGGCAGCAAGCTTGGAGTTAAGGAATAAAGCACTCTGCCACTAGTGACCTTTTACATAAAATTCATATGTGAAACTTTACCAGGCTGTGTGCTAAAGAAAGTATAAATTGAAAATGTGGGTCTTGTACAATGCAAAGACTTTTAAATTAACTACTTCTAGGCTGACTCATTATTAATACTCAGTGTTATATCACTGCTATGTATCACTGTACATACACATTAGTAATCTAACACTGAACAAAATAATATAAATCAGTTGAGAACTTTAAATTAAATCAACATAACTCAACCATGAGTATGAGTGGTTTTGGTTTTTTTTAAAATGCAGTAGTTTAATGCAGTTCAGGCAGAGAAAATTGAACAGTAAAACATAGCAGGGAAACTGTATTAATTATGCATTTACAACCTATGATGCTTACTATATCAAAACAGCAGATTTCAAAGCACAGTAATGGGCTTATATAAATGAGCAAGTTGTGGTGCAACAGTTTCACCCATCTCACCTGATTTGTGGTAGCTGCTTGTGGAGAGGCTCTTAGCTTATGCTGAAGTAACTCTAGCTAGCTTAGCCTTGTTTCATTAACTTTGTACACAGTGGGAACTTTTTTCACTTATCTAACCTTTCCCCTGACACCTAACTTTCAGATTATTGCACAGCACTGAAACATCACAGCCAGACAGTTACAAAAGCCTACCCAGATTTGAAAATGTAAACATTATTTTAACCAGTAATGATGGAAAGAAGAACTCATAGGATCACACAATTTTCTGTTTATCTGAGGAACATAATCAAACCCTATGATAAAGAAAGTGAAAATTTTTTTTAAAAATCCAAAAGAAAGTGAAAAATATCCATATGCATATGCTGCGCATATTTCACTAAATCAAGGGATATCTTGGTGAGAGCAGTGCTCTCTAACCCTATTAAAACTTCTTCACCTTATGAAGCTGTCTTCAAGGACACAACAGAAGGATGGGATGCTGTCTAGAGGGAAAAACTTGAGAAGTGAGCCCACTCGAAATTCATGAAGCTCAATGTGTCTGAGTACAAGACGGTGCACCTGGAGTGGGAAAATCCCAGATATGAGTACAGAGTGGGAGAAGAATTGATTGAGAGCAGCCCTGTGGAGAAGGTTTTGGGGGTTGTCACGGATGAAAAGCTGAATATGAGCCGACAGTGTGTGCTCACAGCCTGGAAGGCCAATCACATCCTGGGCTGCATCTAAAGAAGTGTGGCCAGCAGGTTAAGCGAGGGCATTTTCCCCTTACTTTGCCCTAGGGACACCTCATCTGGAATACTGTGTACAGTTCTGGGGCCATCAGCAAAAGAAAGACATGGACACATTATTGCTGGTCAAGGGAAGGGCCATGAAGATGTTCAGGGCATGGAGCACCTCTCCTATGAAAACAGACTGAAAGAGTAATGGCTGTTCAGACTGAAGAAGAGGAGGGAGAGACCTCATTGCTGCCTCCCAGTACGTTAATGGGACTTACAAAAAAGGAGGGAGGGGGACTTATATATGGGCATATAGTACACTGGACAAGGTGCAGTGGTTTTAGGCAGGTTTAGATTGTTAGGAAAATGTTAGGAGAAAGATAGTTGTGAGCCGCTGAAACAGGCTGCCCAGAGAAGCTGTGGATGCCCCAAACCTGGAAGCATTCAAGGCCAGGTTGAATGGGGCTTTGAGTAACCTAGTAAATGGCATCCCTGCCCAGGAAGGGGGATTGGAACTAGATGATCCTTAAGATTCCTTTCAACCCAAACCATTCTATGATCCTATGACCAATTGAGAACCCTTTCCTTCCATTCCATCCATAGTCTTTCACCAAAAATTATGCTAGACAACAACAATAATAAAAAAAAACCCCAGTTAAACAATATAAATACATATAAAAAATTCTTATGCATAGGAGGGGAGCGGGGAACCCCACTGTTTTCAAAAGAATGCAGTAATTCTAGTTTATTTTTAATAAATATTTTTTAAATATGCCTTTTTAAAATTGTCTCAAAATAACAGTTATTTCCTGCTCAGTTAATCCTATTTTCAGAGATGACTTACCTGTTCTTTCAAGCTTACTTTCTACTCATTTATCTGTTTCTTGAAGAACTAGAAACTGTCTCTTTGGAGTCCCATTAAAGCTCTCTATTCACAGTGCTCTCTCTGCTTCATGGTGCAACCCATTTTGAAAGGGTTGAAAGAAAAAATGTACTTGGTGAGGGAAAATATTCCACTTTGAAGCATGAGATGGATGTGCATATAGGCCTTTATTTTATGAATATGGGTGGGAGATGTAAGGCAAGGGCTGTTATTCTCACCTGACGATGGATATCCTAATTTTATTTAGATCTGTCATCCTCATCAATTTTTATTGATGGCAGAGAGAAAGAGAGCTGCAAAGAACAATGTAGCTCACCCTAACAGAGATATGTAAGACAAGCAAGATTAATCTGAAGATGACTGTTTCTTTCCATCATCACCAAAAACTAATTTAAGATGGCTGCTTCCAACTTGGACACAAAATTTTCAGACATTTAAACTGTGAAAGATGTAAGCAATGCCTTTAGAATTATTCAGTCTTACTGAACTGATTAATTTCACTCTGCTAAGGGTGCAACAAAATAACCACTTCCTTTCATAGTACTTTAAAGCAGTACTTTAAATAACCCATTGTTTTTATATTTTTTTTATAATTTATTTAAACAAGTCAGCCAGTTACCTTTTATACTGTTCTCTATAGCTTCACTTTCTTGTCCCATAGATGCAGTCTGGTTTTTTTTCTGCCAAACTACTGCATCTGAAAGTTTCCAATATATGGCACCTTCCTCTTAGCATCCCTCAATTAAAATGCAAACCATCTTCAGATCATATTTTGAAAGGGCAGTCTCTCTGCAATAATCCTAAACTGGCATCTATTAACTACCCAGAGAAGTTTTGAATTTTCCCAACAAAGCTAAACTATTAAAAGATGTGAACTAGAACTAAACTAACTATATTTTAAATACGCATTATTTCTATGACTTCCTGTTATGAGATCAAAAAATATTTTTAGAAGATACCAGCACTTTAATGTTACCTCTGTAGAATATTTCCGTAGCTGTTCCTTTAAGTAAAATGGATATGGACCAAATGAAAATATTTATGTCTAAGCAGAACCTCACAAAAATATATTATATATGACTAGGAAAGGAAAAATGAGCAGGGCTTGGAAGAATAACAGCAACAAGAGATATCACCATCAGAAATAAAATTAAATGTAGACAGGAACATCAAACAAGAATGTTGTATTATAAATAACCATGTCCCTAACAGAAACCATAAATCAGACTTTACTTATCTTTAATCTCTCTCTTGAGCATTGTAGATGTAGCTTCAGCTGCCTAACTACAGCTCTGACTGGCATTTGATCCCTGGGACAGTCCGGTCAGCCTTGAAGCAATGCATTCCTCTTCGCATTAATCCACGCCCTGGACCAGATTCAGGCTTCATTTCTACTCTAAGCCATATCTCTTCCCAGGCTGCTTTCAAATGACTTTCCTGGTTCACCTCGAGGAAAATTTTGAGACTGTGCATTCTGCACGGTTCCTCGGCAATTGTCATGCAGCCAGTGCAGTCCACCCTGGCACCGGCCCATTAAGGCTCCAGTCGTGCCTCCAAGGTCTGCCCCTGCCTGCATTTCATCTTCAGCTCCCACTTCAGCTCAACTGCCTCTGCCAGTTCCATGAGCCTTGAAGGTCACTTGGTCAATAAAAAGATCAAAAGTGAATAATGAAGCCTAAATGTACAAAAAGGCAGTGGAAGAAAGCAATACAATTGTATGACAGGAAATAACTGACACAACTTTTGCCAGAGAAGTAGATATAATGTCATTATAGCCAATAAATAGACGGCTGCCTTTAGTACTTACAGATTTCTTATGCATAATGTTTCTAGGTTGATGCCTTTCTTATCCATCTGCAAAAGAAAACAAGTAAACAACTTGATTTCATTTTTTTTCATCTCTCACTTTCACTAACGATCTTTCTTTGCCTTGAAAATGGCAATATTGGCCAAAAATATTCATTCTAAGTGCTCTTGCAAACAGTATTGCCTGCATTTCTGAGTCCCTTATCTGACTGCCCATTCTTAGCTCTTTGTCTTTCAGAGGACTATATATCTGCACACTGAACTGCATTTTGTGCTACCTTGAATACCTACCCATCAATACATTCAGGCAACTCCCACTAAATGGTTCAAAATATCTCTGTTTCTTAACATTGTTAGGAATGTTTGTTTCAAATTGCTTATAACTGTTAATTATTGCTGAAATACAACTAATTAAAAAATGAATGATAGAAATAAAGGAAAGGTGGTGCACAAAAGAGCTGAAGAAAAATCAAACCCAAAGATTTGTGTCCTGTTATACATTACCTATTTTAAAATCAAACAACACTGACATGCCTTCTTTACATGAAAAAAATCCTTTGCTGTAAAATTATTTGAACTAATTGCACCAAAACTTTAATAATACTACACCTATAAATAACCACATTAAAATTACACCAAATTAAATTAGATATGAAAAAAATGTCTGATTTATGAAGTCTCTAAATGGTGAACTAATATAAAGTCATAGAATAGAAACAGGGATCAAGCTAATAAGTAAGAATGAAGTATGGAAAAGAGAGAAATATAAGATGAAAAAAAGAATTAAATCTACTACACCTAGATTCATTAGTTTCTCATTTAAATTGATAACTACAATATGCACAGATGTAAAACAGTAATTGCCCCTAGTGTAACAAAAAATAGTTGGTAAAATCTGGGTGGAAAAGCTATGCACCTCTATCCTTTTTTAAAGACTCCTCTCCACGGTCCTGCCTAATCTGCAAACTCATGGCAATGGAAGTTCAAAAAAGGCAAGAAACTCCTGTAGCAGGAGGCCACAAAGATGCTGAGGGGTCTGGAGCATCTCCTATGAGGAGAGACTGAGGGAGCTGGGCCTGTTTAGTCTAGGAAGAGAAAACTGAGAGGGGATCTCATCAGTGCACATAAATATCTCAAAGGTGTGTGCCAAGAGGATGGTGCCAGACTCTTTTCAGCTGTGCCCAGAGATAGGATGAGGAGCTAAACTAAAACACAGGAAGTTTCAACTCAATATGAGGAAGAACATTCTTTACATTGGGGATGGCAGCGCACTGGAACAGGCTGCACAGGGGGGGGTCACAGAGACTCCCTCTCTGGACACATTCAAAACACACCTGGACACGTTTCTGTGTAATCTGCTCTTGGTGACCCTGCCTTGGTGGGGGGATTGGTCTAGATAATCTTCAGGTGTCCTTTCCAACCCTAAAAATTCTGTGCTTTTGTTTCCGTGAATGAGGCAACAGAAGGTAATAAATATTAAATCAAGGTATTAGGTTTTGAGGAATGTTTTCAGCAGAAGTCATATGAAGATGTCCAAATGTCAATGGAAGAATTTCAGAAACAAATGTAAAGAAGACTGGCAGTTCTCAGTCTTCAAATTTTATAATGTTGTGAATTGAAGAAAAAAGGATATACAACACCACTTAAAATCTCTTAGTTTTGTCAAACCAAGTGCAAATGAGAAAAAGACAAACCATAATAGATGCATACTTCAGCTACATGTATCAAGAAAGAAATCCAGCATCAGGATTCCCCTGTGGATTAGCACATGCTATGACTTTTGGGGATTCTATTTAATTTTATTCCAAAGTTAACCTAGCCATTTGCTTTCCTAAATAAAGTTGTACCTGCATTTTGTGTATCTTCCACATAATAGAAGACAAAGATGCTCTTTCCCAGAGTGTTTCATTATTATTAACATTTATTCAGTGATTCTGCATTTTTTTCCTAAAGCAATGTAGTGAGAAAGGCTGCCAGCAATTAAAATACTTCATCATTAATAGTTGGTTTTAAATAAATGAGCACAGGAATAATCTCGTGATGCAACTGATTACTTAGGGCTGGACAAAATCTCAAAGTGAAGTGGAAGAATTATTTCAGGAAACTAAGTGTCCATTAATGACACTTTGACAGCAAGAATGTGGATATTTGCTAAATATGTAAAACGAATCTTCACTTGTCACACTTTCTGTGCAGCAGATGACTTTGCTCTGAAAGACTGAGGATTATGTCAATGAAAATAAAACAGGCTGGTCATCTGCAGATATATTCCTATCTTTTGCAAAATATTTTTCTGCTTAAACCCAAGTAGAAAAATAAAATGTTTTCTAAAATTTTACTTAATTAGTGGAAAGTTTTGAATTGCTATTTGAGACAACAAACATCAAGAATATTTGAGCCAAACAGATTGCCATATCAGAGAACTGCAAGAGTTAATCCCATAATGAAAATGTGTATGTAGGATTAAAGCAAGATTGCACCAAGTTATTTGACAAGTGAACAAGAGTCAACTCCTGAACTTGGAACTCGAGCATTGTATTTTCTGTCTGAGCCTTAACATCCATGACTGCTCAATGCTCATTCAGTTCATTTCAGAAAATTCATGACAAAAGACGTATTCAGTTCTCTTACAGGCACTTTTGATAAATGAATAGGTTTTATTCTGACACAGCCATTGAAATCAACTTGGAAAACTGAAAAAAAGAGTGCTTTTGACTGTCATATAGACAGTTGTTCTCTGGTGGATTGAATTCCAGTTTGCAAACATCTTTATTGCAGACCTTCCGTTTCCTTGCCATTTTATTTTGAAGATTAATTAACAAACACACATAATAAATGCATAATTAACAAATGCATTTGCTTTTATGTTACTGTAGATATGAAACTTGAGGAGAAAACCATAAGCTTATTGTAAATGTTATGGAACAAAAGGGTAAGCACATACTTAAATGTCAAAAATTATTCTCTGTGTGTCTCAAGGCAGTTTTAAATGCCTGGTTTTGTTAATGTGATTAATGTGCCACCTTTGAAAAGATATTCACGGACAAAAAATGTGGCAATAAATTTGGTTACAAATATCTAGAAGTATTTCTGGTTTTGTTCTTGATTTCCTTTAGAATAAGAGGTAGTTTCCATAAACTCTACCTATAATCCGTGATCAATATGTCCTTTAAAAGTTCCAAAATGCAGATTCTGTAGTTTCCTCAGTGTTTAAATTGGGACATTTTCATATTGTAAAGTAAATCTCTTAAATTAAAATTAAACCCCACACGGTCTGTGTACTAAACAGATGGAAAATGCTTTTCTCCACATCTAGCACTCACAGTTGTACCTTAACCTGCTTGCACTGCATTACGGGAGCATTTCATTAAAGGAGTAGTACAACTGCAGCCTTCTGGACTCCCTCTGCCTGGTGTTTATCTACTCCACAGTGCAGGCAAAAGCATTTCTGCCACGACCACACAGAAAGGAACTCCACCAAAAAAGCAGAAAGGGGTACATCCTGTGCCATTGGGACAGTGTTCCTATTTATATTTCCTGATAATACCGATAATTACATTTCTTGGAATTGCATTACGTTAGTCACTGTTGTTTAGCTTTTATCCTGATACATTTTTGCATAATGCTACCAAGGCTCTCATTCTTATTTTGGTGAAGTTTTGCAGAATTTGGAGAACTGTGCCCTGTTTGAATTTCAGTTTCCAGATTATTTACGCAGTTTATCAAGAAAATTATGGATTTAAATCTTATCCAACAGTGTGCTTTGAGAAACTCGTGGGTGATAAAGATTTATTCTCTTCTATCATCAAGTGTTTCAAGACATTCAAATTTAAACACTTAGCACTGCGAATTTATTTTTCCAAAATGAAAAATGAAATATTTAGAGAATATTCTAAATAAGGGAGATAGAAAAGTACTTTTCTGAAATAGTGAATTAATGTGTTGATGTATGATTGATGTCAGTCCTCAATACTTAATTCAGCAAGAAGCGACACTTTGGAGTAGTCAAAATAATTTTCTAATTTAGACTAATTTAAATAAAAACATTAAAACTTATATTTTCAGAATGAGTTTTTCTGTCTTCAAGCCAAAAAATGATTTATATGTCAGATTTTTAAATTAAGAATTTTAACATGTTGTTTCTTTTGAATATTTATCTCCATTAAAACTAGAAGGAGCTCAATAACTTGAAAATGAAACTAATATTGTCTTATGACAAAAACAAAGTGTATGGCATTAGTCAGATTAGCATAGTTATGTTTCTAAAAGAAAGGGGAGGAGGCACAGCAGTTTGACCCATGAGAAATGTATTTCCCACAGCTATCTGGAGAAACATTCAGTATTAAATAAACATTTAAAAAATCCTATCTTATTTGTTAGATATTATATTTTCATTCTCAGATCATAGTGTTGAAATCAGAAAATTTTGCAGTTTTAAAATACTGGTAATTGTAAAATTAGTATTTTAAGAGTTATATACTTGGTTAGAAACCATGTCATATATTTTAAATAATAATTTTAATAATACAGTTCAATACTAGGATCAAAGATTAAGGCAGACATAACTAAAATAATGCTTCATTTTCTTCTTCTCAGTTCGCCCCGTAAATATTCTGCTACTGCCACCCCATGATAAATGTCACAGTTAATCAAATAAACGTATAAGCGATTTTATTGGAATAAATTGGAAAAAAAAAAAAATCAGCCCAGTGTGCAAACACTGCTGCACCTTTTGTGGCGAGTCTTATTTAATTATGGACTGATAGTTCAATTCTGGATAGTGATAAACAACAACCAATTCACCTCAGCAGTAGCTGATTCCTCATTATCCATTCCTTTAATTCCATTTCCCTTGGTCTGAGAACTTGCCTGAACACCCAAGCAAATGTCTCTCCTTCCACTATCACCACTAGAGCAGCGAGGGCTCTTTGGCAAATGGCAGCAGAACTTTTCCCTCACACAAGCCCTGTCAGAGCAATGACCCAGCCACACAGGTGGAAATCCTGCTGTGAGATCCAGGAGTCCAGCAGCTTCCAGATGCACGTCCGGGAAGGAGTTAGGAGCCTTCATGGCCCTTATGATTGCCATTGGACAACCGTCTTTTGCTACCACAGATGCAAAAAAAGGAGACTTCAGTACGTTTACAATTTGAGAACCAACTCGGATCTCACATTAGACAGCATTCAAAGATAACACACTGAGCTCTGATTATATCTTCCACACCCTGACTTCATGGTTACCAAACTGGCCCTGGATTAAAGAACTGTTCATAGTAGTTGTAATTATAATTTTTGTTTATATATACTGTTGTTCTACATATACTGCTGTAAGACGCATATTATTGGTAGATATTTAGAATAGAGTCTCCACAAGGTAGAGGCCTTGTCAAGCACCTAAAGGGGGGGAATGATGCCTTAGGTTTTAGCTTTTATATTTTTTAGATTCTGTACTGCCTAGTATGTAACTCTGGAACTTCATATAGCCTGCTAGCTGTTGTTCTCTCATCCTGGTTAAACACAACAAACCCTCTCTGGGCCTGAACTCAAGGACACCTTGTTGTCCCAGGCCCTGAAATATGTAAACTGAGCCTCTGGACAGGGGGAGCAAACTTGGAGTAATTATATCACTACCTGAAATTATAATTGGAGAATTAACCCTGCTATGCAAATGGACCAAACTTACAAAAGTGTGAAAAACCCATGACCCAGCATCCATCTTGGGTGTAACCCCTCGGAGGCTTTTGACTCCCAAGGTGTACCTTTGAAGGCCCTTCAAATAAATACCTGCTTTTATTCTCTGAATCTTGTCTAGGCTTTGTTTTCTATGTAGCCGCTTCAAGGCATTACTAACAGATCTTTGGGTGAGGAACTAGGACTGAAAAATGAACTAGGGAGCTACACATAGCTCAGAAGCAGTCACAGACATTGTAGTTGGTCAACGCATTAATTTATGCGTTTTAGTTTTATAATTTCAAGACAGCATTATGAACTGCCAGCAAAGTTTGTCTGCATTTAATAGTTTCAGATGTTTGCAAGATGACTGCAGTGTTCCTCTCTGGTTACAGTGAAGAGAGGAGGACTGCAGGAGCACTAGCCAGTAGTACGACAATTATCTAGAACTGAAAAACTTGCCACAATTAGTTGTGTGGTAAGAGCAGATATTTATCAATATTTTAGGGGACAAGTCCTAACATAAAAAAAAAAAAGGCTTTAGTACAGGTTTTCATCACAACAACAAAGGCTTAGCCATAACCTGAGACTGTACATTTACTGTATAATAGACAGTTAATATGAGGTTATTCCTGAGAGGAGCAATCTGGGAGCTTAGAAACACACTGTACCTCTGTGTGGCAATTAATTCAGCTAGAGTCTTGTTGAATTGATGTGCTGTTCTTTCCTGAGTACTGCTCATACTGACTCCTTTGAGTTGTTCTAAGGAAAAGACAAAGGACCATTTATAGTTAACCACCTATGGAAATGAACACTGTGTAATCATGAAATTAATTGCTGAATTCCTACATTTCACTTCTTAGATTTCAACAGCATTTTCTCTTGAAGATACCATGAGCTACGTAAGAATTTGCAGCTATCATCAACAGATCTTATTCCCATATAAAAGCAGAGCTATTTCCCATTATGATTTCCTCCTGGAAATACTCCCTGCAGGAAGATAAACATATGGTAAATGTGAAAAAGTTAATTGCCTATATATTGGCTGTAAAAGTTAATTAGCTGCATAGTCTTCCATATATTGGTATTTTAACAATTTACCTTCAGATGTCAAAACTGATGCTTTCATTTTCCTAGGTCTGTTACCTCAAAATTAGCTTTCAAGAAAGTTCAATGCAATAAACAGATCTTTCTGTCCAGAGACTGCCTGCACCTTACAGAGCAGTTAAACTCTTCTTGTCAGTCATCCCAGTGAAAAGAAGCTCATCCTTGGAATTCTTGCCATCTGATTGCGAATGGTCAGTCAAAAACTAACCTGGAAAAAATATTTTTTAAGCCAGGTCAGTTGCCTGAAGAAATTACTTGTCTCCCATATAACCATGGGAGCTCAAGACAAAAAGGAAGGAAAATAGTCTCAGACATGATTTGTGTGGCCCTAGTCTGCCAAGAAGCCACAGTTTAGTTCTCATATTCTGTTGTTATGACTACCTGCACTCAAGTTTAAGCTTGTCTCATATCCAGGCTTTGAGCAAGCACCAAAATATGGAGTGTGTGGGAGAGAGGAGACTTTCAGCTCCAAAGATCTCTCAGGACAGTGCCTCAAAGGCCAAACTGAGATATGCAGACACCTTGTAAGGGCCACATTCACATCCATTTTCTCCAATTCTCATATTGTCAACAGACACAACACATATCAGGCAGAAAACTATGGAACTTCTTCATTAGAGGCCCAGTAGGACAAACTAGATTTTTGAAATTCTGGATGGCTGAACAGAAATTGTCTGTAGTACCAAGCCCTTTGAGAGTCCTTTAGTTACGCTTCTGGGAATGGTTGCTTATGTAGGAAGATGTGGGTCCCACTGAAGATACCAGATACTTGAAAGTGAGGTGCAAAATTATCGACGTGGTACCTTCTACTGGGTTTAGGGCCTACCTTTGTCCAGAGTCCAAATTTTGATACAAGGTTGGCACTTTTAAGTTTGATACCACACTGAAGGTCCAAATTTTGGGCAATGCTAACAAACACTGTCAATACAGAACTCATAACTTAACCCTTGATCATCTGTGGCACTTATGTTTTAACCCGTTCCTTCCTATCTTTTATGGACTGCTTCAGCGAGCTGTTTCCAAGAAAAAACTGCTGTAGACAGAATCAAGCAGTCTGGAGGCAAGACAGTCTGCATCACTTGGCTCTGAGGTTCTCTTTAAATATTATAATAACTTATTATAACAGTACAATAATCAATTGTTTCTCTTTTACTTACTGGAGCCTCTGGACCTGTCAGTGAGACCCCTGAGACCTTTAATTAGCAAGAAATGGACAGCCTAGAGGAAGCCTAGTAAAATTAAGTCTATGGGAAGGTTCTTTACTTCTCTCTCTTTTGGGAAAACGAAAGGTATAAAGGGGACTGCGATGAAAAAAAAGAAATTATTTTTGCATTTACAGTGGTTTTTTACGTGAGAACCTTACAGTAGTTATGAATTTCAGGTACTCATGCAACTTACATGTGGAAGTTCACATTTCCTTTGTGGCTAAGGGCTTAAAAGACATCTTGTTAACGGCAGATCATGTACTAGAAAACCACACACTCTCTCTGATGCCAGTTAACTAATTATTTCAGATGGAATAAAGAACACTGGAAGGCACAAGTTCTTAATTTGGACTTGATCTCAACTTTCATCAAAGATGGAACTTAATTTCTAATAAAATGTGTGAGATTTAGTAGGAATTCCCCTCATGATTTCTTCAACTTCTTGTGTATGAGTTTTTATACTATTGATGAATGCTTCTGCAGTTACTTTTCAAATGAAAACATCTTCCCATCAGAATCTGAAAACGCAAAGACTGAGCATGTTTTCCATTCCATTAGATGCCTTAGTTATCAAGAAACTGAGAAAAATAAATGACGATCAGTAAGTGACTATCACTGACTACCCATCTCCTAACACCACTGCCTCTAGTCTGACTTAACTGGCTAGCAATTGCATGATGAAATTCTGCAGATTTTAATTCCTTCTTTCTATGCAGATTATTCCCAAAGAAACAGTAAAATTTTCTAAAGCACATTAACTCTGTTTATTTCTGCATATTTGAAACAATTCTCATTGGATCTTATATGCAATTCCAGTAAGCTTTTAAAGAATTTACATAGCTGAGAAAATCTTCCTTTTTTACTGCTCCATTGGCAAATCTGGAGTAGTGTAAAATGATCTTGTGATAGTCCAACAAAGCACTGACCTATTTGTTCCATATATGTTTGTCTTTGACAAAGAGGTGCTAGACTAGAAGCAGTTGAGTAAAAAGACAAATCTGGACCAGCATCAAGAAAGGATTGTTCTTCTTAGCTCACTATGAGGCAAGTTTTAAATGCCCAGGTGCAAAACTAAGAGCTGGCCACCTCTACAAGCACTTACAGCTGGGCACTACTTTGCCTACATCTGATGGTTTCACCATCAAGTTGGCCTCGTAGCAGCAGCACTTTAGATCCCTGCAAGCCTGATAAAGTAGGCGTGCTTTAAATGCATCTTGTACACAGATCTTAGCAAAGGCAAATAATTTTCTTTTTAAAACTACCAAACAGATGTAGGTGATCTAGTTTCCTGTCCTTCCTCAGACTAAGGAGTGATAAATCCACATCTTAAAGCTGCTATTAAAGCATCAAGACAGAAACTAGTTTCCATTCTATACAATGAGGCTGTGGCAGTACAGAATACAAAGTTGAAGAGGCTGTGGCAGTTGAAGAATATAAAGTTCCAGGGGCCAGAAAACAAGTTAATCAATGTATTCACTGTGAGATGATGCTCTGATTTCATTTTATCTGAGCAGGTAATAGAATCCAGGCTTTTTATTTTGTGGTTGAATGGTTTAATTATTTTGTGAGTAAAAGTCCTGTGAAGTGGAAAGTGTGCCACTGCCATGTTGTCCTGATCCTTCATCAGTTCACTGGAGTCTTTCAGTCTGCCAACAAGAAGTCTAGTTAGGACTTTTATTAAAAACTGATTAAAAAACCAAACCAAAACCAAAAATACAACCAAGAACCAAAACTGCAAGTCCCTATACCCTGAGATGCTGTATCTAAACACAAAGCCCCTAACTTTGAGTGAAAGTTACCTGTCCTACAGATGGGCTGAGAGAACCTGTTTGTCATTCGCTTATGAATTGCTCCTCACAAATGCACTTTCAGGAGCCTCCAAAATGCTAAAAGCCACAATGTTTAGATTATCTTGTATTTCTGTGTGTCAGTGGTTTTTTTAAGCAACAGGGGTTGGTTCTATCCTTCCCATGAGTGATGTGAAAGATCTTGCTGGTTTGCCAAGTCAATCTCCAACATGAAGGAAAGCTCTCCTTCTACTGCCTGGATACAGTCCTCAGGTGCTATTGATACCATGATGATTTTTGTCTTTTCTTTTTTACCCCTGTTATACCTTTTTGCAACTTCTGTATTCTTGGTGCTTTTGCCTACATTCCTGGACTTGTTTGTTAAGCTAAGAGACTAAACATTTTAGAGGCTTTGTAGTTACAGTGCCAGTGTGCCCAGGCCCCAAGGTCCTCTCCAGAACACATTTTGTAAACTAAGATAGAACCATCCAGGGGAGGGTTCCTTAGAGAGGGGGGCTCATTCGAGCCTCTCATTGGGGAATTTTGATAGATATGCTAATTAGTAAGACCTAGAATGTAAAACCAGATATAGAGGGGATTTTGCGGTGGCCATTGCGGGGGTGCATGGAGGTGTATTCAACCTGGTCGTGGTGCACCTAAGGATCCTTACAATAAATACCAAGGTAATACCCTTTTCCCCTTCTAACCGTGTTCGCCTCTTGATTTTAAGACCAGGAAAAGGCATCACTATCACTTGTAGAGATTTGTCACCAACATCAGGGTCTCAAGAGAAGCTTTTAGCACCTCACATGAGACAGTCAATTTTATCATTCTCTCCTCAGCTGGTACCCATTTACAGAGGGCTACTGAGCCTCCTTACCAAATCAGGCAGGAAGACAGGGCAGGTAGCCTCGAGACTATCTAAAAAGCCCACTATAAAAATCATAGAGGATACTAGACTGGGCAGAATGGGAGAGAGATAAACATCAGAAGTGTTGCCTGAAGAAACCAGAAGCTGTGTCATGGGGGAATTATTAGTAATCATTTATACATTTTTTTGTTTTCCTGGAACATAACTGGAATTAGTAACATTATATACAGCTGGTCGAGTGCTTGGACACTGACACTGTGAACTTCAGAAAGCTGCCAGAGGACTCTGGGTCTGGTATTTATTTCCATGCCTCTAAGTCCAAGTATAATGGAGCTATTGATTCTTGATGGTCTTGCACATTATGGATAAACATGATCTTATTATAAACTGCAAATTATTTGGTTTTTCCAGAGTGGAAACTGATCTTTGCTTTTAATACTCTTTCCCTGTTTATACTTCTACATGCTATGTGAGTTGGACAGTGTGACTGCAGAGCACTTGAGTTGTTGAAAGGCAGTCGAATACTCTCATCCCAAGTCATCCAGCTGTAAATCTGAAAATATAACTTGTATTTATGTTGAGAAACATTTGCATATTCTCATATCTAAGAACTTTAATTGCTGTAGTATTACTACTTGACATGTTTCCTTTTTAGCTCCTATTTGTTGTTTTATTGGCAGACGGTAGTGAAATGGTTACCAGCATTGAACAGAAGTTCCTAATGCTTACATCCCATAATCATTAAAGGAAACCTATTTAGATCTTATTCTCGTCTTTATTCTCTTTTTCCTATTGTGTCTTTCAAAGCAGTTATGTTTTCCAAAGACATATGTAAATATAATGGCAATAATATTGATCCTCTGTTCTAAGTGCTTAAGTACCATAATCATTCTAAGAAACATGTTTAGATAGGAAAAGATCTCTGCCACCCCCAATTTGATTTGGGGCGGGTAGTCTGGAATTCTTTTGCACTTCAAGATGAAAAAAAAATAGTATCTGAAATAGCAATATTTCATGGATGTCTAAATAAAACACTCTTGTTCTAAAAATAGAATGTGCATATGCAGACTGCACAAAAAATAAAGAAAAACATGGTTTCAACTCCTGCTAGGTTGACAAACTGAAAATAAGCCACTCTCAAGCTAAAATTTTGTAAGCATTAGTTAGGGGTAAAATCAATGCTGGACTGTGAGTAGCAAAACCCCAGAAACTCAGAACTAATTTGTTTTGCAGAGTTGAGGAAAATGGAAAACTGAAGTAAAGTGTATCTCATCATAGGTACAAATTTGTTTTATTTCTTTTTTATTATTTTCCTTTTACTGAGATGCACAACTTTTCCACTCTATATTAAACCTGCTAATCTTAGAAACTTGCAGTTATTACAGCAGAATACTTTTTTTTTAATAAATACTTTTTGAAGTAACTTTTTAGAGAAGAAAGTGGTATCCACTGATACCGCTAGGGCTCTATTTGGACATATAAAACTGTCAGACATAGGAAGGAACAACTTTCTTGTTCATGTACTCGTTTATCATTCCTTCTATTTACAGCTTTGTGAAAACTCATTCTATTTGCTCATAGAAAAATGAAAATAAAATTCCTAGGTTACATCTATGAGATTACCCATTTGACGTGAAGGGGATCAGGCTCTGCTTTGCACTTTTCTTGCTGAAGAGTTTTGGCAGTTCTCACAGCTAGAATCTACAATTTTTTCCAAATCCAGGTACTGGTACTCAGATTGAATTTTGCAATTCATGGTGGCACACTGCTGATGCAAGTTTGCATGGCGCATTGATTGTTCCCTGTGTTAAATATACTTGGTCATGCTGGTTTTTTCCCAGCTCCTTCAGATCTTGATGTGATGTATTTACTGCTGTGTATTTCATCTTTTTTGTTTTATGAATTATGATGAACAGGGAGTTTATAAAACTAAAATAATAGACATAAGAAAGCAGGAAAGTAAGTTTGATTTTGAAGGTCAATCGTATGGCCATTTCAATTTTCAATGTGTCTTGATTTTAAAGTTTTGATTCAAATCTTCAAAGGAATCAAGATTTTGTACTGATTCTGTCATTTCTGAAGGGCAGTTGGTTTATAGGAAGTCCAAGATTCAGCAACCAAAACCATTACTCTTTGCACAATTTAACACATACGCACAAAATTAATAGTTAAGTAAAATGCTTTTTCCTGCACTTCTACCTAAAGGTAATGAATGAGTACATAAGCTGACAAACTTCTGTGAGTATTTCCTAATGAGTTTGTTCTGTGTTCTGTTTGCGCCATGGAATTATTTCAATATAGGTATTTTTAATGTTTTTCCTCAGAAAGGAGGATATTGCTACATACTGAACTCAGAATTCAAATGACTTCTGGCTGCTGTGAAGATTTGGTTTATTTTATTTAAAGAGTAAACTGTGCTTATCCTTTGGAAGATGGGTTTTGTCAAAGAATTTCCAATGATTGAAGATCATTTCCAATTGGGAGGAAAACAAAGATTTAAAGTGACGTTAAGATTAATTTTCTGTATATACCATGCCCACATATTACAAAAAAAGAGATTATCTTTTTTTTTATAGAGTGAATGTTTTTAATGATGTTTTCTGCTTTCTAAAGATAAAATCAGGCTAATCAGCTTGCTGAAGTTTAGTTTATAATCTGGAGGTGTCCATTTTGCATTTTTAGATACCGTTTGCATAAACAATGTAGCTCCTGTTATCAGTTTTCCCAAAAGATTACAAAAATACTAATTAATCTAATTTACATGAGGATAAAGATAGATACCTGAGCTTATTTTCTATTTTTTTCCTTTTTAAACCATAGTAAAGTGCCTTTTTTTTTTTTTTAAGATTCCCACTGTACCCTTACAAAATTGTGTTCTAATAAGCATTGTTGTTTGAAGTTTTCAAAGACAGGGCTCAATTCCCTCGAAATTGATTATTCTGTGATTATATTCCCTGGATATTGACTGATATGAGGCACCCACTCAGATGAAAATGAAATGTTGGAGTCCTGAGCACTCTTGGCACTATAAATAGCCTCCTTTTGGTCTTATATTCTCACATGCTCATAAATGAGAAAGAACAGGTGAACCCCACTGCTATGTTTACCTTTGAAGACTGAATTTCTCCTTTTTTTTTTTTTTTTTTTTTTATTTTTTTTTTTTTTTGTTCTTCTTNACTTTTGTGCTTCTGGATATCTCTATATTCATGTTTTCTTTTCCAAAGAGGAAATGCAAGGCTATATTAAAATCTGTGTGAGTGAAAAAGCGGGGTTTGATAGATTTAAATCCCTGGGTGATTGACAGGTACCTTCTTTGCATTCAGCATCACTGCAGTCAGTGAGCTGGAGGGTTTCAGAGAGAGTGAAAACAAAGATCATACCCAAAGGATTGCTTCTCCCAGTTCCAGCAATAATAACCCTGAGTTTCGTCCTCAGGCAATACACATGAAAACAAAAACAAAAATAAAAAGGAGTCCATAAATTATTTACCACTATTAAACATTAAAACAGCAAAGGGTTTTTTTCAGGGGATTTGATGTGTCAATAAAATAAGAAAAAAGGAATAACAGCATACTTTGCTGTATTCTCCTATTGACATCCAAATTGAAGGGAAAATGGCAAGGACAGAATTTCTATAGACTGCCTGTGAGTAGTTACTTGAGTTAGAAATGTGGGTGTAAATTAATATAACTCAGTTCTTCTGTTACATGTTGTGCAACCTTCTTCCATTGGTACACAGGTCACATTGTCTTGTGGGTTTATGGGATCTCTCACTGCTTTCCCAGGTATAACAGAATCACTATGCCTAAATGAGTAACTTTTCCTGATTTTTGGCGTTTGCTACATCTCATAGATATGAAGCAATGTTTACCGTGATGCAGAGATGGAACAGTTAGTTGCACAGGGCTCAGCTGCACCCAGCAGTGTTTGCGGTAGCACCAGCTACAAATCCCTTAGTGTCAAGTTTCCTGTTCTTGCCTACAAGACCTCACAGTTGTTATTTTTGGGTCGGACCTTCTGTACCGCCTCTTGTGCTGTACTGTGCATCCTTGTGGTTACTCTGATGGTCCGGGTCTGGCAGCTGAGATTCTGCAAGGATGCTGGAGCAGACTGATGAGACAGCTTTCCTAATGCCAGCAGAATCGAGGTTTTCTAAGGACCTGAAAAGAAGGCAAAAGTGCATGTCTATCTTATCTTCCCTTAAAGATGAATTTATTCTTTATACTACGTTCTTTTTTTGCCCAGACTAGTTCATATGGCATTCTGGACAATTAAGCATGAATCACCTCATTCTTTGAGTTTTCCCTTGCGTATAAAAACATCAAAAGTGTTTTTCTGTATGGCTTTTTTCAACATGGATTTTATAATTCCTGTTGCTTTCCTGAAAAGTCTGTGGACTCCCTCCAACACCATGTAGAGTACCATGGCATTTCAGTCTTGATTGTTCAGAGGTGCTGTGTTCTTCTACCTGTTTCCTCTCCTCCTGCCCCAAATTTTGCCAGAATGCTTCCCCTTGCTGGCATTTTTTCAGAAGGAAGGTGAGGAGACAAGTTTTCAGCAGGAACAGGTCCCTGAACAAATAGGTATGCCGCATTATTTCTGATGGACTAATACTCAGAGGGGCAGGACGTGATGGAAGAATGATCAGGTTTTGGCAATTATTTTGCAAATAAACTAGTTTTCTAGTCAATAATTTTTTCCATGTGGAATTGTGGAATAGCTCCGTGTTTATAAAGAAGCTATTACCTTGTCTTATCGGTATAATTTACTAATGATTTTTCATTTAGTTTAATGTTGAATGAAAAAAGCTAAAATTTCTTTGGTTTAGAATAAATAGAGGTTGTTTTATTAGAAAAAAATCACAGCAAGGATTTTAAGATGTCCTAAGACTGGCTTTATCAATAAGCAGTGCCTTTTCATGCAGCAGATATATTTTACATTCATCTGCTGTATAAAGACTTATCTCTGGAAAATTGCCTCAGCTTGCTTATTGGTCTGCCACTTATCTTGTGTCTTAAGTACTGTCCTGATTTCAGCCAAGGACAGAGTGGATTTTTTGCAGTAGCTGTGAGGGTGCAGAGCCTGGAGCCCTGTAGGAACGGCCAAGACCCTACTGTTATTTGGTTTCACTTTATGTCACTGCCATGGGCTGGGGAAAGGGACTCTGTCCCTTCCTAGAAGAAGAGCTTTCCTTCCTGGTGAAGCAAGTGTGGTGAATGCAGCAGTGGGGTAACACTGGTCCTGACTGGAGGGAGAGGTTTGGATGGCGTGGCTGTGGTAGGGTCAAGCTCCACACTCTCTTTTATACACTCTTGGTTATTTATACTGTTGCTGTTATTGTTTGTTTTCCTATCTTATTGCTGTTTCCAGTAACCTCTTCTTATTTCAACCCGTCATCTTTGCCTTTTTTGTTTCCACCTGGAGCAGGAGGGGAAGCAAGTGGAGGCATGGGCTTTTTTTTAGCAGGACTACTAAGTTGGAGAATGCCATTCCTAAACCACAAGTACCTCTGTGAAGCTTCAGCCTGGACTACAAGGAAAAAACCAAAGTGTTTGCAGCCAAAATAAGAAGATGAATAGTATATTGTCAAATACCAACAGGGCAAAATAAAATTCAGCTTCAGTAAGATTAATCTTTTCCTGTTATTTTTAAATACAGTTTTAGTCATGGCTTATTCGATTAGAAATTTAAATTTTTGGTCCTTTTTTACATTAAATGCGAACATCAAAGCACCAAAGGGAAGAATCCTACATTTGTCATGATTTTTAAATAATATCAGTTGAAAAATGAAATAACCAACCAACCAACCAAAAAAACCTCAATGAAAATATCCAACAAAATCACAGCTCCATGACTCCTTGGAGGAACTACAAATGTCTTAGTCATGTAGTTTTGTTTTTTTTTTAATGCTAAATTATAATGCTTTTTAAGTTTTGTCCTGTTTTGAGCCATAAAGTTGCTGCAGGATAGTACGTAGCAGCAAGGTAACCAAGGCAGGTTAGACCTTCAGTCTGTTCTCTAAAACTCTCCCTGACAATCCTGACGTTGCCAGACATTCCTGGGAACTTGTCATTATCCATGTTGGTTGGACTGCAAATGCTCTAAAGAATGCAAATCCATTATGCCAGCAAATAATGCTCTGCTTTTGAGTGTGGACAGTGGAGGCGTGAGCGCCCCTGAGCAGCAGCTGCAAGGAGAATTACCAGAAGGCTTTGCGGTACTGAAATTCCTAGGGATGAAACAGGAACTATGTGTCTGAAAGCCAGAAAAAATGCTTTGGTCCTTGAACGAGAAGCACGGTCAAAACTAAGAAAGCAAGAACAACAGTGTTAATTTCACTTTTTATACTGCCCTTATTTTCATTTCTTTTGCTCAAAAGAAGAAAAAAAGAACAAGTGAGAAAAGGTCTGGAAATTTCAAATTCAAATGAATTATATAAAACTTGAAGGCTGCTTAGACCATGAGAAATAATGTACATGTAAGCTTTTCAAACACATCTATTTAAGTATTCTTTTAAGAAAAAAAGAAATACAAAATTAATTTTTTGAATAGTCTTCTAGTCTTAAAAACATGAGGCACCTCTTGGTGCCTTATTTCCTTATTTCAGTATGATAATTTCATGCATGCAATGTATGACTTGTACACATGCATTTTCTTGGAATTCAGGCAGAAACCATGTCATCTACTTGTTGACAAGTTATTTCCTATGACTTGCTACATGTTGAGGAGGCTGCAGTTGTGGCAGTGAGAGTGAATCTTGAGCACCAGAAAAATCATTGGTATGTATGACTTAAAAAGTTTGAGAGGCTTTACTTGGTGTAATGAGATGATTTAATAATGGATGTTTGCAATTATAAGCATGAAAAACATAGCTCTGTGTTTCCAGGTTTCCTACCTGTCCCAATGAAAAATCAAGTCTTTGGTTTTACTCATTAGAGATCCTGTGTATTTTTACAGAATTTGCATTATGCAAGTAGGTCACCAATAACCTCAAAGTTTCTGTGCTGTTTGAATCCTGTTGTGTGAACGGAAAATGGAAATTCATTTGAAGATACGCGATTTGCTAAAGGGGTTTGGAAAAGTAATGAAATTATGCTAAAGTTTTGTGCTGTACTGCATTCCTTTTTTATTCTTTCTCTCCATTACTGAAATAAGCTTGAATGGTCAGCATTGTAAATTATTTGAATCAGCTAATATTAAATTTCTGTTAATTAAACTACTTCATAACTTCACCTACCGATTTTTTTAAGGTCAGTTCATAAATTTAATTGTTGCTTGATTAACATTCTATCTCCCCATTTACTAGATCAACTCTGAACTGTCAGTAAAAGGAAGTATTTCAAAGTATCCTGGATATATCTTTTAAATCCCCCCAGTCTATTTAACTGAATCCACAACATATTTTATGTCAATAGGTGACAGTCTTTACAACCTCACAATACAGTCAAGGATAAAAAGTTACATAGATACAAAGTAAATTGATTTGAAATATTGTTCTGTTACGGCAGAATGAGTTACTGGTGTTTCTCTCAAGGGTTTGCTTCTCTGTGTTGTCTTATGCTACTGATGTATTTTTACATTATATACTGCCCAGTGAGTTGTTTTCTGTTATCTTCTTATTACTGAAACATAGCAAGTGCTGAGTTAAAATATTATTATGTCAGACTGCATCAGGTAAGTGAATAGTCTTTCTTGGTTTTGTTGTACTGACCACATATTTGAACCCCAAATTGTGAGAATAGGATAAAGAAATCCCAGCCTCAAAAAGTATTGAATATTGTCTGAGAAAAGTATTGTCTCAAAAAGCAGAGAACCTGAGGCTGACCAAGTGATTCAAGTCTGTCTCTTCTCAGCAGAGAAAAGGGAAGTGTTGCTGTTTAGGATAATGAGGAGTAGGCGTGGAAAGATATATCAACAAGTTTTCTGATTTGGGATCGTTAAGAGATCAACGATCTTCTGAAAAATCTTTCCTGTAAATTTTTTAATGCACTGATTATCACACTTCAGTTAATGGATTGCTTTGTAAAACCATATTTCATAAACTGATTAATCTGATAAAATCTGTTTCGTAAAGCATAAACATTTTGCTCTCTTAACCTATTATTTTTAACCATTACCTTTAACTCTGAAAAGGTTAGTACATTAATATGCAACACATTAATACAACCTGGTGCTGCAAGCTGCAGCTACTGAGGTTACAGCAGAGACAGATGCTGCTGCCTTGTGGGGGAAAGGTTAGGGAGGCAGGGTAGCTGGGTCAAGAGGATGCTCCCTTTCCCATACCACCCAGGGCAGGAGAAGATAACGTGGTATAGAGCTTTGGCTGAGAGGAGGAATTATTCCCTTTCCAATTATGTCTATCATGTTTTTCTACTGCTTGGCATTTGGTGACAAAAGAGGAGCTGGCACTGCCTGCTGGCTATGTGCGGAAACCCAACTTAGTTTAATTAGGATGTATTCCCTCCAGTGGGGTGTATGCATGAGTCTGTATTTTCATCCAAGTTTTCCTGGGTAGAAAAATGGGATGTAGGCCCACCACCTATCTTATTAGCCCTTTTCCACTACCACTATCTTAGTAGCCCTTTTCCTTGTTCTTACATTGTTGAGTGGCCACCACTTCTTTTTTCCAAGGCATGATCAAAGTTTGCTTTGTAACATTATGGAACTGGAGGAGATCAGCTGGGAGAGCAGCCTGTGCTGGTGATCCACAGAGTGGAAAGAGCATGAAAGCAAATGGGGCGGAAGTAATGAAAATGCCTTCGATTAATCTTCGCCTTGGTGCAGAGTGAGATACATGATTACATCCTTAGGAAGGATGAAAAAGAGACATTTAAGAAAGATTTAGATACCTAAAAAGCCATACCTAACAGAATTTGTCCAAGTTCTCTAAAGTGTACACAATATGAAGAAGATAAAAACCACCTCTTGTAAAAGACACTAAAACGTGGGACATCTCACACAAAAAACCACAGTATGTCTGCCAGGCAAAAGTGTGAGAAAGGACACTGAACTGTTTTCTTGCATGACAATCACTTTGTATTGTGCTGGATTGAACAGGTACAAAAACAATGCCAAGAGTGTTCTGCTGCTGGGGTAATGTTTTCAGTCACTGATGCTCTCACCTGCTCGCTGTGAGCATGTCAGAAGACTTCACTCCGTGAGGGCGAGAGAACGGGCTTGCATCCACCCTGATAAGTCACACGTGTATGAGAATTTCTGTTTTCTGTCTGTAAAGAGGACTACTACCACTGGCAGTTTCTGCCACAGCTCAGTTATATGCAAATGAAGGCTTGAAGAAGTGAAAGCAGGAAGAGTGATGCCACTGTAAAATTTACATTCTGTATTTCCTGTATCACAGAGACGGGATGTAATCATTGAGACTTGTTCCTGTGTTGGAACTCTGAATGATTTGTAAGTTGGGATTTGGTATACTAAACCACCTCAGATGAGTAATGAAATTGAGATGATTAAATACTATGTACTTTTGTTGGCTGCTTTAAATAGGTAAATATTTGTCAGTTAAGCTGTCCTTTTCCAGCATCTGCAGAATATGCTGTGACTCAAATGGCATTATTCTACCACCAACAGAATGTTTTTTTCTCAGAGATCACAGAGATTAGATGATAAAAACATATTCTAGTAATAAATATGTTAAAGGAACACTTCTATTGCAAGAGTGCTAAAAGTTGAATCAAAAGAACATCTACCTTAAGCACTTTTTTTCAAAGAAGATTATCTCCTTCTTTGTTTTTTTATGAAGGTCTAGTAAAGAAAAGGATTTATTCATCCTGTACACTATTACTTTTGAGGAATAAATATTTTTTCTCCATTTTCCTCCTGTTATCCAAGGTTTTGATCTCTCACTGTGAGTATTTATTTTATAAATTTTCAATTGTAGTATTAAAATGAATATTGTTATTAGTCTGTCAACATTTCATTTCATCAGCATACTCCTTAGCGAGAAGTAGCATCTTGAGTGAATTTAAGACAGTTAGTTTTAAAAGGATTTTTTTCTTCCTGAAAAGAAAAGCTTTCTTTGTGTTAAGCTGATGTTGATGAAATGGGTGTGCTCTGTACCTTATGCTTTGGGGTATTCACAGAATACCATATATAAGAAAACCAGAAAAGGAGATAACTCTGATATGATGAAGGGTGGCCCCCAGGAGGAATATTACTTCCACATTGATTACATGCAGTCTTTTCCTTCACAAAGTACAAGATGAGGTAACAGATACTGGGAGCTTCACACAATGAAAGACTTACCAGTTTTATATTTTGTGGGATGATTTAGGTGAAAATGTCTGGCTTCACTCATCAGCTACAATCATGAACATTCTGAATTTGACCATTTGGAGATTAAGATGAATTTTGTCACTTAACAGATAAGGTGAAGTGGAAATACATGGGGTCACAGTATGGGGTTGTAGAATATGTCACTAATGTTTTGTTAGCAATCATTTAAACTGAGGTCACTGTCTTCCTATTTAGAGACTTTGTAAACATCATCCTCCCCTACTGAGCCTAAATATCCTAGTTCCTTTGGAAAGTAACTATCCTGTAAAATTCCCAGGTGCTAGTTCTTTAGCCAAAATTTGCTAGCTGCAGAACATGTCGCCTACTGCTAAACTAATACCTTCATAAATATTTCCCTGGTACAGGGCTGATGGTTATTTTACACTGAGAATATTTTTGCAGTGATCACTGTCAGGAGAGATAGGGTCTGATTAACACTGGTCACCTTTGCCAGCTGGATCTTTAATCACAGACTCTGCAATAAACAGAGAAATGTAATCAATAAAACTGCAGATACTATGAAGAAATATAGGTGGGGATTAAAAGTCTATTGATAAAATCTGGTGATTATTTCTCATCAAGACTTCAGCCTGTTATCTTCTTTACCTGTAGTACTACCCAGCAGAACTGAGTGGCCAATTATTAATAAACATTGCAAAGAAAAAACCTAACGAAATAGATCCTCTAAGCTATGTTTCTTAAAACTTGCTTTTATTTACTTGATGTATCTTTTTTTTTCTGTACATATTTCTTCTGTTTCTTACTGTGGGATCTTTTGGTAGACAAATGAGTTATGCACACTAATTTGAAATTTGCACCATTCTTCACTATAACTTTATTGTAGCCTAACATTTCAGGTAACCACATAACTTAAAGCCTTTCCAGAAAGTGATCAACTACTTCCATTTAACAAAGATATCGCATATTTGTTTTGCTTCTCAATTAATAATTTTTTTTATCCTGTTACAGTACAAAAACTTTATGGAAAACCACAATTCCCCACAATATAAAAAATCATCCAACTTCCCTATGTTTTCTTAAGCCTAAAATTTCTTTTTCCTCCCTCATTTTTTTGTAAGTCTTAGAAAAAAGAAACCCCAACCCCAGACAACAACAACAAAATCAAATAAAACTCCCAAGTACTAAATGTGGTAAATGAGATTTTGACTTACAACTCTTTTGTTTCTTCTCATAGAAGTTGTGTGCAACTGTCAAGAATTTTCAGGGAATGAAAAACGGATACATATCTTAAGTTTGACTTCTTTATTAGCCAAAAATTTAGTAATAAATCTCTCTATGTAACAAATGCCCAAACTTAGATCATAATACAAAGTATATGTGCATGATATATAGTATGTTTGAAAACTCTAAACCTAAAGCATCATTTTAAAGAAGTGAGTTTATCATTCAAATCACTTTTGAAACCAAGGAATGGCACCATTTTCTTGATTATTTGGAACACATCCAATATTTTCTTGGGGTTTTTTTTATCAACTAGGATAAAAATATGAGAAATATGTCTACAGCTTCATAAATTCATGGTAAAGTGTCATTCTTCTCCAAAAACAATTTATCATCGATAATATAAGCTAGCAATTTGAGCATAAACTTCTTAGGGATGAGCATAGTTTCTATAAAGACAGTTACCGGCATATTTGCAGTATTCAAGGCAGTATTCAATACCCTGACATTAATTATCTTTAAAACAATATCCTATATATTTTAATATTCAGAAACCTTACACTATCTCTGCAGGTGCAAAGCAGAATTCCTTCTCATGTCATCTGTGCTTACTGCCATAAACACCTTAACAAATATGAAGTAAGTTGTGGTTTTCAAATTCAGATGATCTGCCACTTTTATGAGAGCACATAAACATATTTCTAGAAGCTCTGCAAAGGTATTTCAGGGATGAATTCAGGATGACAATGGAGTTAGTGAGTGAAATCTTTCTTACCCACCACAGTAGAAAAGGTACACTGCATTTCATCGTGCTCATTTTCACTCCAGTAATCCCCCTGTATTTCAAAATGCCAGTGTAACTTTATTACCAATTGACAATAAAAGGAGAGGATCATGTGGTGGACAGATAGCATAAGAGGTATGGAAATGTGCTCTTCAGCTAAATATTTACATGTGCCTTACATGTCCCCAGTGTTTTGACTTAATGTTATTAAGCCTCTTGCTTAATCTCTGCATTTTTGCAAGATGTGCGTGGTTTAGTATTCAAGTGATGTTCAGACTTGTAGATTACAGATATAATGCAGCAAAGCTCTGCCCCGAGCTTTTCCGACGAGACGGTATGAAGTTTTTAGGCTGCATGCAGATTTAGTCCTTGAGTAGATGCACAGAGGGGAATTACTCGTACTCACACAGGACACGGACAAACACAACTTCAGGGGCTCCTCAGAGCTCTTGGCTGTAGCCCTGGGGATTAGGGGCATGACACTTCTTCCCTACGAGAAATAAGGCCTGCCAGCTGGACTGGTTTGGAACACTGGTTTCAAATAATCTGAAAGAGTGCACAGACTCATTAGGAAGAGGAATGTGCAAATTCTAGCAATAGCAAGGGATCTTTTTGCACTTTCCCTAATTTTTTTTCTTCACATATTTTATTCTAGTGTCTGGTTAGATATCGAAGGTGCATTAGTCCATTCCATACACGCCAATTGTTCTAGTTGTTACTATCCATTGTTTGGCAATATGTTTTTTGCCTGTTATTACTTACCGGAGTTTTCTCTGGCTATTGATCTGGAATTTTTCAGCAGCTGGAGTCATAAGACTTCAGTAAATCTACACTGAAACCCAGACAAAAGGACTCTGCACAGGGATGGTTTATGTATGCCCAAATGCGATCTACTGCACATGGCCAGACTGACTATGCAACATTTAGCTTATTCATTTAAATACATGCAATTTGCATACATCTAGTAAATTACAAGCAGGGACAGTATCTGTGAGGAATTCAATTGCCATAGTTCTACTGAGATCAGAGTAAATTTATTTTTTTTTTTAAACTCATGGTTTCTGGAAGATCGTTGCTTGGTTTTTCAAGCTTTTCTTGGTTTTTCGAACTTTGCATTAAAAAAAAGGTGCATGATGAGGAAAAGCATCATAAGACTATTCTGTACCTCTTCTCTGGAAATAACAAATTTACAACAGGATCTGCATAGTGTATGTGCCAAGATACCAAGGCTCACTTAAACTGATACTAAGCTACCTGGGGTTTCTAAGGAGGTCTCCAAAGGCACTCTTAAGAATTGTGAGTTTTTTCAGCTGTGTATTTTTCAAATATTTATACTCATTTTAACTTGAAAGCAAGCAGCAGGAAGCCTTTTTAGGTAGACAGAAGAATGTGTGAATTAAGGAAGCATAGAAAGGGTGTGAGCTAATGCTTTTTCTTGAGTCGAGCAGAGTCCAGTCACTACATGTGCACTGAAAGACAACAGGAGCCAATAAAAAAGTCCAGAAAGAAAAAAATACACAAGACTGGATTCTAGGTGTAGACATCACAGCACTGTTCTTCTGCTCAACCTCAATAAAAGTATGCACCAGTTTCAGTCGTCCCCAGCCAATTTTCATTGTTCCAGTTTCACAAGCCACAAGAAAGGAGCCATTGCTGTCATGCTTATGACTTCTATAGCCGAGACCTATCCCATGGAAGAACAAAGAAAGGTGGAGCTGGATGCCAAGTGCTTTCCAGAAATTTTCAGATTTTTTTTTCTTTGTAGAACCTAATTTCTCACCCAAGAATCAGAGTATCACATTGAGGACTTGGAGTTATAGAGCAATATCTCTTACAAGAGACCTCAGAAAGCCATCTTGCCCCACCCCCACTGAAAATAGCAATACTAAAGTATAAGAATTCCAAATTTTTTATCTAACAATCATGGAAAACAATACAAATAGACTTAATGACTTTCTGCATATTCATCAATCTTCAAATATTCATCAATATACAAAACTCCCACTGGAATTACAGATAACACAGAAAAATCTCTTTTACATTTTTTTTTTCTGTTTGTTCTAAAGGAATTGATACCTGACTTTATGACTGCAGAGAAGCTTATCTTCAAAGATTTGAGGCTGAAAGTGACTCCACAGCCACCAATTTCCAGGCTCTCTCTTCAGCACCTTCTCTTTTCTAGGGAATGAAGGGAACAACCCTGTTCTCCTCACAAAGACACAACACTAAGACTTTGTCAGATAACTGAAATGTGTTAGTCAGTTATCTGTGCCTTGTCAGGTAGGCAAATGGTCTTTCAAAGGCTGCCTGGAGGCAACTGGCCACCTGTCATACTGCCTTACATGCCCACGGGGGTCTTACGCTCCTTAGGTGTCACTGGGGAACAAACCATCCGTAAGAAGTAGGTAGATTGATGGCTCTTATACAAATATTCATCCCTTTATCTGCTTGGTTCCCACAACCTCTCTACTGTGTTTTATCTGCTTTAGAACTGATGTATTTTTAAGGGTCACAATTTTGTACTTGCTGAAGAGGAAACTGCGGTGGGAAATCAAAGTGTCCCTCTTTTTCTCCTTCTTGCTTTCTGCAAATAAACTCCTGCCCTTCCCACTGTTAGCACTTTTTTGAAATCTTAACATTAAGACTCTGGGCTCTGGAAAAAAACAAAAAGAAAGGTGGTGATATTGTTATACTAATGATAATTTTGCTGACAGAGGTGAAAATTATCAAAGGAAGATAAGATGTAGCATTTTGATGAAGGGTTCATGTGAGGGTAATGAAAATAATCTCAAGAGATAAAGGCATTCTCCTAAAACCTGTGAGCCTGGAAATAAAAATAAAGCATCTGAGTTGTTTAACAAATGCACATTTTAAAATTAAAGCCAGCTACTGTGTGAAGATTGGAGGGAGGCTGAATACAATATCTAAGTTTCACAGAAGAGGTAAAGGTAATGCTGGGAACTACTAAGCAGTGCTGAAGCAGTACAGGAAAAGCTAGCTGCCACTAAATTAACCAACAAAGAATTGAATAAGGACAGATCAATACCCATAACTGATTTTTCTGTATCAAAATTGTAAATCAACAGAACTCCCTGAACATGAGCATTGTTAAGAGAATAGAGTCCTTTTCTTTGTAATAGCTGCAAAAAGTTTTCTGAAGAAAGTGGGGTAAACTTCGCATGAAATTTTTTTTTCCCTCCCTAAGATTGGATTTGTAGCTTGCTGAACAGGAACATAAGGTTATTTATCTGAACAGTGTGCAGGTAAATATAGAGAGAGTTTCTGTGAGCTTTCCTTAGAAGAAGCGATTCTTTTATTCAATTACATATGTGGGATTTAGTGTCCTGAGGACAGAAAAAAACCCCAAAACTAAGACTTTTATACTGATATTAATAAAACCTTCTGAGTTTTGCCATTTAAAGCTCAAACAGACATGATCTGTGTTGAATCAAACTAGAAAATACTTCTGGGACTTAGGGAAGTTTCCCTTCCATGGAATACTACTCAGTAACAAGTCAGAGGGACTTGAAATGGAGGGATGAGAGGGGGTAACTGTGCTTTGACATGAAGCAAGACATACTTTTAGAAGGAAGTCACTGTATTGTTGAAGCAGTGATCTTGTAGAATATGGTAATTCCTGTGAGCTGCCATGACTGTGGGAAGTGGAAAAAAAGGTAGGTTTTGACAATCTCTGTAACACTTGCAGGGTGTTGTTGGTAGACTGGAGGTTTATGAGGGATTTACAAGGCATGCACATTCAGTGGGGTTCTGCACTGCTTCCTGCTGGAGGTCTGAATTTATTGAAGGCACTTCGAAAACTGGTACACTTTTCTAGATCCAAAGATATAAGCATTTATATTTAGGTTATCTTCTGGTCTAGGCACCTAAGATCAAAACCAAATTAAGAATGTAACATATGAATGGTTGCATTGAGTTTGACCTGAGGGTAGATGGAACAGGCTGTTCCTTCTCCAACAGTGGCCCAAAGCACATGCCAAAGGGAAGTACAGGAAAGGGCAAATTTCTACAGATAATCTCTCATATTGAGCGTTTAGTTGCTCAAGTTATTCCTGAGCCAGAAGTTGGCTGTGTATTCAGCAATTCTCAAATAACCTCTTTTCCATTGCTTTGTCTAGTCTCTCTATGGACGCACGTAAAGCTGTATTAAACATCCACAGGAAAGAGACTGCATTAGCAGTTCTTTTACATGCTATACAATACTCTGTTTTGATTATGGCATGCCATGCTCACCCCACGACAAGAAGGTGATGACGTAATTCCATTTAGAGTACCAAGGAAAATGAAATTATATTACTGTGCCTGAAATGTATCTTCCTTTAATTCTTAGGTTTCCTGCCTGTCTTCACCTAAGAATGTGGCTTTTCTTCTCTTACAGACTTCCAGAACATGTGTGTGTGCAGGAATGAATGCACCATTGCAACCTCCTCCCACCCTTCATTTGCTGATATTCCTAAAAATATATTTTGGTTTAGAAAACTAAAAAACCCACGAAGCC
The DNA here is from genome assembly GCA_013397975.1 of Machaerirhynchus nigripectus. Classification (NCBI taxonomy): domain Eukaryota; kingdom Metazoa; phylum Chordata; class Aves; order Passeriformes; family Dicruridae; genus Machaerirhynchus; species Machaerirhynchus nigripectus. The sequence continues at coordinate 1,355,863 of VZRQ01018917.1, read as the reverse complement.
TGACAAGGTAAGCATGCCAAGAAATAAAAGAAAATTTACTCTCCAGTAAAACTGCAGCTATTATCATAATGAATATTCCAAGTCAAGTCTAAGATGTCCCGTATTTTTGCTGAATGTATCAGCTTGTGTGACTCGTTAGGCTCCCATTCATTATGGAAATAGACCAGTAAATTACAGCTTTTGCAAATGCAATCATTATAGTTGTAACTTACAAAATATATTAAGCCCTTTGATCTTTGTCAGAGAACATATCATATACTTTTAAACACATTGCTCAGAAATGGTAATTTAAAAACTATAAACCTCACATTCACAGCTTTAATGCATATATTATGCTGTACATTTATATCAGAAATAATGTCCATATTCTGTCTATTGCATAATATTGCCTTAAATTTCAGCTGAACAGAAAAAAAAATGATACTGCAAATTGATACAATATGAATGAAAATTGTCACCAACGAACACCTGTGGGTTTTTGCATTACTCAGGACTACAATCTAAATAAAGCTAGGTTTTTTCTTGGACTAACGTATTGCAAATTGAATATTGTTAACTCTGTGATATTGCTTCTGCGTACTCTGTAGTTCAGCATTTTATATATCCAGGTTTAAAATCAAATAATGTTGCTCAAAAATATTAATCTAAGTCAAAATGCTGTTTGGAAATTTACACTTTTTTGGCCTTCATATAGCATGTGCTTTTTTTGCTTCAGTTACGTTCTAGTGATAGTAAGATGCTGCAGGAAAGCAAGGATAAAAAGAAGCTTAGCCATTTTTAGTAATCTTTAAAGTAATCTTTACCGTTTATGATCAGAACAGATGTGGCATCTTATTTATGGATTAACTAGAAAGGGAAAGGTTCATAAAAGTATATGTTTGAAGAAGAGACTGATCTTGTACATATTTGTTCGAATGAAAAATGGCATTTGCTCTTGAAAGATCTAGTATAGTGTCAAAACCCTGTCTGAGCTGGAGACCAGTCTCTTAGAAGGATAGCATCATAATGGCATAAAAGAAGCAGTACATAATACTGAAGATGCTATTACTTGGTCACTGTAAGATCTACACAAGTACATAAATAGTCGGATTTTGGAACTTTACCAACAATTATTCAAGGTTTAAAAAATGTTTTGAACTTCAGTGAAATTGAGCATAAGAACAGACTTTGCCTATGTATGTGCACTTTAGTCTGATGGTTTCACTGTTTATTGTAATGAAAAGCTATGATCTTAAAAAATAATTTCATTTTTCCTGGTTTTTTTGAACAGGCATTTTCAAAGCAAATATAAAGTGAGGATATTTTACTTAACAGATAATGCCACTGTGGTCCATTTTTTAAATTTAAAATGGGCAGATCAAATGGCACTACCTTAAAAAAGCAGATAGAAAAAACATATTTTTAAAAAAATTATTACTGTGAACAACAGCCCTGGCTTGTTTGCTGTAATCCTCACCTGAAAGGAGCAATGGTTCTGTCCAGACATTTTGACTTACCCATTCAGTTACAGTGCCTAAACTTCTAGTATTTGTTCACAAAAGGTTTCATAAAATGAACAGCTAATATAAAAAGCTACTATTTGCCCAAAATAGCATAGCCTGCAGATTTCAAGAGCAACCACTACTGCTTATTGCTTATAATTAATATGACATCACTGATTACCACTTATAAACCTTTTTTATGGGAGCCTAAGCCTCCTATATTATGCATAACTGAGCATATGGAATCTTAGATCATTTTTTTGCCTTCTGTCTCTGAAAACTTTCAGAGGAAAGAAAGCTAATCGTATTTCATTATTCTGTATATTTAGCAGGTCTATTTTCTTGGCCAGGAGTCCAAAAACCTTTTCTAAGAGGACTTACCTAGCAGCTGTGTTGACAATTCTATTTTTGAGTGTAACTTCTAGAGCAAGTTTTTCACACCTGTGCCCCTGGAGCTCACTTTTTGGAAAGAACTGGGCTTTGCATTAATTTTGAAGCAAATAACATTCAGCACAAAGAAAAAAACCCCAAGTTTCCCCTTCTAGCACAGTCTGATAAGGAAGAGCAGTCTGTGCTGTGTGGAGAAAGTTTTTATATGAAGGCTCTGGACACAACGTGAAAAATCAGTTAAAAGTCACCTTTTGATGCTGCAATGTATGCCTTCATTGAACTGCTCTTTGGAAAGTTGTATTGGGACGAACTCATAGCTCAGTTTCAATCCAAGTGTTACCTCATTACCATGCAATTAACCATTTCTGGACTTTTCAAGAGCAACATCCACCTGGAGTGGACGCTGTAGATCTAAAAAAAGCATAAGTGTCTTCGTATCTGTTACAGTAAAAGGGGCATGTTTGGATTTCCCTTTTGCTGTGCAGAGCCTGGAGTGTGAGTGACTTGGTCCTCAATACCAAGGATGTGTTCTGTACACTAAGTAAATACTTTGGCAACCCGTGTGTGGATGGATCTTCCCCTAAAATTAAGGCAAGATCCTAGAAGCCCCCAGAGCTACAGCTTCTGCAGTGCTGCAGGGCTGGTGCTGTGTACAGAGGCAGTCGTCTGCCTGCAGAAATAGCTGGAACACCAGAGCCACTTCACCAATGGAAATTCTATCGGACATTTGAGAATCTTAGTGATTGTTTCCTCAACCTGTGAAACATTCTCGCTAGAAATCCATTATGTGAAAGCTGCAAATCTACGGAGTGCATAGGTTTAATGGAGAATTGAGAAGTCAGCTTCCCTTTTTTGTGAAGCTGAGTTATGGAGCATTTTGACATTTGCCAAAGCTTTATTGTCAAGTCAGGTGAAAGATGCTTTTGTCTATGCAGTCCCCTTAATACCCATGACAACAAGGAGAGTTTTTTGATAACACCTAAAAATAAATCAGTGTATCTTTCAAAGAAACATCATATATCCTGTTTCTAAAGGGAAATAACTCAAAAACATGAAAAAAAGGAGTAAAACTTCCTTGTACAATCTCAATCGCATGCCTATGTACTACACACTATAATGTTTAAGATCTATAATCGTGTTTTTCCACCATGTCCTTGAATCATTCAGAGCTCAGGATGATAGCTGCTTTGCAAATGATGCAGCAATTCAATATTTATTTTTTTCCTTATGGTTTAGAGATTCCCTTTACTGCACACCTTAAAACTGTCTCAGCCATGTGAGGCAGAGTATTCCAGTAGATGAAGGAAATAACGCTGGCTGCTGCTTCACTTTCTCCTGATGTTTTTATTATGATTGGGCATAAATCATTTTTTTTTTTTTATAGAAGCATTTGGAAACAAAGGCTAAAACTCCTGTCTTTTACATTTCTGGCAGATATTTAGGAGAAGCTTTGCACACAAAATCAGTTGGTAGAACTTGACATGAATGACCACCTATTTGGAATAACTTGAGAAAAAAAAGCCTACTTGTGATAAACCTGGCCAGCAGATGCATTGCAAAGTGTTCATTCTAAGCAATCATCTATGTTACTACATTGAATGTGTTTGATGAAGGGGGCTCTCCAAGAGGGTGAAAGATTGATTTTCAGTCTGACTGCCAAGTAAGAAAAACATTAAAAATTTATTTTTAAGTGCTATTATATCTTTCCACAGAAATACAAAAGGCACAAAAACTTTCCCTGGTGATCAAAATACTCCATATAACTAAAATAAAAAGTTTCATTTTCATGCTTCTGCAAATGAATTGAGCAGTTGAAAAGTGTTGCTTCCCAAAATTAATGTAGGAAAAAGCCAGCCTTTTACCCAACAACTTAGAGGTCTGAGCCTTCACCAACCCACAACAACTCCAAATCAAGTCCATCTCTGCCAGAGAACTTTTTAAGTTGGAAGACACTAATCACCATGTCAAGGAGAAGGAAGGAAGACTTTAAAACAAAATTAGAGGTCTTTTTATGAGTTGTGAAACACACCAATTTTATGGTTTTATTTATACGGTTCAGCAGGAAAAGGATGGGTATGATGTGACCACCTCAAACAGCCTCCTAGTGTGAGTCCTGAAATAGGAGAGCTTTTAGCTCATGCCTATGATGTGCCTGGCAGAAGGTGTTATGTTTCTAAGGGATTGCTAAAGCTACTGGCTTAGAGTGCGTTCCGACCTGGGCTTTCTTTGGAGCTCTTCCACTTTGTAGAAAATTAATTACATGCATACTGAGAACACGCAATGTTTCTCCCCCGTGATGAGTAGGAGATTTGTTGAAGCTGTAGAAATACCTGTGTTTAAACGTGAGCTCCTGGGAGAGTCAGGCATTCCTTCCCCATTTAGGACTACAACACAGAGGGCTGTCTAGGCCACTTACACCTGAGGCAGGATTCGAAGGTGGAAATGAGCCTGACTTTCCCATAGCAAGTTCCCCATGTTACATAAAGGTTATATCATGCTATCATTGTCTTATGTAAAAGTTCTAATTATACTAACAATGGTATGAATTCAACCTATATTTGCAAAAAAAGCAGGGGTGAACATGCTCCATTTTTTTTCCTGGCAGATTTACATTTTTCTTAAAAGATAATTACCTAGAGGCACCCCTGAATTAATCACAGAATCTCTTTTGCTCTTTTACAATGATTTGTGCACTTCAAAACAGTTTGCTGATTTTCTAATTTGCATATTTGAATCTGTGTCAACCAACTTTCCTGTGGGTTGGAGAAATGTTGAAGAAGACTGGATTGTGGGGGAGTCTGTCATGCTCAATATGTGGTAAGCTAATGCTCTGCTTTGACCACAGCACAGAAGACAGTTGGAGCAATCCAGAAGAAATGAGCTATGTGTAACATTTGTAACACCCTTGTGATCCTGCCTTGACGTGAACTGTGTGTATCTTTCATGAATCTTACACACCCTGAGACCTTACATACAGATCTGTCAAAACTTTTCCGCACAGTAAATAAACAAACTTTGCCTAACTTTTCACTAATTTGGGGCACTAACATGTCCTAACAGCTTGTTATTTGTAGTGGGCTGGGAAGACACTGAGTTCTCTATTTGTAGGCTGTTACAGAGGGGTCTACTTGCATCCTGTCCTCTGGCAGAAGAGGCTGGGTGACAGCACTNGGGGGGGGGGGGGGTCGGAGCGGGGAAGGAGAGGGAAGAAGAAGGAATGACAGTGTGGGAGAGGTAAAACAGGAAGGGAGACTAGAGGAACACACAGCACCAGGTGGGACCAGGCTGCGTACACTGGCCCAGACCCAAAACTAACACTGCAGCTAATGTGACATCACAGCAGTATTGGCACCTAATAATTTCTGTTTAAATTTGAAAGTATCTTGAATTATGATGAATTATGTCATGATACTGCTCTGTGGCTCCTCACTGATGTCAGTCTTCAAATTCATGGTCTTTTATCTCTTCTATTGGCCTTCTTCGCTTCATCCTGGGTCTGACATCTCTCTCTATATACTTTGGACAAGCTATCACACTTCTCCACAGTACTCCTAAAAAGCACCACAATATCTTTGAAAACTTAAGTTTGGATTTTGCTATAAAGTACTTTATGGAACATTCTTCTCTCTCCCTGAGCCAAGACCAATTCACCTTGCAGGAATTTTCTTCACTTCCCCCATTCATTTTTTTGCAAATGCTCATTTGCAGAAAGAAAAGTTATGGTTTTGTTCCCCTGCTCTCCTCTCCTAGGTTGGCAGGAAGTATCCGGGTCAAGGACTGTCTTTCTTGTCTTCTCATTCTTCGTGCAATGCACAGAAACATCTTGCCTTCTCTCTCTCCCCTTTAGACGATGGACTAATCCTCATTCTAGCTTGTCAGCTCAGGTATTTATGTGTGCAACAAATAATAATAATTAATGGAAAAGAAGTATTTCAGGGGCTCAGTACAACCGTGGCACTACAGAGAACAATACTGCCGAGGAGTAGTCCCTTTTCGACGTCTCGCTAGCAGGCAATTTGTGATTTTGGGGCTAGGAGCGGCTGGATTTGTGGTGAGGAGGAAGTTTTCGGGGCTGAGGGTGCTTTTCCTTCCTTCTGCCAGCAAACAGCGATCCACGCCAGGATTTGCTTTCTGCTCCTGTATTCTGTATTTCGGCGATGCAATGTGTAGCACGTTTCTCTGTGTGTGTGTGTGTCTGTGTGTGTGTGTGTCTGTGTGTGCGTGCATGTGTGGCTCTCCCTCGCTGTGTCTTGTCTCCAGGATTTCTCCCTGCCTGGCTCCGGAGGCTGCTCCAGCGCTGCGCGGAGCAGAGGATTCCCCGGCTCCCGTAAATACAGGCACACGCATCCAGTGCACCACACGCACGCACACCACACACACACACACACAAACAGAGGCACACAGGCACGCTCCGAGCCGCTGTCCAGTCCATCCCCACGCCGGCTGCTTTCCCCACCGTCTCCATCCAGCCTGGCAGAGGCGGCAGGCTCAGCTCCGCGGCGGATCGCGCTGACGCTGCCCCGGGACTCCGCTCGCAGCAACGCGCCCGCGGTTTCAATCTTCACAAGCTACAGACAGATTTTTGACCCTCTTTTTTCCTTTGCCTTTTTTTTTTCCTTTTGGTTGTGGGGTTTCTGGTTGTGGTTTTGGATTTTTAATTTTTTTTTCTTTTGGCGTGGGGCGAGCGCTCTGCGTTTGGAGAACGAGCCGGGGGGACAAGGCTACCGCTCTCCTGCCCCCGCCGTGCGCGCATGTGTGTGTGTGCGCGCCCGTCTCCCCCCCGCCTCGCAAAA